>JAABOM020000103.1:15423925-15446217 GCA_011800125.2 Solanum clarkiae
GAATATCATCAACCTTATTATAATTAGAAACAATTTAACTATAATATTTCCTTTTTAGCTTTAATAAAATGATTCTCTAAATTAGAACTGTATGAAATATATCAATATATTATATTTTTAATTTTAGCAGCTGAAACAATAACAGTAAAGACATAACTTGAATATTTATTTTATTTTATTTTATTTTATTGATTTTGACTAAGAACTTAGAAGTCAAATTAAGAACTTAGAAGTCAAATTTAAACAGAGAGTGTAATATTAATTTTAATTTAAATCGTGATATTTGAGCTGGCGGGTATACCCATTTTTCATAAATTTTGTGGGGTACTCGTTTCCCCCGCAGTATATGTATTAAATAATTATGTACATCAAAATTTAGAAATAAGAAAAGAAATTATTTACTCTTTTTGAGTTGTTATAAAAGTGTTTTTTTATCTTGAATATGAAAATTATGAAAATGAAGATGATGACACTAATATATGAACATATTGAGAGAGAGAAAAAATAAGAAATTAAAATATTTGAAAAATGTAGAAGTAACCTTTGTGATGAACGAAACGAGGAAGCCTAGTGAAAAGGTGTGAGGTTTGATGTGACGGGAACAACAGGAAACAGAAGTAGACAAAAAAAGTATGGAGATAGTTGATTTGAATGTATACAGCATAACTGCAGTACACTGAGAACATGACTTTAGAGACCATCATATGAAAACTACATATTAAAATAGAAGTTTAGTAAATAGTTGAGTGATGCCATACTTTTCAATGAAATTATGTTTGGTAGTAATTTAAAACAAAGTGTATGTCGTGGTATCAACAAGCAACTAGAAATACTTTTTAAGTACTTGACCAAAAATTAATTAGTACTTGAAATATTTTTTTAAATTAACCAGTCAAAGACAAACTATTTCTCATACTTTTTTTGGAAAAATATTTTTGAGAAAAATGAATTCACAAGCACTTTTTAAAAAATTCACCAAAAACTGAACTGCTACATTTTTTTGTAAGAATATACAAACTATTTCTCAAAAAGAAAAAAATCAAAATTAGATTGATTTTAGAAAGTCGTTTTTTAAAACTTTTAAAATTTGTATTAAGTTAAACGATATTAGATAAATACAAAATAAAACTAAACAAATACGAAAAAGGTGAAAAATTTGTAACTCTAATCCCTAGGTATGATGAGTAACGTGGCAAAAAATGATTGGTTGATAATGGGACCGTAGTACGGTTTCGCCAAAAAGAACTAGACCGGTCCTTGTCTGAGCCAGTTACTTTTCTGCTCTACTGCTGCTGGATAAAGCCGTGGCTGTCAAAGTATTTAACTCCAATCCCATTTATTATTTTTTTCTTTTTAAAAATTATTTTTAATATTCAATACTCAAATTATTCTTCAGCTGTTTTATATTTGTGTCGTATAGAACTTTAATTGAAGAAAAATATTTTTTATCAAAATTTTTTTTTTTATTCAAAATTCGAACTCAAAACATCTGATTGATTAAGGAAAGAACAATATACATGATATTTGTTTGCATACAGTGCATCAATTATACATGGCTAATGTTAATATATTTTGCACCTCATTGTAACCATTATAGTTAATATAGTTTGATATAAATATTGGGTTCGCATAATTATTTGAGATGGCCATGTACTTGAGAGTTAGGTTTAAAAATTAAATTAAACATTTAAACTTTAGTCAACTATGTATATAAAGTACCTAGACAAGTAAGTATACGTATAACGACATATTGTACACCAAATCCCTGCAATTAAATTTATATAGTGAGGCAGTACTCATGAATAAGTGGTACTATTAATTAATACTCACAATTTACGTCTATGTAGAGTAGTACTAAGGTAGTTTCTAAAAAGTACGATAATCATTTAAGTGTGCTTACTTTTATGAGTGTTAAGTAATATTTATACTCAATGTTTCTTTTTTGTTGTTATAATTTTTTTAAAGTCAAAATAATATAAAATTTAGCTGATTTTTTTAAAATATTTTTTATTATATTGATAACAACAACAACAACATACCCAGTAAAATCCTACAAGTGTGGTCAGGGGAGGGTAGAATATACCCAACCTTACCACTACCATAGAAGTAGAGAGGTTGTTTACTGGGAACCCTCATCTCAAAACCCGTAGACAGAAAGAACTAGATAGGACAAAAAGGAAGGGAAGGGAACAGAAAGAGTGACTAATAATGAATAGCACATGGCAGTATGTAAATAAGATAAAACTAACACATAATACGACAGATAATGCGAACATATGATAAAAAACACCTAACCCTACCATTAGCCTGCTACTCTAATTCGCGACCTCCACTTCTTTCTATCTAAGGTCATGTCCTCAGTGAGATTACAGACAGATTCGATATCTAAAGAAATGCAATCAGATTATGTGAATAATTCCAAAAGTATTTTGAAGTTCTATATTTATTGGTTTTATTAATCTGAATGGCCTATGGTCACTTTTTCTTTGTTGATGGTCACAACCTCATATGCTCATGCAGGTTCATGGACCTGGAGCTGACATAGATACATTGTGTGTTGGTCCCTCTTATGTCAATCGTGATGTGAGTCCCTCCCATTTACTGGTCAAACTTTGCACAGTAAGATGATTAATCGTAATCATTAATGAAATTTATTCTCCTGTTTTCTCTGCAGGAAGATTTTTTTATCATTCTGCATGATATTTTGGCTGAAAAAGAAGAAGTTAGTGAACTCCAGCCAGTTCCTGATGCTCATGTCCCAGTTATGAAATTCAAATTTCAAGGAATATCTATTGATCTCCTTTATGCAAGTATCTCTCTCTTAGTTGTCCCTGAAGTAAGTTGGAACATTCTTCTTTTAGATTATATCCTTAACTTGTTATCATTATTTTTGAAAAACTGTAGAATTTTAAACTCTATACTGTCGTAACTAATTCATCGAGAATCTGTCATTTTAGTTTCATCTGACCAATGTTTGTGGATAGATAACAGCTTCTTCATTACAGTCTTGTTTAAATGTGTACTTTGTCTGCCTTATTTTCATGCCCGTCCAAACTTAAGAGGTGTTCATTTATTAGTTGAATTATTATTTGAAATGATAGTTGTCTGCTGAATTGCATTTAATTCGGGCTTGCAATTCGTATATCAACAGGATTTAGATATCTCAGATCAATCTGTACTCTACAATGTGGATGAACCAACTGTTCGAAGTCTCAATGGGTGCCGGGTTGCTGACCGAATATTGAAACTAGTCCCTAATGCTGAGGTAAACCTACTTTCCCCTTATGTTGTGGTGTCTATAAATGACATTGAATTTCCATATTGATTTTCTCAAAATTTGGCAGCACTTTCGCACAACTCTAAGATGTCTGAAGTTTTGGGCAAAAAGGCGTGGTGTATATTCCAATGTGAGTTCTTATTCCCTGAACGTCCTCACTGCTTTATCTATAGTATTCATGAGCTGGTCAGTTTGTGTGCATGACTTTCTGCTTGCCCCTTCTGCATTCTTTTTTTATGCAGGTTACCGGATTCCTTGGCGGTGTGAATTGGGCTCTTTTGGTTGCTCGCATTTGCCAATTTTATCCTAATGCACTCCCCAGTATGCTTGTTTCTAGGTTCTTCAGAGTTTACACACAATGGCGTTGGCCAAATCCAGTGATGCTATGCCCAATAGAAGAGGACGAACTTGGTTTTCTTGTTTGGGATCCTCGCAAGAATCCAAAAGACCGAACCCATCATATGCCAATTATTACTCCTGCTTACCCTTGCATGAACTCTAGCTACAATGTCTCACCAAGTACTCTTCGAGTAATGATGGACCAATTTCAGTTTGGTAACAAGATTTGTGAGGTAACATTAAAGTTCAGTGTGGTTTTCTTCTTTTTTCACTCTACTGGCACATTTTGATTGTTAGTGTTGCTGTTTTTACTTGGTTCTGTCATCCAGGAGATAGAGTTGAATAAAGCACAGTGGGCCGCGCTTTTTAAGCATTATCTTTTCTTTGAGGTCTACAAAAATTATCTGCAGGTTGACATTGTAGCAGCAGATAATGATGATTTGCTTGCTTGGAAAGGCTGGGTAGAATCCCGGCTTAGGCAACTAACACTGAAGGTGAGAACTGTAAGAAGTAACAGATGAAAGAATACTAACTTGGCTTATTAGGGGGAATCTTAGTAGTCCCAGTTTGTTTGTTGGTTACCTGAAGCTTTTTACTCAGACTCGGGTGCGGATGTCCGATACGGGTGGGGATCTAGAGGTCAGATCCTTCATGATCTAATTTTTCAGATTTGGGATATGCATACGGATGCAGGGATTTGCCGAAAAATAATTAGAATATCTAAAAATAGAGTGATAAAGCCTAAATTATGATATATTACGTGGAGAACTTGATGAGAATCTTGGAAAGAGATTGAAGAAAAAGGAATTACATAGAAATTTCTATATAAAAGGTATTCCATTTTCTTCAATTTCACCTTAACTTTTGTATTGGTTGCAGAAGTTTGAAAACTTTCGGAACTTTCCCGAAATCAGTTGACCAAATTGGACACGGATCCCACACCCACACCCATGTCGTGTTGACACGGGTGCGGCACCAAAATTGAAGAGTCCGAGCAACTTAGAGTGTCCTGAACTAAGTGAAAGTTCGATTCCCCATCTCGAAATCCCTTCCGCATTTCTGCCTTCCCCCTCTCCCCTATATATATAAGAAAATTTTAAAAAGCACAAATGGAAAAGAAAAGAATTCTGGGAGGGAAAAATTTGATTCAGTTGTCATGATAATGATATTATTTTTTATTTTGTTGATTTTATTATGTTGATGATGATTGTAAGTAATAAAGGGAAAAGAAAGAATTCTGCTAGAAAACATCCAATTCAGTTGTCATGATTCTATGCAAAACTCATGCTTATCCTTTGATACATTTCAGATAGAGCGGGACACGAACGGGATGTTGCAGTGCCATCCGTATCCTAATGAATTTGTAGACTTATCTAAGCCATGTCCACATTGTGCTTTTTTTATGGGCTTGCAGAGGAAACAGGGTGTCAAAGTGCAAGAAGGACAACAGTTTGATATTCGTGGCACAGTTGATGAGTTTAAGCAAGACGTAAGCATGTACGCTTATTGGAGACCAGGCATGGATATCTATGTATCTCATGTTCGGAGGAAGCAAATTCCTCCATTTGTCTTTCCAGATGGGTATAAGAGACCAAGGCAACCTAGGAATACAAGTCATAGTACTCCTGAGAAAGTTGCTAAAGGCTGCATGTCACCGGAAGAAAGGCATCCAAAGAGGAAACAGGAGACTGAAACAGCTCATGTAAATTCGGGCAAACCAGGGAAACGTGCTTCTATCAGTCCACAGAGGATTGGATCTGTTTCTCCTCTAGGTAGTTCTTGTAGGTCTGATGGATCAGCACAGATAATCATTTCTGATGAGTCACAAAGGGAGCTTGAGAGTTCTTGCCTAATGGACAGTTCTGATGATAGATCATTACATAGGTTATTGCGCAGCAGAAATGATGCCTCTCCGAGTGACAGTTCCATTTGTACACCTGATAGTTTAAACTATACAATCTCAAGGGGTTCCACTTTATTAGGAGTTTCCAGAGAAGTTGATTCAGATAGTTCTAACACAAAATCTGTCCCAAGCAAGGAGGAGCTCAGTCCCTGTGAAGACATATGTGCTAGAGACGTCAATGATGAGAAAGGGAGGATTTTGGGATCACTTCATCACGATAATGTTGGTCAGCTCGATGAACCATGCATTCAGACTAGTTGCGCTGAAGATCTCGAAAGAGTGCCTGGATCAAATTCCAACATTCAGAACCTCACTTGCGAGGTGAGTCTCTCTGTTTGCGTGTTTCGGCTCTTGAATTGTAGCTGGTGACAGTGATTTATGGAAGTGTTGAAGATAGTGAGAGCTAAGAGTCCTTTCAGGGTGATATAAGCTTGTCTGATCGGATTTCACAACTAGGGGAGGGATGTCTTAGTGGTAACAAAGTATTGGCTAATGGCTTGGCCGAGATGTCACAGGTGGAGTGCAAAAGTTTCTGTCCATTTTTACCAATTACCAATTTCTCATCAAATCTATACATCATACATGAGTTTCCATTATTTTCCGGTTTTCAATCTCATTTTCTTTTTGTTGGGTTATTGTGACCATTGAAGAGCTGGGCATATCATCAGTTGTGTTTTGGAAAATTCATGAAGCTGGATTCTTTGATTGTAAGCGTGTCAAGTCTTGTGCCAATCTTGAAACAAGAGTTGGGCAGTATGTCATGATCTTGGATTATGATTGGACATTACTCGGCTCCTTGAAAAACAATGTTTTTTTCATGCCCTTCTTCTTTTGTAAAAGTCTTTTCCATTTAAATTTGATTGCTTTACTTAGCAAATCTCTGACCAATACATGGTGGTGTTTATAACTCGCTTTCGACTTTCCTAATTAGCTATGAACCTGGGTTATACACGTTTTGCTTATTTTGCATCTGGCTTTATATTTGGTATTTTCAGGATGGGGAATTTACTATTTGTCATTTTCCTTTTTCTAGCCAAACCATTCTCTCGCAAGGGCAATGGAACCCCAGGACGGGACAAGCTCAGAGGCTGTGCAGGAGGCTGCAATAAGGCATGTGTTTCCGAGGACCTGTGTTTTATGATTTGATAGGTTATGTTATCTTTATGCTTTCTTGCTTTGTTCCTGTCATGGTTTCTCCCTAGCAGGTTGAGTCTGGAATCAACAGCTTGATTTTGGGCAGACATTCCAAAGATAAGCGTGTTTCGAAGCAAGTGCAGTTGTGAAAATGCCTGTTGAAAGATGGTATAGTTGAGGTGTTTGGATTAATCTCTAAACTCACTTTTAAAGTGAGAAGAGGTTGCAGATTATGGTGTGTGGATTTGTCTTCTAGCCTCAATTTGAAGTTGGATGAAGTTTTAGAGATGAGAATCCATGCCTTTCTAACCCCCTCCCACCCCCTCCCCCCTCAAAAAGCAAAATAAAAAAAAATAAAAATTTAAAAAATTAAAAAGATAAAAGTGTAGAAGAAAAGAAGTTGTGCCTTCATTTGGAAGTTAAACCAATGTCTTGCTTATTGTTGCTGTCAAGAGCCAGCATCGAGATGAGACCTTGAATACTCTTATGCTTCTAATGTGCGTCCATTGTTGAGAACCTTGGTAGATGATGTGGAAATCGAATAGCATGTGGATGTTTATTTGAAAAAGAAGCGTAAAACAGGATAGTGTCTACTTTTTTCTTTCGAGGGTCTAGAAAAGACTTGCCCTGTATTGTGATGTAGCAAACCTTATTGTTCTGAGATGGTACTATTTTGTTTGGACTTTTGTGTAGTAAATATCTGATTTATTTTGTAGTTACTATCCTGGATGCATGTCATATTCCTGTGTAGGTGATGAGAAATTCTCTTTACATACATTTTCTGGGGTTAAGGTCTCTACAGTCTGTTTTTCCCATCCAGGTGGAGACATCATGGTATTCCCAGACCTAAATGCGTCCTCTCAGGCTTCCAAATAGTGAGTGTCTTGTAAAATGGAACTTATGCCTGAAGTGCGCGGATGCTTGATTTTGGATAATTATTTAAGTCATACCTATATTGCGTAAAAAATAAGTAGTATAATTTCAAGGGATCTAATCCGCATTGATTGTTTACAACACGATGACATACTATTTCTGAGTCTTGTGAAGATAGAAAACTCTCTACAAACAAAAATGTGAATAGTCTCCCAACTCGCATGTACCTCATCCCGGCCACTAGGGATGAGAGTTTCAAAAGGAATTAAGAGTTGCAACATGCTATCTTATTAGAGCAGCTTACTCTAGACGTAGTCTGTTGTCATTTTACTCTCTGATTACTTCCTTTTTCTTGCAATCTACATAAGAAGCAAAAGTCAAATAATGCATTTCACTCACAAGCAGAAGGCTGTTAAAATTCAAGAGTGAAGAAAAAACAACATTCTTATAGGGTTTTTGTATTCTTACAACATGCTCAAACTTGTACTTTACTGTAATGGACTTATATTCTAAGATCATTTTACAACTCAGTTTACTTTGGCAGCGCTAATATTACACACTGGAAATTATTAGACCATCATCACTACTATCATCTATTACCTTATTAGAATTAATACGTTTGTAACTTGCAATGTATTTTTCGTTGTTCCCACCAAGGAGAGGAGCAACATCATACTCTGTATCTGGTGATTTTCCTCCAGAATACCTGAAGGACTTGCATCGGTGGAGTATCTGCAGAATCTCTTTCATGGAAGGCCTGCTTGCAGGTAAGTGGCTCGTGCATATAAGCCCGAGTCTGAACACAGTCTTCATTTCTTCCAAGTAACATGCTTCCTTGATATCTGTATCTAACATACTATCGATGGCGTTGTTCCCTTCTCCGTGCTGCTTCCATGCCCATTCTGCCAGGCTTGTATGCTCTTCCCCAAAATTTGGTTCTCTTCCTGTCACTAGCTCCAATAGCACCACCCCGAAGCTGTAAATATCGATCTTCTCGTTCACTTTCGTTGTGTAAGCATACTCTGCAACAAAAGAATGAATTTTTCATTAGTCATACTTTCGATAATGTTAAAGAAATTGAGGTAAAGGGATCATTGCTTTTACCTGGAGCTATATAACCAAAGGAGCCCGCAACAGCAGACATGGTGTTAAGCTCTCCTTTCTTCTCTAAAATCTTGGCTAAGCCAAAATCAGCTATTTTGGCAGTGAAATCAGAACCCAACAAGATATTGCTTGATTTCACATCGCGATGAATGATTGGTGGAGTGCAGTCATGGTGCATATAACAAAGTCCTTGAGCAGCTCCAATGGCAACCTCCAATCTTTTCGGCCAATCCATGACTTTATTATTTAGGGAAATCCTCTTCTTCCCATGAAGCCATCTATCAAGACTCTGATTCACCAAGTACTCGTAAACGAGCAACTTTGAGTCCTCGCTCGATATACAACACAATAACTTCACTATATTGGAATGTCTAATTGATCCCAATATCTGAACCTCAGCCAAGAATTCTCTCTCCAGAATGTAATCTACTTTCCTATCACTCCAAATCCTCTTCACAGCAACATACTCATTTGGTCTGCCAACGGAAATCATGTACACCTTACCTGATCCACCACTTCCAATCATGTTATTTTCTGTCAAACTTGACAAAATGTTTGCCTCTGTGAAATCCAACCTCTGGAATGAAGTCAACTTCCAGCTTGCAACATCGCGCTTATGCTTCTTCCTCCTGTAGTCTCTAACCATGAACAAGGTCGATACAACACTAAATAGGAAAACAGTGCATGCAAGGACTAGAATCAAGGCTAGGACTCTATGGGACAATCTTTTGGAATCGGCAACTTTGGCATTACAAATAGGAAGATATGGAAGTGAGTTGGTGGCACAAAGGCTGGGATTGTTCAAGAAACTGTTTTCAAAGGCTAGGTTAGCAAATGCATCAGGGATTTTCCCTGTAAGTTGATTGGAAGACAGGTTAAGGCTAGTGATCCTTCTTACACCTAGTTGAGGTGGAATTGGACCTGAAAGTTGATTCTGAGACAAATCTAGAGCAACTAGATCAGGGATTGAACCTATAGATGCTGGAATCTTGCCAGAGAGTTTGTTCCTGGCAAGATTCAAAATTGACAAAGATTTCCATGATATTATATTGACTGGAACTTCTCCAGACAATGAATTACCATCAAGCTGTAGCTGAGTTATCTCAGGAAGACTAGTCAATTCCACTGGAATCGGACCTGAAAATGAATTGTTACTTGCCAAAAGAACCACTAAACTAGCCCAAGAAGATATCCCCACAGGAATTTCACCAGAAAACTTGTTGTTACTGATCTCTAACCGCGTAAAATTGAATGCAACTTTGCTCGGTAGCTCCCCGGAAAAGGAGTTATCACTCAATAACAAACTTGTCATGTTAACCAAAGTCCAAATCCCAGACGGAATCTCACCCGAAAACTGATTCTTGTAAAGCTGGATTGTACGTAAACTCGAGCAAGTTTCGAGTGATTTTGGTATTTCACCAGATAAATTGTTAGCATAAGCTACAACACCAAAGAGAGTCCCTCCGGCACACAAATGCTCAGGCAAGTTCCCAGTGAAGGAATTGAGTGAAAGTTCTAACACTTCAAGCTTTGAATTAAGTCCCAGATCAGATGGTAAGCTCCCATTCAATTTATTACTGAACAATTTGAATACCTTCAAACTTGGAATCTTGGCTATGCTTTGTGGAATTGCTCCATACAACTGGTTGGCAAACAGATTCAGAATTTCCAAGTGTTTGAATTCTCCAAAACTTTCCGGGATTGTCCCTGTCAAATTGTTGTGGGAAACATCAAGTTCAATCAACTTTGATGCATTAAAAGTTTCAGGGATTCGACCGGAAAGCCGATTATTGAACAAGTACATCATCTCCAAATTCTTCAACAAGAACAGCCCAGATGGAATTTCTCCTTCCAGATTGTTGTAAGCAAAATCAATAAACTCAAGATTTTGAAAATCCCCAAAACTTTTAGGGATCTCACCGATCAACTGAGTATCTCTCATCCAAATATACTTCATGTTCTTCAGCTTCCCGAACTGTGGCGGTAGTGCCATCGGAGAAAACCCATTAAACGCCAAACCCAGATTCTCAAGATTGGCTAAGTTTCCAATTTCTGCCGGAAAACTTCCATCAAACAAGTTCATATGCATGCACAAGGTCTGCAGCTCCGTCAAATTCCCGATCGACGGCGGGATGTCTCCGGTGAAATTATTGCCACCCAGATTAAGATACTTGAGTTTCCGAAGCCGGTGAATATCCTCCGGAATGGGACCCACAAAGTAATTCTGAGAAAGATCCAAATGCTGCAGATTGGAACAATTGTACAGAAAAGTTGGTAATGTCCCTGGAAGATAATTCAACCGGAGATTGAGAAAAGTAAGATTTTTGAGATCACAAATAGAACTTGGAATTTCAACAGTGATGTCCTTTTCTTGAAGCATTATTCCGGTAACAACCCCGTCATCACACTCAATTTCCGGCCAGGTACAAGGCGAGGAAGTAGAGTTCCATGAGTTGAGTGCTAAAGGGTTTCCCCATTGACGCTTTATCTTGAGTAGAGTGTCACGCTCAGTGGTGGCCGGAGATTGTGAAGTTACCAAAATGGGTATGAAGTTGAGTAGAAGAATGAGATAAAGTGAGGGTTTGCCGGTCGGAAAATGGGATAAGTCCATGAATTTTTGCCGGAAAAAGGAGTGGGGTAGAATTAGGAGTTGATTTTGGCAAGTTTGGTCAACATTGGGGGTGTGGAGAAGAAGACAAATCCACAAAAATGAATATATAGAGATATTGGAGCATGAGTAAATTAATTAAAATAAACAGAGTGGGTGAGTAAAGTACTGATTCTGTTGAAGCTTCCACTGAGCTGCCAAACACAAAAGAAAAGAGCTTCGAGATTTGGGCCCCATAAGTTTGACTGTTGAAAAAAAACTTCAGCTCGGCACTCTGCGTCAGCCGTCCAACCACCATGTTCAAGACTCGACCCCTGTTGAATCCTCACTCGAAGATTAACTGGTGGGAAAATTAAATCTAATTCGTTTAATTGGACGAGTTATTTGGATTAATAACCTTCTCATTTATTGGTTCAATCCAACTCACTTAAAATTGGATTGATATTCATCTCAAATTGAATCGAGAAAGATCTTGTTAAAATATTTTTAAAACACTTTTTTTTAATTTGATGTGTTTTATATAGCCAAAAAAATCTAATCAAATACAAAATATTGAAAAAGAACAAATAAAGTAAGTAAAACTTAGTAAGAATTAGGTCAGGTTGGGTCTTGGCCCACTTTATAACCCGTCATTCAATCCTTTTGACCCAACCCATTTTGATCCAAGCAAATTTGGGTTTGGTTGGTCTTAACCTATTTGTTTTCATGACATATTATAACCCGCTCAAATTTGACCCAACTTGTCCAATTACTACCCATACTCCAGACCCTTCCTGACCTAGTATCCAATACGATCCTGACCCATGACCCAACTCGAACGTCGACCTCAAATCAATAGAATATTAAA
Organism: Solanum clarkiae; assembly: GCA_011800125.2. Classification (NCBI taxonomy): domain Eukaryota; kingdom Viridiplantae; phylum Streptophyta; class Magnoliopsida; order Solanales; family Solanaceae; genus Solanum; species Solanum clarkiae. Next base: position 15,436,011 of record JAABOM020000103.1, read on the forward strand.
ACTAATTTGACCCCCTGGCTCAAGACTTGACCAGGTGACAAATTACTGTAGGGGTAGGGTTTTGAGGTTAGGATTGAGTCTCGAGTTAGGTTTTAGGGTTAAGATTGGATCTTTAGTCGGGGTTGAGTCGGGTTTAGGTCTTGGGATTGGATAATCAGAGTTGGATCTTGGGTCACCGTTAGGGATGAGTCATAGGTCAAGGTTAGAGTTGTGTCCTAAGTCGATACTCGAGTTGAGTCTTAGGTTTGTGTTAGGTCGGATAAGCTTTACGTTTGGACATAGGTTTGTGACTATAGTATTTGTCTAAATTATACCTAAGTGTTGAATAACATTTTCTCTTTACTAACTAAATATCATAAAATAAGTAAGAAAATCACTTATTTTCTTGAAAAATATTTTCTCTTCCTCTCAAACACACCTTTGATTGCAAATTTTTGTTGCTTTTACGAATTAATTAAATGTTATTATGCTCCTTTCGATCCAAAATAATTGATATATTTGAGCATGTAAATTAACAATTTCACTTTAGGGTCAGTTTGGAAAGTCACTTAATAATTAGAATTGGTGTAATTATTAAGACAATAATTAATAACCTAATAATTACATTAGCCTAATAATTATTGTGTCCTGTTTGTTTGTCATAATGTAATTACATTGTAATCACAAATTTAATTATAAGGTTATATTAAATTCTAAAAACAAAAGTTAATTAGCTAAAATTAAAATAATTATATTAGACAAATAAGAATATTTATAAATAATATTAAATTAAATATTAAAGATATATATCGTCTCTTGAAAATATACTAATTAATAAACATACGTTCTTAACTAATATTATAAAAAAATAAGTTTCTATTTTTTAAATTAGTATACTTTAGTTGAATTGGTCATAAAAATTAAAAATACAAGATCTATACGAACTTATGAAATGCATATTTGAAAAAAATATTCAATACTCCCTCCGTCTCAAATTAATTGAATTTTTGAGGCTTTTTTCAATGTTCAAAATAGTTGAATTGTTCAAAGTTCAAGAAGAATGTTTGAAATTTTTTTATATTTGCCCTTTCATTTGTTGAAGTTTTATATTTTCTAGGAGATAAATTATACTACATATTTATGATTTCACAAAGGGCAATAGTGGAAAGTATGGTGTAAATTTTGTCTTTGAATATTTTTCTTAATATGTGTGCATTATTTCACAGATTCAATTAATATGGAGCAGAGGGAGTATTATAAATATAATGTCACAACAAAATTATTAATATATTTGACAAAAAGAGAATCTATCAAATTTAACTAAAAAATAAATGGTTGATAATATAAAATATCAAGTCATATATAACTAACACAAATGAAACTAAAAATATAATATGAAATTTAAAACAAAAAATGTAATATAATACTGCTATATCGAATTTCAAGATGATTTAATAAATAAACTATGTTTATAACTTTATTCAACAATGAAATCAACTTTAATTTAAAAATTAGACTACTTATAAAAAATTATATTATGAAAAAAATAAATAATACATAAATAAGATAATATGAAAATTGCATGGAATCACATAAAGTAAGGTCGAGAATGAGAAGAAAATGAAAAACAAATATTATAAAATAAAATATATCTTTTAAAAATATTAAAATAATAAAAATAAGAGTTTAAAATAGTAGAAATAAACAATAAATTAAAATAAAAAATAAAAAGTAAAGTTAAAAGTAAAATAAAAGAAAGAAATTAAAAATTAACCAATTGATAATTACGTGTAACTATCAACAGTTCACAATCTCTCCTTGTGAATTGAAAGGTGTAATCATACGTTGGTGATTACACCTAATTACCTGTTGACTAAGTAATTACTTGGTCAACCAAATAGACCAGATGGTGTAATTGCACCCAACTACACCAAATTCAATTGTCAATGTGGGTTTCTAAATAGTCCCTTACTCTTAAAGATTAAAAAGGGTTTTGACTATACTGTCCTTAATTATGTTTTTTTTTTTAATTTGATATAATTATCATTAAATTTGATGTTAAATTAGAAATGCCTCAAAGGGAAAGTTTAGAAAAAAAGAATTGAAAATCTCCTTGATTTTGTGAATATAAATTTTTTGGACCTACTTTTCAAAACTAAAACATCAATTATTTAAGAATGAAAAAAAATAAAAGAACTTGATATTTAACCAAGGGAGAAGACATAAGAACTCTTTTGAATTAGCTTAAATTTTCTGTATTACGCTCTTAAATTATGTAATATTATTTGACCAAATACATAATAAAAAAGAATTGCCTTATTAAACATATATTTTTTTAAAAAATAAGCCTTAAATATTTATTTGGTTATGACTTACAAATATCTCAACAAAATAAAATTAGAATTTTAAAATTAGTAATTTTATCATTTAACCCCTGTCAATTGATAGGATCTCAAACATATTTATTTAATATTATATTTTTCAAAAATATAACTTAATGTTAATAAATTGATGATATAATAGAGAAAAAAAATTGTCCTACATTGATTTGTCAAAAATAACAAATGAAAACAGAAATCAATTTTAAAAAAATTTGACAAATAAATTCAAACGGATAGAGTAACTAAAATTTAGATGTTAATTATACAATGAGCAGTACACATCTAAAATTTTTGATATAGAAAAGATAAATAATACATATTATTTCTTCTGTTTCGATTAATGATAACAAGGAGCTAGGACATATATTATTTGAAAAGTCGTTATAATTTGTGGAAATGACGAAGACGTATGTTCGACTATTAGTCATAGTTTATTTTATTTTACTTTCTAGAAGCAAAAGACTATAAATAGTGAAAGAATATTTTTTTATTCCAGAACAAATTAATAAAAAACCCTCTTTACCAATACTATGCAAATCATCACACAAGCTCTATAAATATAAGGATACTTTTAAAATAGTGACTTTTTGAGTCGAGTTTGAAAATAAAAAATTACTTGAAAATATATTTTATTTTTAAAAAAATCTATGTGATATGAATTTAAATTAATTTAATAAAAAATCTTGAACATCAAATAATTTTACATCAGATTTCAATTTCCAAATAGTTATATATATAGTAGAAATTATGTATGATTAATGAAAAAAAGAGAGTTGGGTTAGCTAGTATTTGTTCAAATTTGGTTGTGCTAGGCAATAAAGTCCAAAAATAGTTGTTTTCATTGTCAAAATGGGCACGAGGTTGGCTATGAGATTAGCTTCTAGAGAGGGGCTCTCTAGTCTACAATATTTGTTCCAATAAAGGAAAAAAGAATAGCATTCTTATAACAATGTCTCTTTAACTAACCTAACCACTATATATAATAAGAACCATAATTACATTAGTCATAAAATTAAGCAAGTGATTGGCAAGAATATATTGAATTTATGCATATTTAATAGAGGTGTCGAATGGGCGGATTGAGTTGAAAATAGAAATGTTAAAATGAGTTAAAATAGAGATTGAGTTGAGTTATGACCCGTTTAAATTTACTTTGGACTCAAATAGATTAAAATTTATGTTGGGTCATGACCTGTCCAATTTGACCCGTTATTCTCAATAATTTTAACATATTATTATTATTTACTTTTTGGAACCACATTGTGAGTTTCAACTAAAAAAAATAAAAATAAAAAGTTACAAGTAGATAAATAAATCATAGAAAATATAAAATAGATAGAAAATATATATCTATACTATACTAAAAGTGTGAAGACACTTGAAAATGTCGTTTGAACTTTTTATCCTTGATTAAAAAACTCTGCTTTAGACAAAATCATTTTTTCACTATTTTTCTTAATTTATTATTTTATCTTTCGTTTATTTAGTTTCAAGATTCACTTTTGAATTAGATTTTCTTTATATTTAAATTTCACTCTTCATTTAAGACTATTCTATATAAATAATTGTCTAAGTTATGAAGGAACAAGGAAAAATATTATTGTTTTTCTAATATTCAAAACTTTGAAATTAACTAAAAATTTGATTTTCAAATATTTTATTAATAAAAATATGTAATATATCAAATTTAAGAAGAAAAAGAGTACTTAAAATTATGTTGGAAATATTAAACTACTCTTTTTATATTTACGAGTCTTTTTTAAAATTAAAATTTTAATCAGTTAATTATTTAACTCCCAACTTTTCAACTCTAAATTATTATTACTTTATGTATTCATAAACTATTAATATATCTCTATATTATAAGTAATCGAATTGATTTTCTCATCTTTGATTATTTTTAATAGATTAAACTATTGCGTCACATTAATAGTATCTATTTAATTTTTGTTTATATGAATATTTTATTTATTTTAATGATAAATATTATTTTTATATAATTTTTAGATTGACACAGTATATACGTGCAAAGCACGTGAGCTAAAGTAGATATATCAATATAAGTAAAAAGCCTTAGAACGGATTGAAATTGGAGATTAAATTGACTCAATTGAAGATTCTATTAAAATTGGTTAAGCTTTGAATGGGTTGAGATTGAACCCACTTCAAATTATTTGAGCCTAGCCCATAAAATTTTGAATGGATTGGGTGGGTTACTTATATTTGGACTGATCTTGACACCTTTAATATTTAGTTACCCGAGATTGTTAAAATGATAATCAAACGTTGTATTAACTATAATTAACAATTTAAAAACTACCCAACATGATATATATATTATGTGAATTCTAATATATCGATAATTTCATTCCTAATTGGTAACCAAATAACTCCTTAAAGGGTAGTTCTGTAGCTGGTTAAAGTAACACAAGTATTAGTAATATAGAGATTAGATACAGATGAATTTATGTATCTTTTTATATAGATATTATCTATGTAAAGATAGTTATTCATGTAATTCTACATAAAATAATATATAGATTCCCTCATAACTTATACACGTAATAGTTATGTGAATTTTTAAATTACAAATTAATAAACATGATATTTATTTTATATATGAATAATTTACTTCCTAATCAACTACCAAATATAGTACTTCATTTGTCTAATATATGTGGCACACATTTCGAATTTTAACATTCAAACAAATCTTTTTTTTACTGTAATTTTTTCATATTATTTTTTAAATATCTTAAGTTGTCAGTTATTGTGACTCATAGTACTTTTATACAATTTTTAAATACATAATTTTATTTTAATTTATTAAAAAATAATATTAAAATTAAATTATTTGATGCTCAAAATTTGAATTGGCCCACGTAAATTTAGTCAGAACAACTATTTCTGAAGGATTTGATAATTGCCTAACTTAAAATAATTGGCAAATGATACTTGCAAAAGACTATATATTTTCTTGTTTTGTTCCTTAATTTTCTCATAAGGAACATGTCATGTAATATCTTTAAGACTTACTTTAAAGATATGGTCTCAGTCGTGCAAAATCATCTCTTAAATGTTGAACTTAAAACTCACTATTTATATCACAATAAACAAATTAAATGCTAAAAACAAAAAAACAAAAAAACCCTCAATATTTATAATGAAACCCCTTAGAAAGTGAAGAATTGCTGTTATACACTTGAGTCTTTTGAAATTTCACCATACATCATCACATAAAATAAGTCTTTGTTCTGCCTCCTTTTCTATTGTTCACGAGCTCACTGTTCAAAATTATAAAGGGGGTAAAATATTATAGAAATTCATATATTTATTGACAGACCTCTCAAGTACCTAAATGTGCCTCAAAACAACAAACAAGGGGAATTTTTTTTTTTTTTTTAAAAAAGAAAGAAAGAAAAGAAAAAACTAGTGTGCTTGATATGAAAAGAAGTTTTTTGCCACAAATAAGTGATTTCCTTTTCTATGTTTTAGTAGATAAATAAAAAATATTATTCATAAAATATTTATATAAAACTTGGACAAGCGCTCGAAAATAGAGAGTAGGAGGAGGTAGAGGTGTGGCGTGGGGGCTATTATAGGGGGCTGGATGGGGGGATTAAGTGTGAGAGGATAGTGAGAAATGAAACGTTGTTATGTTTTTTGTATTTTCATTAAGAAAATTATTTTGTGAATTTTAAAAAACTTACTTTCAAAAAAAGTGTTTATCAAAATTTTTATTAATTAACATTATAAACTATTTTGAAAAATATCTTCCTCCATATCAGGCACACCTTTGGGGTGTGATTCTTTTTTGAATGCTAAAGAAGATTTTCAATAACGTATGTTTGGTATAAAGAATTTTTTTTTTCAAATTTTTTTTATATTTATCTGGTCAAAATATTTTTTTAGTGAATAAGTTCCTTAAAAATATGAAAATGATGGAAGCAACAAAAATAAATTTTATAAATGACATTTCTGTTTTCATTTGCTACTTCCCACCTGCTTCACCCCTCCATCTCCCATCCTTGTAACTCCTGAACCTTCATATAATGATTCCTCCCATCACTATGGGTAAATCAACAGAGAAAGACTTTAAGTAAGAAAATCTTTAAAGTAGTGACTTAAAATTTTAAGATTAGACCAGACGCAAATGAAATTTGAACAAGATGAGGGCTAGGACTATTTGAGAACAGATTGGATAAATGGTCTAAACTTAGATTAGATTTTTCTATTAGCTAAGACATCAAGGAATCTGTAGAATTTTCAGAAAGTGTATTTGGTTAAGTAGAATTCGCGATATCGAATTTGGCGTGCAGGAGTTAGTTTAGAATGTCAAGGTTCGAGGATGTATGGAGAAATAGACATTTTTGAATAGACATTTCACTTTGCTTAGTCATTATTTGTTTAGGGTGTCCACATATTTATAAGGGATTTATTTTGTGGTCAAATTAAATAGATAGGAGTATTGATAGCTTTAATTCAAGAAGGATGATGAAGGGTTGGGAATCAAGGGAGCATGAGAAGAGGTTAAGAGTATGCTACAAGCGTGGGAGAATTGAACCGTGCCAGCCATATCCATAAATGTCTCTCACCTACCTACAACTTACATTATAGCAAGATAAAGATCTACGTGATCCTCTAAGGAAAACTCCAACTAGGTCTACGTTTACATTAAGGGCAAGTTTATGGAATCGTGAAGCAATTTGAGACATCTTTTCGAAGAGCGAGAGTTATTTATGTACCCATTCTTGATCTACTGACTAGATTAGTAGTACCGTGCATAGGTAATTCTTCTTGATGAGGGCACATGATTGTTCAGGGTTAAGAACTAGATGAACTGTTAAATATTCTGCATGAGTCCGCATGTATACATGAGTGCAACGAGCAATTGGTTTCCGCCCAGGGCACCGAAAGTTGTTCACTATGGTTCATAGATTTCTATCGCATGATGTTTGTCGTACATACTACTGTAAGGAGTCTCATGCATGTGTAGTGGTTTGCCCGAGGACGGACGAAACTCTAAGTGTGGGGTGGTGATCTTGGACGTATTTATATACCTAATTAGCCAATAATGCCCATATTTAGAGTGAATTCAGAGGACAAAATAATAGAATATAGGTGTTTGAGTATTGTTTTCTCTTATTTTGCTGGTGTAGGGCCAAGTACACCTGTTGGTTGTGTTTTTGGTAAGATTTTTCTTTGATTGGGAAGTTCGGGGTAAACCCAAACTTGATGGAAGAGCACAGCCCGGAACTCGGAGGATAAAAGTCAGTAGAAGCAACCAAAAGACCAAAAAGTCACATGGCAGATCTGGGAGCACGGTTGCAAAAGCTGAAAAATACAAAAAGAGTTCCGAAACTCAAGAAGGTGCAAGGTCCGGGTCATGAACTTGTGCAAAAATGTGCAGAATTGTCCAGTCAGTAACTTAAGCGAAAATACAAAAAAACAAGGGGTCCGCGTCGCGGACCTGAGGACCCGATGCAAAAAAGTCAAAATACAGGATCTTTATTATTTCTTTATCTTGGACTTTAGATTTTTACATTGGTTTTTACGCAGAGACTACTGGAGAGGCGACATAGAACTCTTTTTCCATCATACTTGGGTTAGTTTAATCTTTAGATTTTGGTTTTGGATGTTTTCCACTTTATTTATGATGTATTTCACGTCCATGAGTGGCTAATCTCTATATTCTAGGGTTGTAGCCATAGACTATATGTAGTTCTTAACTTTTGACATCTATGAATGATTTCTTTCAATTATTCCTATGTTATTTATATCTATACTTCAAAGTTTGACCAACTCGGGAGTAAATTTATTGTTCACTCTGGATTTGAGAGATGTTGGAGTGAATAGAACACAATAGCATAGGGAGCTTGTTCAATACTAGAAAACTAGGTTGATTCGTGTTAGGGAGACCTGTGATAACTACCTTTACACTTTGTTTGGTTCAAATACGGGAAGATAGCTTTAATACATTTTTATTGGTCTGTCTATCCCCGCTCAATGATGTAGTTAGGCAGCAATAACGGTAGGCTGGCAGAGGCGTGCAACCCTGTTCAGGTAAATTAAACCCCGTAAATCAGTAATCGAGAAACCATACATTGATATTGTTAAGACTAGACAGAGTCAAAAAGGTTAGAACCTTGGAATTGCATCTCTAGTTGATATCTTGCATGAAATTCGTCTTAGTTTACTAGAAAGTTATTTTTTTTATAATTTATTTTTCCTACAACTAAAACTCTTTTTACTAAAACACCACGACCGTGATAACCGAGAGAAGCGACTAGACACATTCAAATCCTTTGGGTTAGACAATTCGCTCTTTAATTAGGGCCATTATATTACTTGTGAGATCGCGTACACTTGCGTGTGCTAGGGAAGCAACAATCATCTCGTCCATGGAAGAAGGTATACTTCTTGGTAAGAAATAAAACCAATTCAATTATGTATGAAAATTATTCAATGAGACAAGAGTATGGACTATTCAAGCACAAACTTCTGACGGGTGTGATGCATTCTAGTGATGAATCTAGTGGGTATTTTAATGTGGTACTGGTAAAACAAGACAAAGGTATTGGTCTTTGAGAGTGAACACTAATTACTAAGGAGTTAACAGTTATTTCACTTTCTCAGGTAGTGGAGTTTGGCATTACCGTCACTTTTGGGAATAATCGATTGATTGTTACTATGGATGCTGGAGTTTAGAATCGATCATAAGGAAGGTCATAGTAGTAAATCTTGGAATGAGTATTAATATGTTTAAGTGTGAATTTTATTCCAGAGATCTATATGGGTACTGATGACTTCATTGTAAGCCAAGAGGAATGCATTAATATTTTGATAACAAGCATATGGACTAATGGAATTTCGACAAGTTTACTTGTAAGGATATAATTGAGAATGTTAGTAAGAAAATGCATGTGGATAATTGGTTGAATTATTAAATTTGGCTGGTATGACTTGGGATTGGGTTACTATATCAACTATAAGTTCAGTTTTGTAGTAGGGCATGACTTCGTTTACCTTGTTTGTCATATGGTAATATGGTTATACTTGCATAAATAGAGCTAAGAGACTGTTAGGTAAGATAGGAGAGAGACGTCTACAGTAGTTGGGCTCAAGTGTGAGAACATGTTTCTTTATGACTTCGATTATGGGTTCTATTATTTTTGATGGTGAAAAAACATAATGAGGATTCACTTGAGTAGTTTGGTGTGAAGTAAAAGATATTCTGCTATGGAGTTTTTCTAAAAAAAAATAATGATAATAAATGGATTAGGAGTGAGTACATGAGCCTTGGGCATCTTAGAGTTTGAGCATTTAGGATTGAGCCATGAGTATGGGTTAAACATTCAAACATCCTTGTAGCATTGGTGATAGACACCATTTAAGAAAAGTGAAGAAGACTAGACATCATGTATAGATTCATGGTTCAAAGTTATAAATTGGATGAATTTTTTCTTTGAGTTTGTGTAATAATGTAGGTGAGCTGACTCACCACCGACTTATGAAAGATTATCAACTACTTTTCAAAAAGTTTGGTTTGAGTTGAATGACAAATAGTGATATGTGAGAAATTATGTTTTTCATGTTAGATTGGATTGTTAAATAGGTGACTCATGCAAGCATTACAGAAAGGACTTACGATTTTGTATGTGTAATGGTCCGGTCAAAGGGGCGAAAGTGATGTTATATTATTATTATTATTATTATCTTTTGATTATGCAAGGGAAAGTGACTATATTCTATTATTATTATTATTATTATCTTTTGATTAGTGCAATTCCCACTTTGTAGTGGTTGGCCGACAGAAATGTTATGGAATGGCCATGTTTTTTTTCTTT
>JAABOM020000103.1:15446317-15460436 GCA_011800125.2 Solanum clarkiae
AAAAATTTATATTTTAAATATTTAGCATAAACTCGTAGTATGTCATGTATAGAAGAAAAGCAAATTGGTAAAGAAAAAAAATGAAGAATAAAGAATTAAAAATGATATGAGTCTATTAATGTTTTATAGAATTCAAAAATAAAATTCAATAATTTTATTTTAAAAATTATAATTTTATTTTAAGAAGAAAAGACTATTATAATCTTTTTGATCTTTGTGACCATTTTTGGACCAAATTTTTGCAGCCAAACAATATTTCTCTATTATTACTGTTATTGCACAGTAAAACCACTGTCAAGGTGTGCATTAAATATTACCGGAGGGAAACGAGCAGTAGTATTGGAGGTGGACGCGGACCCCTCCCAAATTTAAAATTCACCAAACAAAAATTTAAGGAGACAAAGCAACTTACGTTGTTATAAATTGGAGGAGCCAATGGTAGTGAGATGCACAAAACGTTCTGTTAGCTCCAAAAATGGGAAGTGAAGGGGTACGTATTATTTCTTGTTCAATTTTTTTAGCATTTTCTTTTAAATCATTCATTCAATTTACATCATATTAGTTAGTCTATATTTGTGTGCCTGAGAATCATTTCATTAAGGGTAAAAAATAAATTTTAAAAGTAATTTGTTTCTGATTAGAGTAAGATGACATTTTTTTATGATTATGATAGGAAAGAGTGCCACATGAAATAAGTCACATATCTTTAGCTAATTTTTTTTTTTTGTTGATTACAATAGGAGTTTGACTCAATGGTTGTCACAACAAAAAGTGAAATCAAAGCACCATCGTCTCCAAGGGAATATCTGCGTCTCAGTTTAGTAGAACCTGAGATTAAGGATACAGCATTTCCTCAAGAACTGGACATGATTTTGACTCGATACATAGACAAATTATCCCAGAGGATGAAATATCATATGGGTAACTAGTAGAAAAACAATCATTTTGTATACATGTAGATTAATCAGGCCGTCTCGACCATAAGACCAACCGCTTGATGATTATCATGAACCCAAACTATTTTTCTTACATGCATTTACTTTTGTTGTTCGTCTTTCTATTTTTACTCAATCATTATTGAATATCTAGAGTCTATTAAACGGTAAAAAAATTTTGTAGTATGCGAAATATATTATTCTGTGTTTATAAAAAGATCAAAATTTATTTTTTGAAGTATTGTTTAAATTTCAACCATTGCAGCAAATCAATATTATTCTAATATCATTATATCAATTTATCAAATTTATCGCAGCTTTTTAAATATCATTATATAATTTTTTTAAAAGTTTGAGTCAGGTTTGATTATTTTAATTTTATATTATATTTTCTCGAGACTTTACTTGTAGAATTACATTGAATATATTATAACTATTTAATTTATATATGATAACTAACAATAATAATAAAGTGTCTCTTTGAAATTTAACTTTAGGCCTCCAAACTTGTCGAGACGGTCCTGAGATTAATATAATACTAAAATTTAAATTATATATGTCAACTTAACCTGTCTAGATTATTTATTTACACACAGGTTATCCAGTTAACATTTGTTATGAGCATCATGCCGCTTTAGCACCACTTTTGCAATTTCATTTGAACAATTGTGGAGATCCCTTCATTCAGAGCCCTGTGGATTTCCATTCAAAAGATTTTGAAGTGGCTGTTTTAGATTGGTTTGCACAACTCTGGGAAATAGACAAGGATAAATATTGGGGGTACATTACTAATGGTGGCACTGAGGGCAATCTGCATGGCATTTTGATTGGGTACGCATCGACTTGATCATCTGAATTCAATATTTTTAATACTGAACATGGATATATGTTTATGCAGAAGAGAGCTACATCCCAATGGGATACTATATGCGTCAGCGGATTCACATTACTCCATCTTCAAAGCTGCAAGAATGTACAGAATGAAGATAGAAATCATCAACAGTTTAGTTAATGGAGAAATTGATAATCAACATTTGAAATCAAAGCTACTTCTTAACAGGAACAAACCAGCCATCATCAATATCAATATTGGTATATATCCTTTGATCCTATAACTTTTTTCATTTTTTGATAAATTCATATAGATCAAAATTTAGTTTAATAAATATAGATACAAGTGTTGACACCTCTTGATAGAAGCTGAAGGTTTAGTATAGTGGTTAAGGAGTCGTGAAAATTGCTTAAGGTTGTGTGTTTTGCCCTTGATAACAACATATAATTTTTTTTTACTTTAATATTTTGACACCACTTAATGAAAATCCTGGCCCCATCACTAATTTAGGGTAAAGGACCAGAATGAACCCCTTTCTTATATATTGAAGATCATTTCAATAAAGTAAAATATATTAAGGACCATTTTGGTTGTTTTCTCAACTTTGTAGCATCAATAGTTTAGTTAATGGAGAGATTGATTATGCAATTTGGAATGACTTAGGTGTTTTAAGCCAAAAAAAGACTTTTAAACAGTTTTAAAGTCAATCTAAATAAAATAACAAATGCAAGCCAAAAGTCAATTTAAACAGGCTATTAGTCTTTCATTATATTATCTTTTAAAGAATTAATCATGTTAAGTGTATGTATATGTAGGAACTACCTTCAAAGGAGCAATTGATGATCTTGATCTGGTCCTAGAAACACTTGAAAATTGTGGTTATTCCAATGATAGGTATTACATCCATTGTGATGCTGCACTATATGGGCTAATTGTCCCCTTCATCAACCATGTAAGATTACTTTAGTCCATTAATAAAAAAAAATCTATCAAGGTAAACAAATAGAAAATGACGCAGGTCTTTTTTTATGTTTGTATTAGGAAAAAATAATTACGTTCCAGAAATCCATAGGCAGCATTTCAGTTTCAGGCCACAAATTTCTGGGATGTTCCATGCCTTGCGGCGTTCAAATAACAAGGAAAAGTTATATAAGTACTCTGTCTCACAAAGTTGAGTATATTGCCTCGGTAGATGACACAATTTCTGGAAGTCGAAATGGCTTGACACCAATATTCTTATGGTACAGTATAAGCATGAAAGGTCATGCCGGATTGCAACAAGATGCGAAAATATGCAATGAAAATGCTCGGTATTTGAAAGACCGTCTTCAAAAAGCAGGAATTAGTTCTATGGTGAATGAGTTTAGCAATATAGTGGTGTTTGAACGACCTAGTGACAGTAAGTTCATTCGTCATTGGCAACTATCTTGCACAAGATATATGACGCATGTCGTGATTATGCCAGGCATCACAAAAGAAAACATAGACAATTTCTTCAAGGATTTAATGCAAGAGAGAAAAAAGTGGATGCAAGATGGAATAACTTTGCCTCCTTGTCTAGCAGATGAAATAGGTTCTCAAAACTGTCTATGTTCCTGTCATCATATGCAGCCCTAAATTCCTTTATAACCAATGATTGGGAATGGTCTTGATTTATGAAGTATGTTATTACTCATGGGAGTGACTCAAAAAAGCCAATAAGAGTTTTAAAATAAATAAATTTTCATGTATCCTTTTATTTGAACTTTTATCAACTTTTTGGAATAAAAAGTTTCTTTTCTTGGGTTTCATTATATTGTCTTTACTCAATTAGAGTTATTTAAAAACATAGTAAATTTGATACAATACGGAATACTCACACAAATAACAAATTAGTTGATAAAATAGAGAGATGTAAATTTCCAAGGAATTGATGAATAGATCTAAGGAATTCTGGTGGTTCTCAGAGGACATAAATGGGTAATTAATTACATCAAGGCACTCTAATTAGAAGGTATTTGAAATGTTGGACAAAAGATAAAGGCAAATGGGAGGCTTAAAATAAAATTTTAAGTTGAACGTTATATTGGCTAGTTCAAAGTTGGTGAAACAGGATTGGTAGGATCACACTTAGTTCATCAAACTATGAAAGATGTTAAAATTATTCAGGAAAGGTTGATACTGCATGCGTAGAGCCATCAGAAGCCTTATACTACTGGTAGGCGCAAAGACTCGAGGTGGCAAATGATTGGATTAGATCGAATTTGGATGGAAGCTAAAATAGATTGGATCATAATCCATCCGTATAAAATATGGGTAAATATGGATTTGATCAAATATGGTATGGTAAAATGGTTACAATCCACTTTAATCTCCTAAAGCTAAAAGAATATTAAGGCCCATTTACCTAAATAATATATTATTTAACCTAAATTATGAGTTTTTGTACAATTTTAACTTTTACAACATATAATTGTACTTTTGTTACCAAAGATAACAAAAAACTAATAAATACATTTCTCTTTTACTCTTTTTCTTTCTGTCGCTCCTTCTGCACTTCTCTCATCTGTCATCAATTCATCTCAACAATGAATACTATGACACCTCTAACATATCCAACGGCATAGATAGTTGTAATTTCAACTCACAAATCCTCAATTTGGGTTCATTATAATCAAGTGATAATCGACTCAATCAATTGATTTCAATCGGGTGATTCCATTTGTTTTTTTGCTTCAAAATTCAATTGAACTGCATAACTCATGCAAATTCATTATAAAAATTTTGACTGTTGTCAATTTTTTGTTTTAAAATTGAATTTGAAATATACAAATTCATTATAATTTACTCAATTTTCATATACTTTTGATTTCATTCATCTATTCATTTGCCTAATTCAAGTCGATAAAGATTAAAATTAAATGTAAGGAACTGATTTTGACTATTTCACACTACATTCATTCCTTTCCCTCGTTGAATTTAGTTGTAATACTCTGTTTCATTCCTCTTCTCACCCTGATTCACTTTATTGCCTGAGTTTGTAGGATTCAATTATAATATTATAATTTTCATGAATTCACTTTATTGTATGAGTTTGTGGGATTAAATTTTAATATACTTTGATTCATTTGTTTTCTCCCATGAATTTACATTGTAGTATGAGTCTGTAAGATTTAATTATAATACTCAGACTCATTTCTTTTCTCCTATTAAATTCACTTTTTTGTTTGATTTATATGATTCAACTATAATACTCTGGTATATTCAATTATAATGCTCTAATTCATTTAATATAATTATGGTAGGTATAATCACTAATGAGATATCTGAATTTAGTTGAGCTTAATTATGGTAGGTATTATAATTGAATATAGTTGTTATACCTCAAAAGTACTTTGTTCCCCTATTCAACATCTACACTTCACCCTCACTAATCCGAATATCATAATCATCAACATAAACCTTTTTCTAGTTTGAGCACACTCTAACATATTTTAACAATATAACTCTTTCTCTATACCTCATCATGACAATCATAGGGTATTTATGACTCTTTCATCAAACTTATGGCAATTGATTCATCACCCCATTACTTACCTAATAGATACATAACTCTAACTATAAGCCTCAATCAACCATCACTCTTGCTATCTCGCCCATTTCTTTCCATTATTGTCCTTCTAACTCTAGGATAATTCAATTCTACTCAGGGTTTATAAGACCTCAAATCTCACTCTTAGGTGGTAACATTAAACTTTTAAAGATATAACTTTCTCTCTCATGGGTAACATCAGATTCAAGTTTTGGATAGGAGAGTCCGAGATACATCTAGATCTAACTCAGACGCACGATTTACATGAGTAATAGTGCATTCTTTCAAATCAATCAACTCAACACTAGTTGGCTTGCTCAAGTCTGGTGGAGTCTCTCTGCCACTTGGATTATTTTATCCTAGAGGAACTCATCGACGAGGGTCTGAATATTACTATTTCTATCACCTTATAGATTAGACATAGTTGAAAGGTCTAGAACAGTGCGCGGATCATTATAAGTTTCTTAGGTAATAGCACTATTACACGATTTAGAATATGAAAGAAGTGAGACAATTCCTAATGTCCTATAGTCTCCCTATTATGGATGTGGCGTGTTTCACACCAATAGTAAGGACTCTACTAGACACAACTTTATAGACTCCCTAGGACACTTGAACTCTGTATTTTGATACTAGTTTGTCACGTCCAGGGAGAGTATCCTTGGCATGACCGACACTTAAAAACCATTGTTGGCTCCCAAGTGAACCAATTGACCTCATCACATTCATTCAATCAGCGGAAAACTTGAAATAAAGAGAAAATTAATAAGATGGACAAATCAAGTCATCAATCTGTCTCATTATATAGAGGCCATAGCCCAACAATCAAACTCCAATTTTCTGACATAACAATAGTTTTAAAAGAAATTAGTCAAGAGATAAAGGTCTCAACATCAACTCATCACTGTCTAGTCTATGAAGCCTCTAACTCTACTATCTAGATGGTGCCAATGACAGGTGCATGACTACCTCAAATCAAATAAATTAAGATCTAAACTCTAGTAGCTAGATGATAGTAATATGAAATCTTCCAAAAATTAGGAGGTCTCACCGATCAACTGAATATGAATAGATCATCAATGAAGCACTTGTTGATGATCTCTAATACCTGTTTTTGCATCATAAAATGATGCAGTCCAAATGAATGTCAATATGTGAAATGTAAGAGTATATAAAATGACTAAATGGAATAGATACAGGGAGAATAATATAGAATAACATCAACTCAGAAGATACTCAATCAGAATGTTTAATGTCTATCTAAAGCAAGAACAAAGAATAGACAATGACCCATCAATATCAATCCAACCTCATCAATCAAATCAACTCAAAGTACTATCAGTGTGGGACATATCTAGTAGTTTATTTTATCTGACAACAATCACTTATGAGCCAATGATTGTACAATAATCCCGTTGATGTGGCCACAATCGTTCTGTACTTGCCAGGTAAGGAACAACTCAGATCCACAAGGGATTTGGTATCTAAAGTCCTCTATTGCTTTCAAGGATCTTAACTCAAGAGGGAACCTCTGATGTAATGGTTCAATCCTCACCTACGCTTGGCGATGTAGTTAGTGAGTGCGAGTTAGACGTACTTTTACTCATTTCGGTGCTCGATACTCCTCCCAAGACTCAATGCTCATAAACCATCCATCTCAATCAATCATCTCAATTAGTATCATAGAGACTCTCATCATCTCATCAACTCAAACTCAATTGGGCCTTTCAGCCTATCATCTTAATTATCTCATCAACACAATTCTCATCAATAGCTCAAGGCTTAGATCAATCATTAGGAGGAAGTAAATTAGACAAATATCCAAAGTTCAATTATGAATACTCATGGGACCATCAAGCTCTATCCACTTATCATCATGATAACATCACAATCAAAATTATCATTCTCAACTCAAGACTCTAAACTCAATCTCTAAGTGCATTCATGCAATCTTTATAAAGTAACATATAGGATTTATGTAATAACTCATATTTATTCAATGGATCAAGTTTATGAGGATCATCAACATATGAGAGTACATATAATGTATAAAATTTACAAGAAAACTTTCAAGAAACAAGTATGGAGACTCAATATACTCACAATCTTTCTATTACCATCAGTGGGGGCACGTGGAAGTATATTCTTATGATTTAGTTTAGCCTTACACACCTGAAAAGTTGGTATTACAATCAAAATTTAATGAATACTAGCTTTCTTGGAGAAAATCCTTGATCTTGGCAGTTCTTTAGTAGTGGAAGAATATGGAAAGACATTATTTAGAGGAATTCTCTTTGATTCTTGAATTCTTGACTTAGAATCTTTAGAGTTCTTGGTGAAGAATCTTAATTCTTGAAGAAGAAGAATCAAGATATCCTTTCTTGGAATTCTTGAATTCATTTTTTTGAAACCCTAGGTTATGATTTAAGATTCTATTAGAGCTTCATGAATAGATGAAGAAATTTGAGTTGGGTAGGTTGAAATTTATAAGGAATAACTTACTTTGAGGATGAATCTTGAAAGTTAACCCTAACTTGATGATTTTCTTGATGATTCTTGAGATTTATGCTTAGTAGTGAATGAGAGGGTTTTACTTATGAAAACTGACGTTTCATGCGTTTTGGGACCTTAAATAGACCTCTAAAGGTTTAGGATAAAAGTACCTCAGAATAAAATAAAAGGAAGTCACTTAGCTTATCCAGAAAAGGTTCGTGTCAATTCCGCGACAGTCCGTGACATGGAGCTGTCGCGTACCTTCAGATAGCTCTGTACGTCTTCACTAAAATGGTCATAACTTTTTACTCCAAACTCCAATTAATGTGAAATTGGATGTTTTGGAAAGCTAATTCAAATATCTTCAATTTCATATATTATGGCTCACCTAAGACTTTATAGTTTAGGAGGTATAGTCATTTGATGTTGACCCTTCTATCAACTCATATGAAAACTTAGTTGGTAGAAATTCTTTGAACTTGGCTTGATGTAAAAGATCTCTTATGATTCTACATGACATCTAATATACTTTAGATACTTAGGAATTGATCATAGCATGTATATACAACCTAAAAGTCATTGGTCGACCTAACTTTTATAAAATCTTACATTGGTACTCAAGCACTTAGAAAGTTTTTAGCTTAACTTTGTACTAGAGGGTTCGTGTGATTTTAGATAATTTCCATTTCTATTTTCAAACTAAGAAATTGACTTTAATACCTACACTAAATTAGGGATCATCAATTAAAATCCTATATCATATGAAGGATGACTCAGTTTAGCTTAAAATAAATGGGGTGTTACATTATCTCCCCCTTGGGATCATTCATCCTTGAATGATGAGTAAATTAGGAGACCCATCAAGCACGAATACCATCAAGAACTTAAATACTCATTCTCAAGAACAGACTTCAAACTCAATATCTAGAATTTAAACTTTATCTCCAACATCATTATTAGGCACGAATACCATCAAGGACTTGCATACTCTAGTATGCAGTGACTCAAGAGGAACATCAACTCAAAGATAGAAACTCAACTCCATTATCAAAATTTAGGAACACTCACTCTCTCCCATCACCCATAACTCATCTATTATCATCAATATTGCTATGAAGACTGGAAAGCAGGATCACTGAAAGGGCATGGAACGAAAGACCATTAGCATTATTCAATTAAGAAATCTTATCTGAGAACATTCATAATGAAGTACGATCTCCCTCGTCTATCAAGACTCATTCTGAGTTCACAAAACTATACATAGTGTAAAACTCAAGTCACATCTCATTTAACATAGGGATGGAAAGATTAACGGGTCTTAGATGGTTGTTTTAGTAACCGTGATGTTTGGGTAAGATCATGGGTCTCAAACAGTTGATATTTAGCATATTCAACAAAAGCTAATCCATTTCAGTTTATTCTACCTATGATATTGAAAGAAGAATACGCTTTGTCGAGCATTCAATCAGCTGCAGATGTAAGATCAAACTAGGACTTAACTGTATACCTGAATATTTAACTCTTCTGTAGTGCCTTTGATGGCCATGCTGCTTCTTTCGCCTTCTCATAAGGATTCTGTATTCTAGTTCTTTAGCAATCCTGGATAGCCAATTAGGACTTCGAGCTGAACGCATGAAATGTGCTATGTTATATATTGAGGATGTAGGAAACTTAAACTCCGATCAGGATATTGAAGGAAACAAGAAACTGTGTAATCTCACTTCTGAAGACTCTTGTGGTTGATGTTCGTGAAACATTCAGCTAATGTTGCACCACTGTTGTTCGATAGGAATGAAGTATTTTAGAAGTGAGAAACCAAACTTTTGTGTAATGCGTTACTGTAAATCACCCTCTACTACATTATAGTTTTACTTTAAGCTAGTGGCATGACCAACTACTATGCCAGAAAATGATAGAATCTTATTTAGGAGACTTAATTTTTAAGTAAGGCATAATACCTAAACATTGATCCTTAACTTGGTTTTAGCTGACTATTATGACCTTTAACTTTGCCAAAATTGAACAAAATAGACATATTCGTCCTACATGACAATTTTGTGTCTATGTGGTATCCTACGTATATTATGCCGCGTAGGACGTGTGTGTCTACTTATTCAGTTTAGGGGTTGGTCAAATCGAATTGAGGACCATGTTTTTCTTCAGGGACGAGATCAGGGTCAGGATCATATCTCGTACCAATGTTGAGGTTAGTTCCAAAAAAGGGGCCTAGAGCCTGTTAAAGGGTGGAGGTCCAAGTACTGTTCATAGTATTTTGCCCAAATTAGTGCTACATGCTATTGAACAATATTTTACTCTAAAAATAAATTGATTTCTAACTCATTTTCTCATGATTGGTTGGTGAGTGAAAAACATTTTTCGAAAAATATTTTCTATTGTTTGGTTAGTGAATGAAAAATTATAATTTATCATTACTTTATAATTTTGCTCAAATTTATTTAAATAAATATTAAAATTATTTACAAGATTACATAGTACATGAGTTGGAATACACGTGCATAGTACATGACTCAGAATACATTATGGAAGTACACGTGAATACACATAAAACAAACATGTCGAGGAGAAAAATATAAAGAAGAGGAAGCTCTAATAGGAGAAATCCTAATCATTCAAATCAAAGCAACATAGAAGAGGAGCCTCTGAATATGACATAAAAGGCAAATCTATTCAAAGGTATTTCATTCTTTCTGTTGAATCTTCGTGATTGGATTTGTGTGTTTTCCCTTGTAACGGTGGTATGTTACTTAGCTTTGGTGTACCTCCATTATTCCATTGAATAGCAACTATCTGAGTTTTTCATAGAGGGCGAAGCCAGAGTACTAGTTACGAATTTGATAAAATCCATTAATTTTGACAAAAATCTTGTATCCGTGTTAAGAAATTTATCTAATATGTATAATAATTTTTTCAAAACCAACAAGTTACCTTTTCTTGGATCTAGATCCCATAAACTAAAGATTCTGGATCTATCTCTATGGAAGCATAAAATTTAGTTGCAGGTAAAGGAGTTGTGAAGCATTCAAAAGAAACAAATGCATGGGATGAATGTTATGGAAATATTCATCAATCTGTGCGGTCTCTTTTTCGATTGAAATGTCTTTCGGAGTTTTGGATGACATTGATCTCCAAATTTTACTCTGTGAGGAAGCATCTCAATCATGCTAGAAAAAATCAAAATTCTCAAGAAATTTGTCTTGTTAATTAACTACAAAGTTTTCTCTCAATATTGTTCTTGACATCAGCTTCTTTATCGTCAGTCTGATTGAGGATGTACAAGAATTTTATTAGCGTTCTAGCCAAATATATTGTTGTTTCGATGATTTAGCTCTTATGGAGGTTAATGAATATCATTATCATGGCCACATCAATCTTTTGCTATGGAACCCCTCCACAAGAGAATCAAGAGTACTTCCTCATACAAATTTTTTAATTCAATCATATTTTACTTACGGATTGGGATATGAATCGATTTTTGATTGCTATAAGATCCTTAAAATCGGTCCTTGCACTGAAAAGTGATTCCCGAGAGAAATTGATAACCATCCTTCTGGCATAACTTCGTGTGGTCATCTATTTTGAACTCTCTTGCATTTGTACATGGGGCATTTCATTGGCTTGGTTTGTCACTGGAGTGTGTGGTTTCATTTGATATTTCTAATTAGGTGTACACAGAAATAACGTTGTCACTGGAGTGTGTGGTTTTTGGAAATGATTACACCCAACATGGTGTTTCAGCATTGAGAGGAATGCTTTATGTTCATTCTACTCATGTTCATATGTGGAATTCATGAATTCCACCATTTTAAATTTTGGTTATTGAAAGATTATGGTGTCAAGGAATCTTGGAACCGATTGTTGAATAGGAATCTTGGAACCAATTGTTGAATATACAAAGTACCAATCTTTATTTAATCATATCGAAATACATGTTTCAGATGGTGAAAAGGTTATTCTATTGCAGATTTCATGCAGGTCTTGTGATGGGGAGATTATATATCGCAAATTTAAAGTTAGGTACTTAATGTATGTGTTATGATATCAAGAGACAGAGTTGGAGAAAAATTGAAATCAAGGGTCTTCCTAGAGAGAGTTATATCAAAAGTATTTATTCTCATGTAGAAAGACTAGTTATGTGGAAATTGTCTTCTTTCTATCTGGAATGTTGGAAAGAGGTGAGGTAGCAACGGAAGAATACCCAAGTTTAAACTTCCCCTTTCAATTTGAACCAAGAGGAAACAAAAAAACCCAAGCACTCTGGTAGTAAAGGCAGCAGAAAAATCAACCAAACAAGTGTGACAAGCAAGAATAAAACCAATAGCAAGAAACACCAAATTTTTACGTGAAAAATCCTTCATAGAGAAGAGTAAAAAAACCACGGGACCAAATCCTCCACTATCATCACCAAGAGTTACAATGTTGTTCTCCAAAATTGGTCACAAAACAGGTGCCAAACAACGAGCAACAACATTACAAGATAGCATCAAAATAGAGAAGAAAAAGGAGCAAAAGCACAAAAAATACAACTACTGTTCACGGATGAAAAACAAGAGGCATAGGATACCAAATTCAACTCTGTCAATTCCTAATCAAATATTGAGATGAGAGGAATAAGTTTTTCAAAAATCAGCTCAATTGGACAAGAAATGAAGTTAAAATGTTAAGTTGACTGCTATGACTGAAAATTTTGGGGCAAAAATCTACATGCTCTTTATATTTGGCTTCTGAAAGACTCTTTTAGTGGATTAGGAAATATAACCTAAAAAGGTCTATATCTATGCCCCATAGTATTGCGTCTATGGACAAAAATGGGTTGGTCCAAATTGCGCTTAATTTATTCACATAGGAAGAAAACAAGACTCATAACCCAATAATTCTCCCCCTCTCGATTATGTGGAGGCGATCGCCATCCCGACAATCATGCAACAATCTTCAAACTTTCCTCTTGGAAAATCTTTAGTCATTATGTTGGAACCATTATCATTCGCAATCTGCAAGTAAAATCTACTCTCTCAGTGAAAAATTATGTATGAGGAAGTACTATTGATTCTCTTGTGGAGGGGTTCCATAGCAAAAGTATGTTAGAAAGAAGATAATATTTGCTGACTGCCATAAGAGCCAACCCATCATAACAATAATATATTTTGAAACACTTTACTTTACCGCAACAAGGTCAATCAACTTGTTATACACCTCAACCAGTTGAACTGATAATAAAGAAGCTAATGCCAGAGAAGGATAATATTGGACGGAAAGGATGTCATAAAGAATACAAATTTTTGGGGAATTTTAGTTATTCTTGGCTTGATTGAGATTCTTCCTCACCAACTAAGGTTCAGAGATCAATGTCATCCAAGACTTTGAAACACGTTTGAATCGAAAAAGAGGCCGCACAGGTAACCTACTGAGGATTTCTGTAATTATTTCATCTTCCAAATCAATTCTCATAGTGTCATGAACAATCATCTTAGTTATTTCCTTTGAATGTCTCACAACTCTCTTCACTGCAATTAAAAATTATGCTTACATAGAGGCGGATCCAGAATCTTGAGTTTATTGGTTATGGATTCTTAAAAAGCTAACTTGTTGGGTTTTGAAAAAATTATTATACATATTAAATAGATTTCTTAACACAAATACAAAATTTTTACTAAAATTAATGAATTTAATCAAACTTGTAACATGCATGCTGGCTCCACCTCCGCCCCCAACGAAGAGTCTAAGTTGGAGATAGTAGCTATTCAACGGAATAGTCGAGGTGTGTCACAACTAACTCAAATAGCTGAGTTACAAGGGGGAGCACACACATACATAAACAAAAACAAACAAGTAGAAAAATGCATAGAGATTCAACAGAAAGAAACAAGTACTTTTGAAATGATTTACCTTTTATGTCATCTTTAAAGCCTCTCTTCTCTATTACTTTGATTTGAATGCTTAGGGTTTCTTCTTTTAGAGCTTCCTCTTCTCTATATACTAGCTCGTCGACACGTGTTGCACATATATTCCCAAGTTATATACCATGTAATCTTGTAAAATGATTTTAATATTTATTAAAATAAATTTGAGTAAAAAAAAAATAAGAATTTGTTATCCCAAGAATTTGGTACTTTTTTCTTCAGGCTCAAAACCTAATGAATAGTACTGCAGAGAAAAATCATCATTATGAAGAAATCCAGCCATGCGTACAATCGTTGACTGCCAACAATTGTTGCCAACTTCAATTCAAACAATGCTGCAAAGCAGCAAAGTTTGAAGCAGCAAACTTTG
>JAABOM020000103.1:15460536-15472753 GCA_011800125.2 Solanum clarkiae
AAATAATAAATTAAATGTTATTAACTCTTTAAATTTAAAATTTTCAATTTTTAAATTTTATTATAATATGATATTTAATTAAATAAATATTTAATTTAGTGTAGGGGCAAAATGATAATTCAATTTTTACCTAATATTCTTCCCACTTTTAATTATATATGATATGATATGATGATTAACATTCTACTCGTTGCTCTTGAGAAAAAAGTTATAATATTTTATTAATATTTTCATACTCATCTTAATTTCAATTTATTGGTTTAAGTTTTGTTATAAATTTGATTTTGTTTAAAATATCGATTTTGTTATAAGTTGGATTTTGTTTAAAATATCAATTTATCTCAATTTATACACTAACTAATTATCCTATTAATTAATTTCAAAAAAAATCATCATACCACTAAAATCATACCAAATTTCAAATCAAAATTTAGATTTAGAAATTGCCAGTACTTTGAAATAGTATACCAACATTTAGAATTCCAAAGTATCAATTTTTATAGTTATTCAAACCAATCATTTACCAAACAAATTTTTGACCTTGTATGACTTTAAACAGTTTATAGAACACTTAGATTATACCAACATATATACCTTTTATATACCAATAGCATTTAAGTTTGAAAAATTTAATAATCGATCAAATATCTTATTAGCTAATATTAAAAAAATTATAATACCACTAAAATCATACCAAAAATCAAAACTGTACAACAACATTTTATTTATCCATGAATTTTTAAACAATACCAATTTTCTATAAAACTACATTATCTTGTATTCACAAGAAAATCTAAAGATTAAGCATCATTTAACTTATTTGCTTATCAACTTTAATACCTTAATCATTGCGAATATTAATTTTCAACATCTACCATAATTCTATTTACAACATTTAATACCAATTAAAATCCTTTCATTTTTTTTAATCTTATACATTGAATTAGTATTTTAAAAAAAAAGAAAATTATCAAAACACCAAAAAAATCATATCAAACTTCAAATCTAGAGGACACCACTTAATTTTGTGGGGTAGAAACTTTGGAAGAAATATCAAAGACAAATATTTTTCCCCAAGTTTTAAGAAATATCAAAGAGGCCCCACATTTCATTTTTCTCTACTTTCCAACAAAACGTGACCTTTTTACCATAAATTTGTGGATTCGGGTAAATGTAGATTCTTGGAAGGATATGATATAAATCACTTGATTATGAAAATTCAAGATACTATAAATTACTGGAATGCGATCCAAGGCCCAACAGTATCACAAAACGAGCTACTACACAACATGGTACAAGTTACATTTGCAGTAGTACTATTCCTAGGTGACAGTTGAGGTGGAATAAGTCTGTTTTTGGTGCAAAATCCTAAAAGTAGTATATCTCTCTATATTAGTGCACAAGTTGTGAACCAGGGAGCTAGTTGAAGTCACATATTAGATGGAAGGAGAGAAGTAACGAAAACACTCCTAATTTAGTTCCTTGAGTATTCGTCTACTTGATAAATTGATCTTCAATACATTCACAATTTTGCAATATAAGCAAAATGCACCCCTAAATTGTTACCAAGTTTAGAGGTATTTTCAATACTTTTTTCGAATTTTTTATTAACATCTCCATGCTCCTACAAAAGTTTGAGATCACTTACTATGTCATGTAGTAGATCAAAAAATGTGTATTTAAGTTCATAGATGAAGTAATAACACCCCATCAGTAATAAGTTTGATATGATATTGCAAAGGCAGGCCAAATTGGAGTTGTAGCAGTATGCTGTGTATGGTGCCTACCTAAGGTGAAATACTCCACTAGTTTAGTATCAGTAAACTAAGTTATGATTTGGAAGATTACTTGAATGGTTGAAATAGTTGTCATTTCGATTTTTTCAAAGAGCAAAAATCCAAAACAGAAAATTCCCCAGATTATCTGAGGTATCGAAATGTTGGGGCGAAACATTAGTAGTGGTCATAGAGTTAAATCATTAGTAGTCTCTTCACTCATTTGGAAAGAGTTGGTGACAGAATCTGTTCTTCTTGGGAGCAGTTTTTCAGGAGGAAAAGAAGTTGATTTTGTAAAATTGATCTTTTGGCTACAAGTGTTAGAGAATGTGGTAAGGATGACAATAATGGCACAACAACTAGAACATTTGATGCTAGACAAGAGGATGAGGGAATTGCGTTTTTCTGGACTTGAATTTCATTTGATTTTGTAAGAAATTCTGTTTGTTTACAAAATCACAATCTTGTTTGTCTCTCTCAAATATTGGGGTATCTGCAGCTTTGGAGAACATAGCAAACCTCCTTCATTGATGGCCTACCAGATGGTGATGTTCCAGTACACATCACTCCTAGTTTAAAAACACTTGTCATTTGTTCCAAATTACTTGTTTCCATGACTTCTTCATCGATGACCTCGTGAATGGAATGCCCCTCTCTGTAACACTGTTGAGCCCACTGTGCTAGATTCATTTGCTCCCTCCTCAGGATGGGTTCTCTCCCTGTTGTCAATTCTAAGAGCACCACTCCATAGCTATAGACATCAGTCTTCACGTTCACTTTCAATGTCGAGGCATACTCTGTCAGGACCAAATATTACAATTTAATATATTACAGTTGGATTTTAAAAATTGAATATCCATAGATGTTTGAACTGTAATATACCTGGTGCAATGTAACCAAATGTTCCAGCGATAGCAGAAGCTGTCTCAAGATCATCATCCCGCCTGGCTAGTATTTTTGCTAGTCCAAAATCTGCTATTTTTGCATTGAATTCTGAGTCCAGAAGGATATTGCTGGACTTGATGTCTCTGTGAATGATGGGTCGAGTGCAATGATGGTGCATATAGCATAGTCCTTGAGCTGCACCAATGGCTATATTTAATCTCTTTCGCCAATCCAGGGCCGGGGTACTACTTTGACCTGGTGATGCTGTTCTTTTCTTTCCGTGAAGCCATTTGTCAAGGCTTTTTTAATCAACGTATTCATAGACGAGAAGCTTTCTGTCTGCACTTGAGATGCAACACATGAGCTTGACAATGTTGTTATGTCGAATGCTACCAAGTGTTCTAACTTCTGCCAGGAACTCCTTTTGGGCTCTTCCACCTGATTTTTTGCCATGCCCTATGCTTTTAACAGCGTAAGTATCACCTGTTTGGTGATCACAACTCGATAGACCTTCCCTGATCCTCCATTTCCTATTATGTTTTCGTTTTTCAAGCTAGAAAAAATGTCCTCTGTCGTTACCTTCAACTTTTGAAATGAAATGAACTTCATTTCGTCATTGCCACTCTGCTTCTTTGTTTTCCGCCAATGCTTTCTCACCATGTAAAAGATCCATGTTGACTGTATAGCTACCCCAACTCCTACAATGGGAATAATGATAGTCAAGTGTTTTGATGACGGAGATTTTTTAACCTCATCACCAGAGTAGCAGCTTGGTAGGCCAGTGATGGATAAGTTCTTGGCTGTAGAACAAAGATTGGACTCGTCAAAGCAATTCTCTTCGTATACTAACTTCAAAAATTCAGCAGAAATTCTTCCTGAGAATTTGTTGGAACAAAGCCTTTCTAGGCCTAAGATTTTCTATACTTTGTGAAATGTCACCTGATAACTGATTATAAGACAAATCCAGAGCATGTAGTCCAGGTAAATCCCAAAATCCCTTTGGTATAGAACCAGTCAATTGGTTATGAGAAAGATCCATATCGTACAAACTAAACAAGTCCATATCACACTGGACAAGTAGTTGGAACTTAGTGACAGGTGACGCAAATGATGCAACTGAAACAACTGATTTGTAATTGAACCACTTAGAGAATTACGCGACAAATATTTTTCAAGTTTCCAATATCTTCTGGTATCGAACCATTCAAGAAGTTCTCCGATAAATTAAGATTTTTCAGTTGAGATACTTGTATTTGTTTTGGCATCTCATCAGACAACTTGTTACCATTAAGATACAAATTAAGCAATTGTTTCATCCCGAACAACTCACCTGGAATCCGGTCGCTCAAAAAATTCTTGGACAAGTCCAAATGTTGTAACGTTGAGCAATCTTTCAGGCTTACTGGTATAGTTCCTGATATGTTGTTGGAGAGATCAATCAAAGTAAGGTTCTTGAGCTTACATATTGTCGATGGAATTGTTCCGGTAATTTTCTTTCCTCCAAGATGTAGCTCTGTCACTACCTCGTCATTGATGCATGAAACTCCTGACCAATTACATGCTGAAGAATTCAAATTCCATGATTGGAGAAACGCTGCTGTTTCAATTTTAGCAACACGGACTGTTCCAAATGTAAATTTTCGAAGAAAAAAATGAGGAAGAACATTTGCGTTTCATTGATCCTTTCCGTCGTGTTTATTTTCATGTGGCAGTTAAGGTGAATTTAATAGAGGAACAATAAATAAAGGTGATTCAAGTCAACGTATTTATTTCTCTTTCAAGTAACTTCAATTTTGCGTTGTTTAGGGTGGAAGCTGCAACTGTGCTTTCCTAATAAATTAGTGTGAGAGACTATGAAGCAACAATCATTGACCAGTTGTCTCCTTCTGACAACTCCACCTTCCAATTAACATTCACTGCTTCACAACTTTCTTACAATAATTTCCCTAAATAACATGCACAAAACAAAAGAAGACTTTTCAGAAAGAAATTCTAACTTTAGTAAAGTACTATTCGATGATTGCTCTTTGTCTTTGCCGCTGTATAGCCAACGTTTGCTAGGTGAAAAAAGTTGTTCTTCTAGGGTTTTATTAATCTTTATATAGTTCATACTAGAAGAGTCTTGTTCGGAGTGCTATTCTTGAATAGAACCCTCATAGGAGTCTGCTGATGTTACATAAGGTTTTCTTCTATTCCTGCTCTTTCATCTCACTTTACCTTTTGCCTGGTAAACCTAGTTCACTGTATCTGACTCACTTCTTGTTTGGAATGTCTTTATAGCATTCTTCAACCTCTCGTTCTACCATCTGAACTTGATTCTCTTTGTCATTATCAAAATACACATCTTTCAGCATGCCAACAAACTTTGAACCTTGTTTACTTTGTCATTATCAAAACATCTCATACTTTTCAGCGAGCCAATAAACTCCCCCTTGTAGAAGAATGACAAACCCATGCTATTACACATATCTTTCAAACCTACATTCACAAAGGTACACAATATATCCTCGGGACTAGATAGAAATGATAAGATAACAAAAAGAAAAAAAGAACCAGGTTAACAACAACAACAACATTACCCCAATACCTCAAAGGCTCCCGCCCATTGCAGGGTAAGGGGAGGTTCGGATGTACGCAGCCTGACCCCTATGTTGAAAAACATAGCGCGACTGTTTTTGAAAAAGAACCAGGTTAACAATGAAGAAGAAACACACCCATAGCCTAAAAGGTAGCATGCACATCACATAGATAACCAAGACACAATCAATCAAAGGATATAAGACATCCTAACCAAACAGACAATATAAATATGAAGCACAAAATAATAAGCCATTCAAATTCAAGCATGCACTACAATCAAACCTCAAGGGGGGCACCAATAAGTCAATACTATTAGCAAAACATTCAACAACCAAAAATGTTGTCTGTACCACCCATAAGAGAATGTTGTGGAGTACAGAAAGAAGAGGGGAGTAGCAGGGAAATGTTAAGGGATTAAGGAACTGAAAGAGGATGAGGATGATGCTATGAGCTTCAATAGCTTATCCATACGGGCAACCACAACTTGAGAAGCCATCAACCGCCCTTTTAACATATTCACTTCGGCCTACGTTGAGCCTGCTGGTTCTTGGTGGTTTGAAGATCTACTATCAATTGAGAAACTGGTCCTATCACTCTAGAACCTGTGGGCCTGGTCGTTTGTGCTACATTTGGCAACATTCACATTCAGCTAGTCTAGTCTTATTATTCATGTCTTTCTTAGTGATTTGGCACCCATCGTCCAGAGAAATAAATAAAGGCTCCAAAATTAATGGTACTCCAGCTGGTAATTAAGGACCAAGCAGTGGATCAACCACCCTTGCTATGCATTTGATTATTAAGTAACAGAGGTGTTAGGTAAGGACGTTGGTGAGGCAGTGAAGGTAGTCATTCCCCCTGAAGAGACGCCATAGGTGGAAAGTAGGGGTGTCACATTCTCTTTTAAGGAGATTTCTTGGTAGAACTGAATGGTATATATTGGAGGTGGGCAAATGGTGGAAATTTTAAAAAATGCTTCCTGCGTAACCTTAAGAGTTTAAGGTGGAGGGTGCAGAAGGGGGAACTAGGTTCTCTTATAGCATTACCACAATGTTGTAAGACATGTAGATTTAGCACATAAGAAATGACCTAAAGGCTGAGTGCATACCTGAAAATAAAGAATATGGTCCTTACATATATCTGAATTTGCATAGCTCAATTGTAGGACACTAAGGGTAATACAATCGGACCTTGTGCATGCAAACCTTTCTTAATGTGTGCATATTGACCTAAAATACAATAAAGATAGTGAGTTTGAACCAAATTGCAACTATTGTTCAAATCATACTTTCTGATTTGTCTATGAACTGAGAAACGGGAATATTATTGGTGTATCAACCCAAGTGCTAGTCAATTTTGCTCAAATTGTTCCCTTCCTAGTGCCTTGGTAAATATATTTGCCACCTGGTCCTCCATTTTGCAAAATGTGATAATGATGTAACCCTTGTCCACATTGTCTCTCTACACTAAAATCAAGAAGCTACTATTTGATCCACAAGAGTTGAGCATAATAATATGCAACAACCGCATACTCTGCTTCAGTGATAGATAATGCAATAGATTTTTACTTACGAGTAGTCCATGACACTAGACATAGATAAAAGAATCTCATCCCAGAGATGCTTTTACAATCTACAAGGTATTCGACATAATCTGATGTACGAATATAGTAAAGGCAAATGACTCTCTTGAAGGATATCGGAGAACTAGGTCCATGGTTCCTTTGATATAGCACAAATTTTTCTTGATTTCTTTCATGTGCGATTTCTTTGGACATTATTGAAATCACACACACATTCCAATGCTGAAAAATATGTCAAGCCTACTTTAATCTATAAAGAGCCTTTGTAAAATTGATATACATAATCTGGATCGATGATCAAGATTCTCAAAAACCTGGTGGCTATTTGGCGTATACTTTCTTTTGCAAGTACCCATTTAGGAATGCATTTTTCAGATCCGTCTGGTATAACTTAAATTCCATATGATCAACAAAGTTCTATTAGCATCCTAATGGCCTCCATCCTAGCTGTCAGTGTAAAGGTATCATCCTGATCAATTCCTTCTTCTTGATTGTAGCCTTGTACCACTAGTATCATTTTATTTTTGGTGACATTTCCTTGATCATCGAGCTTGTTCATGAACACCCATTTTGTCCCTATGATAGTGTAATCAAGGGGCTTGGGAATCAGGTTCTACACCTTGCCTCATTTAAACTGATTCAGTTCCTCTTATACTGTAATTATCCACTTATCATGCTACAAGGCCTTCTTGATGTTCGTAGGTTCAATTAAGGAGGCATAGGCAAGAAAGAACACATATTTTATAGCTTGGATCTCGTGTGAATGCCTAATCAAGTAGTGACAAAAGATTTTGCATTGGATGAGAACTCCTGTCTTTCCTGTTGTGTATGTGACCAGATTACATAGTAGCTTGAGTAGACAACTTGGGTTCAGCACTGCTGCTGACAAGTTGTGAGGATGGACTAGCTTCATCCTGACCATTATTTGTCCTTTATGCAAGAGTGTTACTGGAATCTCCACTTTCAGTTGTTGAATCAAGAACACTTTCTTTATCTTTTTTTCGCCTCGAATTTGAATGCATATTGGTCCTTTTTATTTCCAAAGCCACATTTCGCCATGGAAACTACTCAATAGAAGGAAGTTATTTTGTCACCTGTCATGTGTTCGAAACATGCACTATCTTTATACCATTGCCTCTATTTTCCTTTACCAGTTCCTGCATATGCAATTAGAGGTTTGTCTTGGGTAACCAGATTCCCTTGGTCCCTGTTTGTGAGGAAAAGGATGAATTAAATCTCTTATGGCCCATCTTAATAGGTTCTTATTTAATGGAACCAATTTCTTGATTCTCTTTCCATAAGTCCTCTTTAGATAGGTTAAGTTATTCTTGTTGGGTTCATTGTTCTTTTTACATGACCTGATTGACCATAGTGTATACACAACATAATAGAGGCATTCTCATCTGGTTTAGACACACTTTTCTTGAAGTCTACTCCATACTTAGTAGTGGATTAAACCTGCTGCAGATCATCAAGAAACAAGGAGGATTTGGTCCACCTCATCAAATACTCTGATTTAGCGTTGATCAGCTCCTATTCCTTAAGGATAGATTCATTTTTAGCAGTCAAGCAATTCAATTGATCACTTAAGAATTTTTTTTTCCATATTCCTTCAATGCCATGTGCACATGATTTTTGACATTTTTCTCTTTTCTGGAGGAATTCAAGTTACTTACTTCCCTTTGAAGATTTTAATTAATGAGTTCTAGACTCTCATTTTCAATTCTCAGGGATGCATATTCTTTTAATAATTTTTTTATATTCATAAGAGTATAAATATGCATCAATAAGGATGTGGGATAAGGATTCTATTTTTCTTTGGATAAACAAGAAAATTGTTTTTAACATGCTTGAAACTTACCTTATCTTTCTCATTGTCATCTTCATCATGCCCTGAGTCAGTTCCAGCCATTAGTGCCACAATATCTCCTTTTGTACCCCTGCTCCTTTTCTCTTTAGCCTCTGAACTATTTCCATATATTTGAGCTTTAGTGGTGTCCTTGATTTGACAAGTGTTCACTGAAGGGTTGTGACTTTTCTATAGGGTCATAATTTTTTCTAAGAGTGGTGACCTTCTAAAAGATTATGTCTTTTCCAGACGGGTGTGACCTTTGTAATAAGGCACAATAAGCACCCTTTGTTGGCTATAAATAGAAAGATCTTCTATCATTTTTTAAAAAGAACATTTCCTTCATCTGCATACATTTCTTTCAAATAAAAGTAAAGTCTTAGTGTGATTTTATTATTGCCTTTTGAGTTTGCTGAAGTTATTGAAGTTTGAGGTACCGCTACTTCTTTAACAGGTATATCTATTTTATCCTGAGAGGAAATAATCCACGACCTCGGGTACAGTGAGGGGATTAAATTTCTTAAGGACATACAGTGAATTCTGTGGACTCGGATACTTTTTTTTCATCTTTTTATTACTTCTGATTTACTAGTTTTTTTTTAAAAAATACTTGTTTAGGATCTTTGTGGTTATTGTTTTCACAAAGTTTTGTTCTACAAAAGTTTTGTTTTGTAAATTTTTTTCTACAAAAGTTTTGTTTACTGTAACACAAAAGTTTTATTTACTGAAAATATTTTTTTAACAAATATTTTTGTTCTAAGTATTTTAGTTATACATAGAGAACAACAATCTTAAGGAATTTAAAATTTTATTTTTCTCTTTCTGTATTTCTAATTTTAAAATTTCTGAATCTCCTGAGAGTTGAGTATTTGCTGTTTATGATAGAAAAAATAACTAACTCAAATGAAGTGAATGTTGGAATGACGACTGCTACAATACCGTCTACTGCATCTTCAAGTCATTCAAATGTTGCCCCTACAATTCCACCGATAGAAAAACTTGCAAAATTTTCTAGTGTAGATTTCAAGAGGTGGCAACAGAAGATGTTCTTCTACTTGACTACCCTAAGTCTACAGACATACATTAATAAGAATGTTCCTGTACTTGCTGAAGGAACACCGGATGATGAAAAACTTTTGATGACTGAAGCTTGGAGGCACTCAGATTTTTTATGTAGGAATTACATTTTGAGTGGCTTGCAAGATGACTTGTACAATATGTACAGTCACATGAAGACGTCCAAGGAATTGAACTCTGGGATGCCTTGAAAAAGAAGTACAAACCTGAAGATGTTGGAATGAAAAAGTTTATTGTGGCAAAATTCCTGGACTACAAAATGGTATACAGTAAGCTTGTAGTTACCCAAGTTCAGGAATTACAAGTTATAATTCATGATCTCCTTGCAGAAGGTATAAATTTATTTAATACCTAGTTTAAACATATTAAATTTATTCTTAATACTCACACAATCTTTAATGTAGGATTGGTTGTGAATGATGCTTTCCAAGTGGCAGCCATCATTGAGAAGTTACCCTCACTGTGGAAGGAGTTCAAGCATTACTTGAAACACAAATGCAAGGAGATGATTATGGAAGATATTATTATTCGCTTGAGAATTGAAGAGGAGAATAAGGCGGCAGAAAAGAGGTCACAAACAAGTTCAACAATAGCTGGGGCAAATATTGTTGAAGAAGGATCAAATATCAAAAAGAAAAAGAAACTATTTGGACCAAAAAGTAATCCGCCTAAAAAGAAGTTCAAGGATAATTGTCATAATTGTGGGAAGGATGGACATAAAGCTGTTGATTGTTGTTCTTCAAAGAAGCAAAAGAACAAGAATCAATCAAATATGATTGAGAAGAATGATGAAATGGAGAACTTATGTGCCATGTGGACTCAATACAACTTGGTAGGAAACCCCAAGGAGTGATGGCTCGATTCTGGAGCCAGTATACATATTTGTGCTGAAAAAGAAGCCTTTGCAACATATGCCCCTGCTACACCTGATGAGACCATTTACATGTGAAATTCTTCCACAACAAAAGTTGAAGGTTATGACAAAGTATGTTTAAAGATGACATCCGACAAAGTGGTGACTCTAAACAAAGTTTGTCATGTTCCAGAAATGAGGAAGAATTTAATTTTTGTTGGTCTCTTGGTCAAGAATGGATTCAAATGTATTTTTGTTTCTGATAAAATTGTAATTAGCAAAAATGATATGTTTGTAGGAAAAGGATACCTTACTGAAGGCCTTTTCAAGCTGAATGTAATGATTGTTGAAAATAATAAAGTTGAGGCTTCTTCTTATTTACTTGTGTCAAATGATATATTGAATTCACGTTTAGGACATGTAAATTATAAAATCTTGTGAAAAATGAGTAATTTGAATCTGTTGCCAAAGTTTAAAACCAAACAGTCAAAATGTCAAGTATGTATGGAATCAGTATGTCAAGCATCCTTATAAGTCTGTTGAAAGAAATTCAAGTCCCTTAGACTTAATTCATACAAATATTTTTGACATGAAGTCAATACCTTCTCATGGTGGAAAGAAGTATTTCATCACATTTATTGACGTCTGTATGCGATACTGCTATGTTTATTTACTTATTAGTAAAGATGAGGCAATTGAAGCATTCAAACAATACAAAAGTGAAGTTGAAACACAACTTAATAAAAAGATCAAAATGATCAGGAGTGATAGAGGCAGAGAATATGGTCTCCTTTTGAGGAAATATGTATGAAACATGACATTATTCATTAAAAAATAATCCCTCACACCCCACAATCCAATGGAATTATAGAAAGGAAAAATCGAACACTTAAAGAGATAATGAATGCCATGTTAATTAGTTCTAGTTTACCCAGAACTTGTGGGGGGACGCTATTCTTACGGATAATTGAATACTCAACCGAGTTCCTATAGTTAAACACAATCTATTCCATATGAAAAATGGAAAGGGAGAAAGCCTAACCTTGAATACTTGAAAGTGTTGGGGTATTTGGCTAAGGTCCAGATTCCTAAACCTAAAAGGACAAAAATAGGACCTAAGACTGTTGATTGTGTATTCATAGGATATGCCTTGAATAGTAAAGCATATCGATTTCTGGTGCATCAATCAGAAAATCTTGACATTCATATTAATACGGCAACAACAACAACAACAACAACAACAACATACCAGTATAATCCCACTAGTAGGGTCTGGGGAGGGTAGATTGTACGCAGACCTTACCGCTACCTCATAGAAGTAGAGAAGTTGTTTCCTAAAACCCTCAGCTCAAATCGCAAATACAGAATATCTAGATATGGCCAAAAGAAAAGTAAAGTACGTGAGAAATAAGAAATGTAATTAGATATGGCCGAATTTGCATTCCACGTATTCAGTTTTGGTCCTACTCAATTTGAAGCCTTTGTACTCCAAGGCGTGCCTCCAAGCCTCTAACCTTTCATTAACTTTAGTCCGGGACTCATCAATCAATACGATGTCATCAGCAAATAGCATACACCATGGTATCTCTTCCTGTAGATGTCGAGTCAGCTCGTCCAAC
>JAABOM020000103.1:15489186-15502523 GCA_011800125.2 Solanum clarkiae
TGTTAATATTTCCCTCTTCAAGTCTATATTAGTTACAAGATAATCATTATTCAGAAAGCAAATGTACAATGACACGAAATGGGGCATATTGGGTTATGAATATTCCGCATCACTCTTTGAACTAGATTTACCAACAGATGAGTCATTTAATAATGCATCACCATTGCAGCAACAAGAAAGTCAGCACCAACGACTTCTCCAATAACATATTTTCAATTTGATGGTACATAAAGTGAAATTGGTGTATTTTCTTAAATAGTTTGCAAAATTTTTTTGTTGTTCATTTTGCCATTTAGATCCAAGTGAAGTTCTTATATTTTATCTTTTGAAATAAACATAGAAATCATATATCCATTCATAAGCAATTTCCTCTCCTGTGTAACTGCGAGTGAAATTTATCAAAAGAATATTTATGCATCAGTGCAAGAATGAAATTTCTTGCTCTATATTCTGTCTTACATATCTTAATCGTTATCGATATTAGAAGCTGTCATGGAAAATGGTGCTATGGATATTTTTCAGCCTTAGCTTCGAAGTTATTCAGGGCATTTCATACCATTTGATATTCACAAATTATTCATCAATTTGAGCTTGAACTTTTCCTTTTCGATTTTAAGTACTCATTGCACACATTTGTTAGTATCATATATACCAATTTAACAAATTTATGCCAATGGTGATGGATTACACATGCAACGCACGTGTCGAAGGACTAGTTGTCTAAAAAGTGGAGTCTGTATCTTTTATATTTGCTTCTTTAAGATCCAGTGCCCATTTGAGGGTTTTATCCATGTGCTGTCTTATTTGGACTTGGATAATTGTCTTTCTTGTTTAGGTAGTGACGTTGTGGTACAGAGCACCAGAAATACTGCTTGGATCACGCCATTACTCTACTCCTGTTGATGTATGGTCAGTTGGTTGCATATTTGCTGAGATGGTGAATCAGCGCCCTCTGTTTCCTGGTGACTCCGAGATCGATGAACTTTTCAAGATTTTCAGGTGTTAACATACACATCTGTTTTTTTGTTGATGCTTTAATACTGTCAAGCAAAACTTGCAAACTAATGCTTTGATGATGGTCATGGACATGGTTTCATAAAGTAAAATTTTGTTCCCTGTTGTTGACTATTCCAGATCCTTCTCAGAAGGAGATGAGCCTGAAAATTTACACCTCCCTTGTCATGCATCATAGTCCAAAATCCCTGGCTAAATAAAGGCAAAGGGAAGAACAAAGGTGATTGGACCAGAGTTTCTGAACAATCTTTGGTT
The DNA here is from genome assembly GCA_011800125.2 of Solanum clarkiae. Lineage (NCBI taxonomy): Eukaryota > Viridiplantae > Streptophyta > Magnoliopsida > Solanales > Solanaceae > Solanum > Solanum clarkiae. The sequence continues at coordinate 15,490,456 of JAABOM020000103.1, forward strand.
TCCAGTTCTCTATAATTTTAGTTTTAGCTGTTTTACCTATGATTGTGATCTTCATTTGGTCATGCTAACCTGCATTTTTATCGGTCAATTAGTGTATCTTTTCTTACTGCTCTATGGGGTGTGGAAAGTTTTCAAAATTGGGTTAATCTATCTTCTTTGTATAGGTTCATGGCTATAATTTCTAGAAAAAATGATCATAACTTTTTAGTGAGCTTTCTTGTATTAAGGAATTTCAGTGTTTTTCTCCTTGTGCTTTACATTATTAGATTTTCCCCTTTATTTGATGTTCTCTAATTTCCTCTCTATGAAGAGTGATGGGTACTCCAAATGAGGATACATGGCCTGGAGTGACTTCCCTTCCTGATTATAAATCTGCCTTTCCAAAATGGCCTCCTAAGGTGATTTATTTCTCTTTGTTTTTACTTGATTTTCCTGTCGAGATTTTTAGGATCTCATTGCAAAGTACTTAATTGGATCCCCTCATACTTGCAGGACCTGGCAACTGTTGTACCAAATGTTGATGGAGCAGGCCTTGATCTTCTTCGTGTAAGTTTGTTTATAACTTACAAATGAAAGATTGAAACATCCGGATTTTTTCCTGACTTAAGAAATGTGCCAAATATTTTTATCTCTGAAATATGTTTTGGGGAAGTTTCTCTCTGTTTAAAACTCCAGCATTTTTTAGCACTCATGGAAAGAAAGACCCTTTCCATTTCATGGAAAAATGTTTTGAACTTATCAATTCAGGGGATGGGTGGTTCGTGTTAATCGAAAGAAGCAGGAGAATTTCAAGCAGAATTAAAATCGTCAAGAGTAAACTTTACATTCTCCCAAAAAAAAAAATTAAAATTAGGCAGAGTAAACTTTAGATGAGTATGCGATACTTCCAAACAAACATCAAAAGGAACAGGGAAATGTTACAGACGATGGGGGAGGAAGTCACAAGCATACATTTACTAAGCCTTTCTAAACTTCAATTTTTACGGCTGATACATTCGAATTGAAACATTGCTGGGAGACAGTTGGCAGTGATTATCCTGGAGCCAGATTACAACAGTGGATTGGTGATATATGGATATATATTACACTTTCTGGGGAAGCTAACATCACACAGATTCAGGCATGTCGATATGCAAACAAGGTCTAATTTTTGACAATAACAACACAATGACTGGAGATGATGAGATTTCCCACCATGGTGGTTGATAATATGGTCGAGGTCAATCCAAAAACAGACAACAACAGTCACCAGTTCTTATCGAGATGCATAGTTGGAACCTTCAATGATCCATTTAATCACAAGCCAAACCAGGAAGTGATTAAAAGTGGTTTTTGGACAGATGGAAGGTCTGTGCTGGTATGAAAATCATTCCTGTCACTCACAACCAATTTCTGATTGAGCTACCTTCAAAGACAAGAAGTGTTATGGGTTCATGCTGATGATTAGTTTTGGAATGAACGGTCTCTAGCTTTAGAATGGTGGTCACCAGTTACAGGCACTAAGTTGGTCAGCCAGAGATCAAAAAAATAAATGGATGAGGCTTTTGGGGTTCCTTTTATGCATGGGGACTAGATTCCTTCAGAACTATTGGAGGACCTCTATGGTGGCTTCATAGGTATCAATGAGGAAACAGAGCACCAGAATCATCAGCATTGGGTGAGTGTCTGAGTCAATATATCTGGATATAAATGCCCAGAGAAGATTGAGCTCTGCTTGAACATAGAGCACTGAAGGTATGATATTTCAATCCTAAAAGATGCCACTGCCACACCAAAGCCTATCAGTGCCTTGAAACTCACCGGAGAAAAAGATATTGGGAACTTGATGTTTAAAACAGTGGCAAGCACATCAGGGTTAGCAAGTGAAGCGTCCTGTCCAATTGATGCATGTGGGTAAACAGATGGCCAAGGAACACTTTAATTCAAATCAGCTGGGTCTGGTCTTAAATAATACTCGATCCACTGAGAATAGTGGTCTAAGTAAGGGCAAGGAGAACTAAAATTGGGCCCTAGCTTTGAATTACCCATATTACTTTAAAGCCCTAAGAACCTTTGTAGCTTTTCATATATCGACTACTCTTCTTCTTAGAGCGACATGCTCTTGGATCTCCTACCTTGGTATGAAGACGAACAAATGCAATTGCAAGAAATTCAGCAATCTGCAGTAATTGAGACTTCAAAATGTGCTAATCTAGTAATGAGAGAAGCATGCAAGTCATTTGAAAACATGAGATTCTAGATTCAATTCTGAGAATGGATTTGAGACAATAGACTCAGATACAAGAAGAGGGGCATTTACAGACAAAAAGAAAGGGAAGAAGAAAGAGGAAACTGGGGGCAAAAATTAATATGTGCTATTAATTATGTTGGTGGCAGTAAATGACAGGGGCAGTACTACAAGGCAGAGTTCGGATGAAAAATCAAAGTTCTCAGCTGCACTATAAGGGGTCTAAATTTTTATAAGAATATAAGGCCCTAGTTCGAACATGGAAAACAACCACACTTTCTTTAGGAAACCATAATGGACAATATGCCGGCAAGTATGATCTATCAAATATAAGGGAATAGGTGGCTGGTTGAGCAGAAATGAAGGTATTGGGCTATGTTACATGTGAAGTTTTGATGATTAACAAACATGATACAAGAACCAGTTTCTGAACATGTCTCAAATAAGGACCAATAGTGTTTATAAGAAATAACTACTGAAGAACCAGTTCCTTAACATGTTTACTAGAAAACTGGATTACATAAGAATACTGCACGAAATGAAAGCACTGGATCTTTCAGAGTAGACCGGAGAAGACTATTTGATCAGATGTAAAATAGTAAGTGCATGAAGGATTCCTTGAGGAATTTGGTTTAATGGCTGAACACATTGATCAAGGGAGAAGGAACCAAGATGGAAACATTATCATATTTTCGCATATGGAAAAAGCTTTGGAAAAAAAAGAAGAAAAGTCGAGCCGACGTGTGAATGGAAATCAAGAAAAACTTGGATTAGGTTCTTGGATTCTTGAACTAATTCTTGTTTGAATTTGGAGAACAAGAAACAACTATTCCTGCTCCTATATAAAGCACTACTCTGATGTAGGTGAAGATATGCATAAAAGACACCACTGTACAGATAGAGAAATACTTTCAAAGTCTCTTCGTGAAAGATTCAACTGGCGATGTAGAAGAACACGTTCTCAAGAAAATTATTGCTCACAATTCTTAGTTGTTCAGTTTGATTCTTTGTTATGGAATTGTAACCTTTTACATTCATAGAGGGTTTGTATTAGGTGTTGCATTGAGTTGTAAAGAGCTTTCTTGACCGGATAGAGTCTTGGAAAAAATAGCTAAAATTAGGAGAATTGTAGAAGGGAAAGATACTACAGAGTTAGTCCCTCTGCTTATAAAGTTGTAACCTTAGAACTACTCAAGTTTTTAGTGAAGATTTGAGGGAAATCTTATTGGAATAGGTTGTGGTTTTTGACAGTTATGAGCAAGGAGGTTTCCACGTAAAATCCTTGTGTTGATTATTATTTCGCATTTACTTGATTACTGTTGAAGAATTTGTTCTTCATTACATAAGTAGTATCATAAACAATAATTGGTGCCAGAGCAGGTTCTTTCTAAAGGCTTAACACCTTGAAGGAAAAAGAGATGGTTGCGTCACCTGGAGCTCAAGGAGGACAATTGACCACAAGGCCACCATCCCTCAATGGAAAATATCATGGAGGGTGGAAGATGATTAGAGTATAAAATTTCATTCTTGGAAAGTATTTGGAGATATGAGAAATTATTTTAGAAGGTCGAGAAATTCCCGTTACCACATATGATAAATGGAAAAAGATTTTTCCCAAGGTGAAAAAAGATTACAATGATGCAAACATCAAAGGCGATCCAAAAGAATGCCAAAGCAAACAAGATTTTATTTGTGGCATTAAGGCTTACAACAACAACATACCCAGTGTGGCATTAGGCTTGATGAATATAATAGAATGTGTTTTTGTAAAATTGTTAGAAGAAGTATGTGATACACTGCAGACAACTCATAAAGGAACAAATCAGGTCATGAGTTGTTCAAGATGAATGAGGGATTCTCCCTCCAAGAGATGTTCAATAGATTCATTGGCATTACTAATGAATGAAATTCTTTTGGAGAGGTCATTCCTATGAGTAAAAAGATTGAAAAATTTCTTGGCATCTTGCCTGATTCTTGAGAAAGCAAGATTAATGTAATAATGGAAGCAAAGGATTTGGAAACATTGACAATGTATGATCTCATGGAAATTTGAAGACCTATGAGATGAAGAAACTCCAAATCAAAAGAATACTCCACCAAGAGGAATGTGAACCTGGTCCTTAAAGCCACCAAAATCAAGATGTTGTTGAGGAAGAGATGGCATCGCTAACTCAAAGGTTCTGAGGAATCATCAACAATGGAAAGTTCTTTAGTAGAGGCAGTACCTCCAACCTTAAAGCACCAGATAGGGGCGGCAACTCCTGAGGTATGGTAAGGTAGTCCTGACTACTTTATTCGGCGGTGTCAAAAAAGGAAGACCGAGCGAAAAAGGAATATTTGTGACAAGGATCAAGTCTCCAGAAATAGGATGACTACTAGGCAAGCAAACCAAGTAGCGAGGAAAGCATTGGCTGCCACGGGACGAAAAAAGGGTGAAGATGAAGCTCAGAGGTTAAGGTGAGTGGAAATAGAAGCATGTGCTAAGTAGATTGTGCTTGTTCTAGACACATGATAGGAGAAAGAAAAATTTCCCTCACTTAAAGCTTATCAAAAAGGGTGTGTGGCATTTGGTAATGGAAAGAAGGGAGACATTGGAAAATTTGGAAAAAAAGCCCACTGTTATGCCGTTGATATTACATCAAAGGATTGAAGTACAATTTGTTAAGTATATTGCTAATGTGTGACGAATGGAATTAGGTTCATTTCATCTTAGATGACTGCACTGTTAAAAAGATTCAAGAATGTGCGTATAGCTGACATGATGTCTCCTTCAAGGAATCAAACTTAAGCCTTTATGAACATGAAACTGGCTCACTATTATGACACAAAAGGTTAGGACATTCAAACTTCCTTATGCTCAACAAGTTGATGTTAAAGGCCCTAGTTCTTGGGTTACATAATCCAGATTCAATGAAGAGAAGGTGTGTGATGCGTGTGCCAAACAAAAATATGTCTAAGTCTGTATTCAAATCTAAGAAGATGGTCAGTATGACTCGACTACTTGACCACAGGAGCTACTACTCATGGGTCTATGCGGACCTATGAGGTTTCAAAGCAGAAGGGGTAACAGATACATGTTTGTGATTGTTGATGACTATGCTAAGTTCACATGGACATTGTTTCTTGTATCCAAGGATGAAACATTTGGCCAATTCTTGATATTTGATTACAAAGAAAGTTAAATGCTCAAATTAGATCTGATCATGGTACTGAAATTGAGAATGCTTGTTTCCTTGAAGTTGGGATTGATCACAACTTCTTAGCACCTAAAAATCCTTAACAAAAATACTATTGTTGAGAGGAAGAACAGGATCGTGGAGGACATGGAAAGAATTATGCTCATTGCAAGTAGTCTTCGCAATGGCATGCTACATCATTAATAGGTGAATGATTAGACCCTTTCTTGGAAGGATTCCGTATGATCTTCTCAAAGGAAGAAAACCCAACATCACTCATCTTAGAGCTTTTCGGCAGCAAGTGTTTTGTCCACAACACTGAAAAAAACTCTAGAAAAGTTTGATGCAAAAAGTGATGAAGGAATCTTTCTTGGATATTCATCAACAAGGCTTACAAGGTATACAACAAAAGGACCTCATGTGTTGAAAATTTTCGTGTAATCTTTGATGAATTTGACAACATAAAAGAGAGAGGAGCATAGTATGATGATGTTATAGAAATTGAACGGTCACAGAGCTATAATGATAAATCACCACAAGGACTTCCTAAGATCCTGGTTAAACAGGAGGTCACAGTACAAGAACTTGGTTATTTGGAAGTTGTACAAAATGAGAAGTCGATAAGGGGAATTGAGCAGGTTAACAATATCAATGGACTTGGTTCTCTCAAGTCTTCTAGAGCTAGGCATGATGTACAACAAATAGGAAACTGAACAGGTAGAACAGTCGGGAAGAACATGGTCCCTCTATCATTCAATGAAGCAACTGGAAGTCCAAAAAGGTACATCCAATTAAGAGTGTTATCACCTCTGTGTATTTTAGTGTAATGACAAGATCTAAGATCATAAACTTGTGTGCCTTCTCTATCTACCTGTCAATGATTGAGCCATAAAACATAAGAGGTTCTTTTAGATGTTGACTAGATTGTCTCTATGCAAGAAGAATTACATCAATTTGAGAGAAACGAGCTATGACATTTATAACTAAAGCCTCAAGATAAGACTGTCATAGGAACCAGGTAGGTTTTTGGAAAAACAAACGTGATGATCAAGATATCATTACAAGGAACAAAGTAAGGTTAGTGGTACAAGGGTATAATCGAGAAAAGGCACAGATTACGATGAGATGTCCCTGTGGAAAGAATGGAGGCTATGCGTATGTTTATTGCTTTTGCATCCCACATGCAATTCAAGATAATATCAATGGATGTCAAGAGTCAATTCTTGAATGGATATCTTAAAGAGGAAATATATGTGCAATAACCTCCTAGATTTGAGAGCCACAAATTGCCTAATCGTGCATACAAACTACACAACTTTTTATCGGTTGAAGCAGATTCTAAGAGCTTGGTATGATAGGTTAAAATTCCTCCTTGAAAACGGGTTCAAAAGACGTAAGATTGATAACACCTTATTCTAATAAAGCATAGTACACGTCTACTGATTGTACAAGTATATGTCGATTACATCATATTTGGAGCCACAAACAAGGAATTGTGTGTTATGAGTTTGCAAACCTCATTGGAAGTAAAACTGAAATGAGCAAGATGTGAGAACTAATATCTTCTAGGGTTGCAAGAAGCAAGCAAAGGATGGGACAATGATTTGTCAACAAAATACATTAAAGAACTGCTCAAAAAATTTGATATGTACAATGCAAAGACCATTGATAATCCTATAGAGATTGCCACTTGACTTGACAATGACGAACCTGGTCCCTTGGTTGAAGAAAAGAAGTACTGGGCTATGATTAGATCTTTGTTGTACTTGACTACTAGCAAGCCTGATATTGTGTTTAGGGTTGGTCTTTGTGCCAGATTTCAATATTATCCAAAGGATTCTCATATGAAAATTGTTTTAGGGGATACTTAGGTATATCAAAATAAGCAGTACCTGGTCCTTTGGTAACCATCAGGAGGATCTTATGATCTGATAGGATATGCAATTGTTGACTATGCTGAATGGATAGGATACAAGGACCAGTTTGTAAACATGTCTCAAATAAGGATGGGTAATATTTATCACGAACAACTACTTAAGAACCAATTCCTTAACATATCTACTGAAAGAACTAGATTACAAAAGTACATTGCACGCAGTGAAGGAACTGGTTCCTTCACAGTAGACTTGAGAAGACTATTGATCAGATACCAAGCACATTCTAAGTGCTTGAAGGATTTCTTGAGGAATTTGGTTTAACAATTGAATGTATGGATCAAGAAACAAGAAACCAATATGGAAACATCACCATATTAGCACATGCTGGAAGGCCTTTGGAAATAGGAGAAAACAAGTGGAGGTCGACACGTGAATGGAAACCAAGATAAAATGGGATTAGGTTCTGGAATTTTTGAACTAATTCTTGTTTGGATTTGGAGAACAAAAAAGGGTTATTTAACCTTTTCCTATATAAAGCGCCACATTGATGCTAGTGAAGAACTGCACAAGAGACACCACTGCACAAATAGAGACTATTGTCTCTGTGAGTGGGAGTCAACTCACGACGTAGAAGAACTTGTTCCTAAGAATTGCATTCTAGTTTGATTATATTTTCTGAAATTGTAATCTTTTACATTCATAGAGGATTTGTATTATGTGTTGCATTAAGTTGTAAAGGGCTTTCTTAATTGGGTAGAGTCTTGAAAGAAGTAACTACAATTAGGGAGAACTGTAGAAAGGAAAGGTACTGTGGAGTTAGTTCCTTTGGTTTTAAAGTTATAATCTAAAACCGTTCAAGTTTGTAGTGAAGAACTGAGGGTATCCTATTGGTTTAGGTTGTGGTTTTTGACTCCAGTGAGGGAGGAGTTTTTCACCAAAAATCTGTGTTGATTATTTTTTCCATTACTTCTTGATTACTGCTACTTTTTGATTACTATTGAAAAATTCTTCAATACATAGACATAAAAATAGAAGGCATATGGTAGGATGGATGGTATTTTGCAATTTTGCTGGACAAAATACCGGGAAATACAATGAATGTCATCAAGGCAACTTCGCTATTGCGTGTATGACGAGAGACTTTGGAAATGCAATGGATCTCATCAAGGAAACTTCTCTATTGCGTGTATCTTTGAAAGTCTTTAAGAAGAATTCAGATGGTCTTTCATAGGATCGTATGTCCTCATACCAATACAAAGAGGAAAGAGTTCTGACAGGAACTAGTAGTAGTGAGTGGCATCTGGATTAATCATTGGGTTGTCAGAAGAGACTTAATGTATGCAGATTTGAAAATGAAAGGCTATATTGCTCTAGAAGATCTAGGGCTATGAAGAGCTTTTTTAGATATTATTATAGACCTGCACATAATAGATATACATCTCCAGGGGTACAATATATACTTGGTCAAGGTGGGGAGGATAGTGTATAAGCTTCTAAGCTTGATGGGTTTCTTATATCCACAAAATGGAACGGAAGTTTCAAAGCAATCAAACAATTGGCTTTATCAAGAGTTATGTCTAATCACTTTTCTCAAAATTAAAAAAAAAAAAAAAAAAGGAGTTATGTCTAATCACACTTCTTATTTCTAAAATATTAAACCATGTGGCTGCAACAAGAAGAGTTTATTGACATGGGAAGAAGTGGAAGAACTATATGATTGTTGGCAGCCTAGGTTTTATTATCATATAGAAATTGAGGAACGTGTAAAAGGGCATAAGCAATTTGGCTAGAGATGTCTTTGGCAAATTGGAAGCAAGAAGAGCCAAGGCCTTGGAGGTGCTTTCAACTTTAGATTAGATTATGCAACGAACAACAGAGTTTTAACAAGTGAGATTACTATCACCAAAAACCTATCAAACTAGACTGTCATAAGTAACCTAAACCTTAGGAATAGACTCTGCTTCTTGAAGATGCTTTTGTATATGCCAAAAATAAGTAAAGGACTAAACAGAGAACTAGGTGGTTATTTGAACCTTTGTCCATGTAGTTGCAATGTTTTCTCCTTTTTTTTTCCGAACATGATCTTATTCACATAATTGTTTCAGTGTCTTCAGTCTATGCCCTTCGCTCCTCTTTAATCTTGTCTCTCTCTGTTTTCCTTTTCCCTTTTCTTCTATTTTTTATGTGGTTTCAGTGTTTTATGTGTTTATCAACCATTTTCTTTTAGCAAATTCCATGTGTTTTTGCGGTTCTCTTAGGCATGGACAGTGATTCGGTGTTCTAAGTTATATGATATTATATCGAGAGAAGTCATTTTTTTGTCAGAAATATCTTGCCCCCATGTTACTCATGCCATACCTTGTTATTCATTTAGAAAATGCTCTGCTTGGATCCCAGCAAGAGAATCACCGCCAGGAATGCCCTTGAGCATGAGTACTTCAAGGATATTGGGTATATGCCGTGATTCTTTTCCCCTTCATCCAGAATGCTATTGTAAATTTGGTATGTCATCTACAAGGTTTTTTTCTGGAGAATCTGTTGTGATTTAATTTATATTAGAGTGGTGTTGGCTTCATGGATATTTCATGTTCCAGTATCTTGTGGTCACAATTTGTGTCCGCATATTGCAGCATACTTTCCAGTGTAATATCCTTTTGGTTCTATTTTGGGGTTCAGTATCTTTGTACAATCAATACTTGTTTAGATACAACAGTGGATACTGTGTTAAATAGATTGATTGTTGTGTGTCATTACAAGTTTTGCGTAGTTTTTGCCTGGAGTTAACAAAGCTTGAGTTGATTATCTGACTCCTTGGTTATGCCAGTGCCATTCGATGATGATGCTGGCTGGTCTATACCAAGTTCTGTTTTGATGTTAAATTCCAGTTTCTGTTGGTTCCAAAATTCATAATTTCAAAAACATTCCTACAATGTAGGCCAATATCTGTTGCTGAGCGACTGCAATTGTCTCATCTAAATAACTCAGTTAACGTGGGGGGCATGTAAATATGAAAAATGATTGTCCATTGTGCTTACGTTTTCAAGTTACACGACATATCCTTTAGTCTAGCACTCCAGGATCCGTCGAGTGTCAAAATATTTTGGTGTTATTTCCAAAGAAAAATCGATGAATTGCTTCATGACTCTTGTGAAATACATCAAATGGTGATGCACAGAAATGAAGTTATAGAAGGAGAAAGATTGGCCCGCCAAACTAATGGGTCAGCCCGATTTGACTTGAGAAATTTCAAATGGTTTGGGTCGGTCCATATTGACAACTCTAAATCTCTTGAAGCCTGTATCTGGATGGGTCGAGTAATGTAGAAGGCTGGCTTAGAGAGAAGGTTGACATAGTCTTCCATATTGGAGGCTCTAATCAGGATATGTCTGCTATTTAGCACACCGATATTGCACTCTCCTTTCAAGTTGCATTGCACTCTTCACAGCTCATGAAAATCATGCCATCTGTATGAAAACTTACCAATAACTGCGTATTGCAGATTTTCATTCACTATCATTTGATTCACTTCATGCTCTTCCCAAATAACACGAGGTTCTCCATGCAAGAACACCACTGGCTTCATAGGAATAGGCTTCGATTCCGGCTGTGGGGGGTTTTGAGTATCTCAGCAAAGTTGGGCGTTGGATTTTTGGATAGTCAACCCCAGTGGGGTGTTGACCAGCAGAGGTAGTGGCCATAGCTACCTGGGCAGAGTCAGCGAAAAATGGTATTGAAGGTTGCGATCTTTAGGTGATGATGATAAATATATATATATAGTTATTTATTTAAGTAGTCTATGAAGAATAAAACAAGATATAACGACCCAACATGTATATGAGATAACTTGCCTACCTTTTATCCTGAGATTATTATATCTTATACCTTATACCAAATGACTCTTTAATGTATTAGGAGTTAGGATTGAAACATTTATCAAGTTCAAGCTCTTTGCTTCTATTTTTCAACAGTTCAAATCGTTAGTCATTTAAACTTGTATACATGCTATTATTGCCAATTTCCAATATGCACTACCTCACACCAGAAAATATTGCTCCATCGACTTTTTAGTCATTTTTCTCAACTTTTGCAAAGCTTTTAAGTTGGATTTGAGCGATCAATGTTCGATATCAATGGAAGTGAGTTTATATCCATAGTTTGTCTTAAGCAAAATTGATTAACATTAATATTAACAGATTTAACCATGATTTTTTTTCTTAAGACTTTCCAAATTCTTAAATAATTCAAGAAGGATATCTTCTAAGATTTCTCTTCAAAGATAATTTCTATCACTTGTAAGTTATTTATTAGACATAAATAATTGTTTAAATATTACTGATGAGCAGTCAAAATGATTAGATAAATGTATATTTTCGAGAACCTATTGTGCTATTGATGAATTGGATGAGGGATTGTTGATAGATAGGTCATTAATGAAGGTCGGTATTATTAGTGTACCTTAGGTGTTTGATAAGATGTTGGAGTGACCTAAGAAAGTCATGATTTCTTGTGACATGAATGACTTATATTGTGTAGATTATGAATTGCTAATGATGAATACGCATTATATTGTGCAGTTGATTTAGCAATTTAAGTTCAATATACTTAATATCTTTTTCTAAATTAGACATATTAATAATATACGTAATGGTTGTAGATATTAGTTCAGAATGGTGTGAGGAAGCAAATGCGGATGTCGCCATGTGACAAAACTACTATACTGCATACGAAATGTCATTTAATTTATATATTTTATTCAAAGCATGAAGACCCTTAGAAATGTTGTTTCAA
>JAABOM020000103.1:15502623-15524668 GCA_011800125.2 Solanum clarkiae
CATGACTAAATTTTGTCTTTGTTTCTTTTTCTTAATATGTGTGAAATGACCCACAAATTCACTTAATATGAAACAGATGGAGTAATATTTATTGGATATTAATTCTGCACTTAATGAGAAAAATTAATAACATTTAATTATATTATTAAAAAAATAAAATTTACGAATAACTATCAAACTCGTGCATTATACGAGATCTTCGTAATTAGTTTTAGAATAAGATGGAACACGTGATGAACGGATAAAATTAGAATGCGACATACATAAAGAGACATTTAGATTATTTTAATGAAATTCTTCATGTATGGTTCACATTTGATTTGAAAATGTATACTCCCCCACTTTAATTTATTTAACCTGTTTTTTTTTTTTTTTTTTTTTGATATCTTACAATTAAAATTGTCTAAAAAGAATATTTTTTGGGCATTTTTTTAATTTTAATTTTTTATGTATTATGTTTAACATCATAAGATTACAGAATATTTAATATATTTTTAATTTAATATCATGAGATTCAAAAGTTCTCTTTATTTGTTTAAATTTCACCTTAACTAAATAAATTAAAATGAAGAGAGTATTATTTCAAATGGCTTTTGCGCTTAACTTGTACATCTTAGGAGTTTGATTGATTCATTTCGGATAGTTTACTGTATGTTGATCACGTCAAATTTGATAGCGATATGTGTGGACAAAATAGTCAAGATGCTAAAATTACAATGCGTATCTCTTCTAAGACTGGTTATCAGAACGGAATGGGACAGTCGGATCGGACTGAATCGATAGCAGACTGGATCATTTTAAATTTGACTGGGATCTTGATCGGTATAGGATGAAGCAGACTGAAACAATCGGATTGTTACTCGTTCCATCTTGTCCCACTATATACACTGAAATACTATCGAAACAGAATGACACGTGACAAATCAAAATAAATGATATGGTAAATTAAGCTATTAATAAGATAATATTTTAATTTTCTAGAGGTATGAATAAAATATTATATTTTGAATTATGGATGATTTTTTTCTAGTTAAAATTTATTATTTTCTAAGTTTTTCAATTTGTAAGTTTTAAAGATATTTTTATTTTAATTTTTCAATTTATATATAAGCTTATAAGTTAAGTTTTCTTTTTCTAAGTTTTGAATCTATGATACAAGTTTTTAAAACTTGATTATTTTTTAAGTTTATATGTTATAACTACTTATAAGTTATCTTGCAACTCTTATAATTTAAATTTTAAACCTGAATTTGGAAATAAGTTATGAACTTGGAAGATGCAAAATCAAAGGCTGCTGCAGTCAGCAGTTAAAGACAAACTTTTAAAAATTTAAAAATAGCAGTTTGCAAAGCAAAGTTTATTTATTTTTGAAAATTTCAGTGATTGAACGGGATGAGTATACCACTCATTTCGAGTACCGATACAACATATACACTTCTGTACCGTTACAAATGAGGTCAATGATTACTTGGTGATTTAATGGTTGGTATGTGATGATTCATTGAGGATCCCTACTATTTTCACTTGCCAGAGCAACATGTCACAGACTTGATAAATGAATATCCATGTGCTTGGGCTTGACTCAAGTTACAATTGTGTACTTTAATTTGATAAATGACCTTAAAGATAAACATAAGATTTTTTCATTAATAAGCAGCAACAACAAGTATTTATAAGTATAACATTTAGAGATGTCCTGCATAATTTTATTTCATCATAACATGTATATAATTTACTCTTTGACATGCAAGACATGGCACTCATTTTTCATTCAAGAGGCTTCTCTTTAACAATTTAGTAGACATATAATTAACTAAAAGAATCATTTATATGTATACACACATTTACAAGATATATATATATAGGGTCTAAACCTGAAAATAAGCATCAAGCTTAGTTTTTAGAGTAGCATATGCTTGCCTCACCCCTTGGAATGCCCTCTTGCACCTGAAATAGGTTACGCATACATATGAGTTAAAAATTATGAATTAGCAAAACGACATCAATGACAAATGTAGAGAATAAATGATGAAAAAGAAAAAAGACAAAATATTTACCCGTCGATATTTCTCTCATTGCAATACTCCTGAAATTGAGAGCACTCTTTTGGCACCAATGCTGCCGCAAAATTTGTACCATTACATATAATTGTGCTTCGCTTTGCAAAATCAGTTTAAGTTATACATGCAGTAACTTAACTTGTGCTAGAAATTAAAGTATTATTTACATTTTTTCACCAAATTATCTTTTCTAATACAATTTGAGTAATTTAACATGTGTAGCTAAATTATTTACCTTTTTTAAAGAGATAACAATTGATGTTTTTCGTAAATATTTACATGTAATAATTACTTTAATTTACAAGAAACTTAACTATTTAAAGAAATATAATCTTTTGAAAAATAAAGGGTAAAGACGGAGGTGCTACTACGTAACTTCAACAAAATGCCTCTATTTATAGGGAAGAAACAAAGAAGTAATAATTGTAAAGACAAGCAAAATTAATTTTAGACACATGTAATAATTAACTATGATTAAAAAAAAAGTTTAAAGTTACAAGTTGTAATAATTTTTTATATAAATTTTAAATATTCAAATTTCAATAGTTATGAAATATTAACTTATAACACATATACAATATAAATTCAGAGGCCTGCGTACGCAGACCCTACTCTAGATTTATTGGGAACATGATAACTACTCCCTCCATTCGTGACTTTGCATTTATTTATTGACTATATCAAAAATATATCTTCAGTGTTTTACTTTTCATTCTAATATATTAAGAGAAATATTTATTTTTTGCAATTTTATTCTTAACGATAACTATTCATTTTCCTAGTCCATCAAAACTTTACATCAATTAATATGTATATCATGAGTAATACGTATTTCATTTGTTATTTCTAAAGAACATGTTGATAAGATATAAAGAATAATAATTTTATTATTTTATCTTATATTTAATTATCAATACTAATTAATTAAAATAATAAATAACTATTTTAAAATAGAAAATAATCTCAATCTATAAAATATTCTTCTTATCTATAGGTAAGCTGAGGAAGTAAAGTAATCTGGAATGGAGGAGGGAATACCTTTTTATAAACATGAAAGAGCTTTAGAATATGTGTCAAAAACATACAAAAAGGAGAAAAAGAAAGAAATTTGGAATCTATATTTAAACAAAGACATCGAAAGAGAAAATATTCATATTCATATTCATGATAAAAATAAATAAATTTTCATCCCACAAAAATATATATGTCTGATAAACAAGCAGACTGTTTTTCTTTTTTAGGGTAAACAAACAACCCAACTTTACTTAGAACTTATCCCAAACTGACATTCTCTCCTATGCACGTGTTCCCCTTAAATATGACTATATATAAAATCTAAGATTCTTTTTTAGTTTTAAATATGTTGTACGATGTTCTGTAGAATCTAATAATTTTTGTTTAGTTATTCACTGCAGAGTTGCAACTGTTCCCACTTGGGATCAAGGCTAGGAGCACATAGCACTTGAAATTGTTATTGTATAAAATTTATAATAAGTTATAACTAAAATTTACAAAATAAGACAAATTTCATTTTGCCCTTTAATTAATTTATTTCTCTTCTGAAAATAATTAAATCCCAACAGAAAAGAGAAAAAGGAATAATTATTTTGATTTTACCTTGAGCTGCTACCCTTAAATTGGTGCATTATATCATCCAGCCTACCAAAATCGTAGGGTCCATTTGCCCTACGTGCGTACAAATATGTATTATTCTTCACAAAATTCATAATTATTTCCTATTCCAAAAAATAAATCATTCAACGTTTGCGAACATAATATTTCTGCGAAACAGCTAGCTAAGGTAGTTCTAATATCATAAAATAAAATAATAATTAAAGTACAATTGCAGTAGGTATTACTCAGAGAGCAAGCTCAATATTACGAATCAATCTAACTGAATCCGAAAAGAATAGGTTAACAACTTCCTCCACAAAGTTAGGGTTATCACCATCTTCCAGCTCATTAAATTGTTCATTTAGGTACTCCTACAGATGATAGATTAGAATTACAAATTAAAACAATGGAATGTCCAAATATATGTTATATAAAAGAAAAAAAGACCTGCGTGAAGAGACTTCTCTTCATGGAGGCAGCTTGGCGTTGCATCTTGATACAAATAGAAATTTTGGTTTCTAAAATAGGCTATATTTGTATATACCATGCTCATGCAAAAGTGATATATATACAGGAAGGTGGTGGAATAAGTCGGCACTATAAGAGAGATTCAAATTAGAGAGGTGGTCCATATTTACAATAATTTGCGAGGTCTTTGAATATATATCTTTGTTCATCCTAAATGGACACTAGATCCATCAAGAGCCCACAATTCCAATTGTAGTATTTTTGAAATACAATGGTCATATATATGAATATTTCAATGTGAACTTATTACATTTGAGCTCATTATGAAATTGCCTAACGTTCTAATTTTAAATTTACCTCCCATTATAACGTCTAGTTGGACCATGCTGCTTTTTTTTTTTTTTTTTTTAATCTTTAACAACGAAACAGTACGTCTAGGAAATACTTAACCGACAGTGTTTGTCATCATAAGAAAAAATATAAATAGAAATCATCTAGGTAGGATGTTTGATACGAAGGAAAATATTTTTTGAAATATAGCAATTAAAATGCAATGAGTCTTTAGATGGATACACATGGAAGAAGAAAATAAGATCAATACGAATAGGGGACTCGAAAAGTAATGCCTCGTGTAGTATTCTATTCATTCAGAAGAAAAGTAATTTGTTATTTTGGAGTAAGACTAAGAGTGTCTAACATGGCAGGAAAGATGTGTTATGAGGTATTATAATCACACAAATGTTAAATTTTGAAGTTAAAAGCAAGTTGTAAAATAAAGGTTGACAAAAATTATCATTTCTTTAATAAATTTTTTTGAAATTTGGGTCAAATATTTTTGAGTTTTTCTCTTAATCTATAAAGAGTTAAAGGTCCCCCAACCTGCCAGATCAAAGATCTAGGAACTTAGTTTTCAACGCACAAAATCTCGATCAAATCAACATTGCAGTAAAGAGTTATAATTTTTCAAGTTCTAATCAAGGATTCTACTCAAAATATGTTGGTATTCATTCATAGATTCCTTTCATCTATGAAACCAAATGAAATTTCTTACTCTTTGATGAACTTTTCGATGTAATAAATTAGGATTTTACTGATCTATCATTTGGTTGCTTCAATTTTGCTTTTACTCATTATTATGGATCTAATATGCATGAATTGACATTGATTTTATTATTTCAATGTTTTTCATCTAATGGATTTTTGATTTCATCTAGAGTTTCATAAATTTCTTTTGTCAGTCTCTTCAATTATGATTAAATTGATGTTGTTTTGCATGACTTTATCAAACTTACATGTTTTAAAGTTGATTTCTATGAAATCATTTTGTTATCCTAATTCTCATTATGAATTATGATCATGAACTATCAAGTTCATCATGCATGATAAATTGAGTTTTAAATGATGATTCTCATGAAAATCGAATAAATGCCTATGAAAGGATTCTTTACTTAAAAAAAAAAAGGCTTTTAATATAGAATCAGGATCAACTAGGATAAAAATAAAGCATTGGGTCGAAGTCTTCTTTGGTGTCAAGGCAATAGCTATGAATAGTCATTGACTTTCGGAAAAGAGTAGAATAAATGATGATGAAAGATTTTTCCACCTGATTGTGGATTCATGATGTTGAAAGATAGTTCTTATATTGATTGAATCAAAGATTTAAGGAGCAATTCTATAATTATGACTTTATGAAAAATGGACGAGTTAGTAGATATTGCCTTTCCACATAATATTGCCTTTATAAATTATGATTTCTATTCTGTTGAGAGTTATTTAGCACCGAGTGACCCTTGAAATATAGGTAGAAGCTCTCTGTTAGTAGACGCATGAGATGTTAGTACAATCCTGTTGTCCCATAGCTACGTGCCATCCTAGGATAAAATATTACACGTTAATAGAGGCTTGATCATTCCTTAGAAAGGATCGTTTGTTAGAAGAGGCTTGATTTTATAAGTAACTTAATGAATCCACTTAGGCGATTATGATTCTTACCTTGACAAATATGAATCCTTACTTTTGGTTTGTAAGGTGAATACTGGACTCCATATTATTAATTCACATGATTTATGTTGATTAATGTTATCTTTCACAAAGGTCTACTATTTTCTCACTATGACTTGTGGACTTCACTATGTTGTGATTTGACTAAGCCTTCTCCTATGAGTTTTGCTTTGACCACATTTTACATTTCAAATTATGTTTTCAAAGAATTTTATTATGCTTAGCTTGCATTGGTCATTATTGCATCATCACCACATTTTATGTCATTCAATGCACTGCTGATATACTTAGCATCTTTGATTTACAAACAGAGTTTTTTTTTTTCCTTATATTATGTTATAATATAGAGTTAAACGCTCCATTTCATCCACGTGGCTAATTATGATTCTCATTGAAGTTGAGATTAGTGAATTCCCATAATTCGAGGGTAAAACAACTACGTTACTTAGCTTTTATTTATGATTCTTGACGATACTTTTTCTGTGCTTAGGGTGAGTTAGGGCTTATCCTACCTAGACTAGTAATAGAGGCATGTTAGACTATAATTGTGTAGTTCATTTATTCAGACATGATTACTTTGAATTACTTTTCTCTTTTTGAGATTCCACCTTAAGACAAATCTTTCTCTTTGTGATTCTTTTAATGTCTTTACTTACCTTATGTATGCTATACATGCTAAGAGATTTGATTGGGGTACTTCGGGGTTCCAATCGCCGTATCACGTCTAGCTAGGACTTAGCTTAGGTCATGACATCTTTATATATAATCTAGCAAAATACATGAGATGAAATGGATGGAGAGTAAGATTTTAGATTTTAGGGATATTAGGTGCGTAGAAAAAGATATAATGAACTTGGAATGTCAATTATAAAACTTCTCCTTTCTATTTTCATTAGGGAAGTTATATCATTTATTTTTAAGAAAATATTTTTATTAAAAACTATTTTTCAATATATTTTGATCGGCCAAATATCCATACACAATACACCTCTAATTTTTATTGTGATTTAAACCTTACTTATCATTGTTCTCCATCCTTTTTATTTATCACTATGTCACTCTCAGTCCAATTTTCAACGACTAGCTATATTCAATTATATTACTTGATTAATTGGTAAACAGAAAAGTACACCTTTTAGTTGCTGTTTTTACTATTAGGGGCTCTATAATACACTTTCTTTTTTCTTTTTGAAAGGGGTTATGTATATACCATGCTAATGCAAAAGGTTTTTTATGTACTTCAATATAATAATATTTTTATATAGTAACATATTACATTATAATAGTTCAAAAAAATTGTACTTCGTCCTTTTATATTATATTTGATTTCTTCATAACAATTTTTTTTCCTACAATAGCATTAATCATCTTTATAATAGTATGGTCTTTGAAATATTCTCCTTTATAACAACTATTTTTATTTTTTGTAATAATAATCAACCATTTTTATAGAAAAAAGAATTTCTAAGATTACCAATAATAGGTCTAAAGATTTTGATCAAATATTTTGATACACTGATTATATAATAACAAAGAATATATGAATATATATTTCCATCATCAAAAGATTTTTACTTTTTATACTTTTCATCAAGCTCAAAATTTAGTATTAAAGTTTTGATGTCCATAACATCAAAACATTAAAGAAGAAGAAGAAGAAAGATTGCATGCATCTTCTTTGCCTGTCATAATCAAATAAATTAGATTACATGCATCTAATTAAAGTTTCTATGTCCATAACATTAAAATACAAAAATAATTAGATTGTGTCCATTTTCTTTACCTTTCTATAACAACTAGGCGCGGATGGCACGTGCCCAACATTGAAAAATTTGTGAAAGTTAAATTGATACATTCATAGACACACACATATAGGCAATTGTTTGTGACTGTATTTGCAGTCTACACACATATAGATGTTATATATATGGTTGGCAATCGTTTGTGGCTACGTTATTTACATTGTATATTATTTACGTAGTGCTGCATTTTGATTGTTTACCAATTACCGTGTTAGTCAGCGTCGGACAAAAAGTACCTATGAAATAAGAGGAAAAATAAATTTAAGTTCAAAGTGGAATATTTAGTTATACATATATCTTAATAAAAGTTGAGCTTGACAGGAAGTTGAAAAAGCTAATGAAGTGCACATATTCTCATGTTCATATAAAATCAGGAAGTGCTTATCTCATACACACAAACTAAAAGATAACGAGAAATAGAAAAATTAAATCCCTCTAATTTTTCATATTTGGTATAATTGCATCATACATGAAAAGAAAAGAAAATCACCAAACATACAACCAGCACAGAAAATCAAATTGGAATTAACTTCTCTTTTTCTCTTGCGGTACATCTTACGAAACAACATCCATGCCCTGCTTGTGAAAATGTACTTAAATATACTTCTGTTACAGATATAATAGTGGCGGATAGAGGCAAACTCAGGATTTGAAAACTAGAGGCCTATTACCAATATTTATCTTAATTTATCATATTTGAATTGGTTACTAATGGCTTGAACAATATTAAAAATATTAAATACAAATATATAGATAAAATATGAGCTCTAAATTATAATACTTCAATGGTCAAGGTGGGTTTATTTTACTGGATGATCATTACTTTTATCTATGATCGAACCCTGGTTGCATGGGTGGGTGTATGGCAAAGATGACACTTGATATTTGTTTTGAAGACAGTCCTTTAAGACCCTTTTCGATTTACATTTCTTCATTAGGATAGATATATAAAAGAACAAGAAATACAACATGTTGCAATATATAAAGCAATCATTAAATAATTACGTAATGTGACTCAAACAAAAGACATCAATAGTTAGACACCAATTCGGGTTCTTACTCTACAGAAGAATTCCATGTCTATAGCATCAACCAAAAAAAAAGGGAAAATGCATTTTAACTAAGAAAAGACTATGTACCCCTTGGGGTCAAAGTCGATGATGTTCATGGTCTGCAATTGATGAAGAATGTGACGTGCAACTAAACCATTTCTCTTACAGAAATAACTTGGACGATTGTCATTCCTCTGGTTACCACTACAGATTCTTCTGAATCCACCAACACCAATACCTTCTCTCAAATAAATCTTTCTTATCATATAAGCTGTTGATAAAATTAAAAGAGAACAGAAGGAAAGTCGATAAGCTGCAGTATTGATTATAGAAGTCTCTTCTTCAGTGAGAGGAGATAAGAACAGCATACCCGCCCTGATTTAGTACCAATCAGGGTTGTATGGGAAAGCTCTTTCAGTTTTCTAGTCTTCACAATGTCATTCCACTCAGGAAGCTCCATCTACAGATGTGAAATTTAATAAGTAGCAAATACATAAGATCACTTGATTTTCACCTCACATCAAAACCAACATTCTGCAGTAAAACTAGTCCAAATGCAAAACAATGGAAGGGGCAAAGTAGATAACCTAACTAATAATCAAGAGGAAAAACACACTTACCCTACTGATCGTAATGTATAAACACTAATAATGGACTATAAAGGAATTTTTGTTCTTAAGTAGAGAAAGGAGCTAGGATTTCAACTTTATAGGTTCAACATCACAAAATACACATGACTTTTCTGAGTTACCAGATGTACATATATCCCACTTATACATGTGGGTCAGTCTCTGATGACGCAAGCATTTATCTGATGCAGAAAAGGTCAAATTTAGATATAACACTAATCTACTCATTCATTCATCTAATTGCATCTAAATTGACACCTATTTTAACCAACAATGACCTTATGCAAAATGTGAGAGGAGATATTGATAGAACAAAATAAACATGTATTAAGTTAATAGGTGAGGCATCTATTATCTTGAGATTTCTTAATCTAGCTACTAACCGAAATCAATTTTAAGCTCCGACAGTGAAACACAAAAAGTTACGGATAAGAACTCAAAATAGAAAAAACATACAATTTTAATCACCATATAAATAGAATGTTGATAGTTCGCTGTACAATAACAAGTGAAAGTGTTCTGAGAAACTTAACCTCACCCTAAAAAATGAAATGGACAAATTAAAGATATGTCCTGTGAGGTTTAGAAAACAATAGATATGAATGAAATTACCTGCCACCCTTTTAGTCCTTGCAAGCTTTCAAAATTCAATTTCTTAATAGTAATGACCTTGTCATCAAGCCAACCCTTGTAAACTTTGTCAAACTCACCTTCTTCTAGGACGGTATCACAACAATTTTTTCTTCTCCATTTCACCTTCAAACTTTTGACCTTCTACGATTCTTTTTCTTTGGTTGCAGCTTCTTATATCTTTCACTAACAATTTCAAAAAGGAGAATCCCAAAACTCTGTACATCTGCTTTTCGTGTCAACTGTCATTTTATTGCATATTCAGGGGCCAAATAACCTCTACAAATAAATAAGCACAATAAAATTTGTACACTGTGATAAACAAGTACGATAAGTTATTTTCAGTTTTAGCTGAATATATAATTAAGAAGACCTCAATAGTCATTCAACATTTTCTTTTACAACATTCTAATTTCACCAGATTACTCAAGAATATTATGTAGTTCTTAAAACAAATCAAATTTCAGCACATCTGCAATAACTAAAACTTTAGAATTACCAGATCTGTAAGATAAGTTTTATTGAAATTCCAAAAAAATGTAGAACTTGTAGTCATCCAATTCAATAGAAATATTTTCTAAATCATGTTGATTCCTTTCCATATAAGGATCAGCCACACATCAAAACAGTGTTTGCAAAATTCAGAATGCCTAGCTTCAAAATTTTTCGATCAACACAATAAATCCACAGTTAATATCTACAACACAGGCCCATAATCAACAGATAACTTTTATACTCGTTAAATTTTCAGGAAAACCCATCCCAAATATAGCTGATTTAATCAACTTCAAATGATAAAAGTGTAAATCTTTAACAAAATATTGTATAATAACAGAGTATAAAGAAAAATATAATTGTATTTAGAGGGTAAAACCTGAGATTAAACTTACAGATCTGTTGAATACTTGGACAGCTAAATTCTGAAAGGAGAAATAGAAACAATTGGTAATAATTACGGTGGTATCTGTAAAGGGGCGACAACTCATGAAATCTGGTTGAGAAGAGAAATCTTAAAAACAAAAGGATATCACCCAAAATGCAAAAGTTTTATTTAGATAAATAAAGAAGAGTTTCTACGTGTCTGCTCAAAAACAAAATATAAGACACGTATATGGATTTAATGCAAGTCAAGTTGCTGGTGAAGTGACCAAAATGCCATTGTTTTTTAATTTTAATGACAGATAAGCAGGCATGTTGACAAGCCTTCTCTAATATAAGTAATATCCTTATAGTACTTCAATATAGAAATCAATTTTTTCTCAGAACTAATTTTTTATATTATATTTACCTTTATATAATAACATAAACTATTTTTATAATAACACGCTTTTTACTTCTTTGATCGATCAAGAGGACAAAATACTAATTGTAGTGTAATCTTAAACAAAGTTAAGATTTGAAGTTTATGAGTTTAGAATTTTAATTTATTGAAATTTAGTATAAGAAATCTATTTGGGAAATTTCAATCTTCATTAACTTGGTGAAGAAGAGAACAAGAGGATAGCACCTCATATATATACATGAACTAACCCTTCTAACTAACTAATCCAGCTGTCACTAACACATCTAACTAACTTTACAATGAACTAACCAGTTTGTTAATCAACTAATCGTGATAACTAACCATTCCTAATTACATATCTACAAGTATAACCAACCAACTATCCACTATTCTCAATAGTCCCCCTCAAGTTGGATGTACTGAAAATATTCAGGACACCAAGCTTGGCTAAGAGGAAATCATGTTGTGATCGACCAAGTGATTTAGTGATTAAATCTGCTTGTTGATACTTTGTGTTGATGTAACTTGTCTTGATCAAGCCATTTTGAATTTTCTCCTTGATAAAGTGACAATCAATTTCAATATGCTTAGTACGCTCATGAAACACAGGATTAGCTGCAATCTGTATGGCTACTTTACTATCACAGTGCACAACTGATGGTGTCTGCAATGCAAACTTTAACTCCTTGAACAATAACCCAAACTTTCTCTACTGTCAATGTGGCTAGGCTTCTGTATTCTATTTCTGCAGAACTTTTTGATAATGTATTTTATTTCTTGGACTTCCATGATATCAAAGATCTACCAAACTTCAACATATAGCCAGTAACTGACCTCCTAGTGCTAGGACAAGTGGCCCAGTCTGCATCACAATATCCATTTAATGTGAGATCCTTATGTGAACTCATAAGTAATCCCAACCCTGGATTTCCTTTGATGTCTGATTACCCTCAAGGGTGCATTCCAGTGTGATTCTTTAGGTTTCCGTATGTATTGCCTTAAGGTCTGAACAGCAAAAGCATATCAGGCCTTGTGTTTGTTAGATATAGTAATTTTTCAACCATTCTCTGATACTTTCCAACATCACTCAACATTTTGTCATCACAACCATTGTCATGCTCAACTGAAGTGAGCTTTACATTGCATTCTAAGGGTGTAGATGTTGGTCTAGCCCCTGCAAGTCCTTCTTCAGATGCAAGTTCTAAAGCATACTTTCTTTGGTGCATCACTATTCCAGTACTTGACCTGCAGAATTCAATTCCCAAGAAGTACCTTAACTCTCCCAAATCATTGATCTTAAAGTATCTTTGAAGTACTTCCTTTGTCTCCTGAATTAACACAGGATCACTACTTGTTATTAGAAGGTCATCAACATATACCAATGCAATGACCATCCCAGTATTACTTCTTTTAGTGAACAAGGAATAATCCAAATGACTCGGAGCATATCCTGAGTTACATAATGTCTGTATAAGTTTGTATTTCATTGTCTAAATGGTTTCTTGAGTCCATACAAGGACTTGACAAGCTTATGCACATGACCTTCTTTGGAACTTGCAAAACCCTTAGGCAACGTCATGTATACTTCTTCAAATAAGTCACCTTGAAAAAAAGCATTATAAACATCCATTTGAAAGATTGTTCAATTCTCCACTATTGCTAATGCAATGATTGATCTTCCAGTAACCATTTTAACAATTGGTGCAAATGTTTCTTGATAGTCAATACCCTCAGTCTACCTTTGGCCATAAGTCTTGCTTTGAATCTGTCAATTGTACCATCCTCTTTATACTTGATTTTGAACACCCACTTGCATCCTATTGTGGACTTCTTGTCAGGTAGTATAACTATTCCCAGGAAAGTTCCATTTTCCTCTAATGTTGTGATTTCTTATTGTATAGTTGTTATCCATCTTGGGTCCTTGATAGCTTCTTTATAGCAATTTGGTTATACTTCTGCAGAAAAACTACTTATAAAGGCTCGTTATCCAGGGGCTAAATTCCTGTAAGACACATACTTGGCAATAGAGTATGGTTGATCAGTGACACTGATTACATAGTCTTTTAGCTATATAGGTGGATTAGATGCTCTAGTTTGATGCCTTGTGCTTTGATAAGACTGACTAGTGGCATGCTCAATGTTCTCCAACTCCAAATTTTCTTCCATGACAATTTCTTCATGTGTGATCATGATAGGATTAGCTTTAATCTGTGTTGGAACATTTGCTCGTAAATTCACTTCATAGTCATTAGTTTCATAATAACTTATTTCTAGAAAATTTTTTTGAGATACAATGGTACACATTCCTTCTCTTGTTGTGTGGCAAAAGGATACACCTCCTCCTTAAACGTGACATCCCTACGCACCAACATATTTTGTTGTTCCATGCTGTACACAAGATAAGCTTTTTGAGTGGATGAGTATCCAAGTAACACACATGCATCAGCCTTGGGTGAAAACTTGTCAAATCTGGTAATGTAATCTGGTCTTGTCAAATCTGGTAATGTAATATAGGCATCCAATTGTCCTTCAGTGATCTAGGATAGGTTGAATCCTATGAAACATTTCATAAGGTGATTTTCCTTGGAGTACTGGTGTAGGTACTTTGTTGATCAAATAAACTGTTGTTGTAACGCACTCTCCCCAGAATCTGACTGGTATAGACCCTTGAAACCTCAATGCGCTTGCCACTTCAAGGATGTGTCTGTATTTTCTCTCAACCACTCTATTTTATTGAGGAGTGTAAGAGCAACTACTCTCATGAATCGCTCTCAAACTCTCAAATAGTGATCTACACTCCTTGTTGAAGAACTCAGTTTTGTTGTCTGTTCTCACC
Organism: Solanum clarkiae; assembly: GCA_011800125.2. Classification (NCBI taxonomy): domain Eukaryota; kingdom Viridiplantae; phylum Streptophyta; class Magnoliopsida; order Solanales; family Solanaceae; genus Solanum; species Solanum clarkiae. The sequence continues at coordinate 15,516,998 of JAABOM020000103.1, forward strand.
CTTTTAACAGATATACTGAACTGATTTTGAACTAGAATTAGAAAAGATATTAAAATGTTGAAAACATCACTTTTGAATTCCATCAAAAATAACCAAGTCATTCTAGAATAATCATTAACAACTGTCAGGAACCACTTATAACCAACATGAGTAAAAGTTTTATAAGGTCCCCACACATTAATGTGTATAAAATAAAAAAACATTATGTGTTCCAGATGTACTTGATGGAAAAAAGAGTCTACTTTGCTAAGCTAGATGGAAAACTATACACTTATTGCGTGCTTCTGCATCTTCTCCTTTCTTCAGTAGAGACAAGTGTTTTAACACCTTTATTGATGGATGTCCATATCTATTGTGCCATGTTATTCCTTCAGTCTTCAAATTTTGTACCAGTAAACTTTGTTCTATATGCATCACTTTCTCAAGGATGTGGTTTAGAAAGTAGTGAAGTCTTTGCTTCTCCTTACCAATCCCCTTTATTCTTCTATCTAAGAGGTCCCGAAAGACAAAGAACTCAGGAAAGAAGTTCACCGGCAGTTAAGTTATCTAGTTAGTTGAGACACTGATAATAAGTTAAACTTAAAATCAGGGACAACTAATACATTGCTCAAAGTATCACCAATTGGTAATCTGATCTTGCCAGTATGAGTGACTATTGTTGTTTCTCCATTTGGAAGATAAACTCTTTCGTCTGCAGTTCCATTTGAACTAGACACTTCATCTAAATTGCGAAACTTAGAGATTACATGACTTGTTGTACCTGAATCAACTATCCATTCTTCTTGTTTGTTAAAGTTACTCATCAAACTCACATGCTTCTTATCCTGTATTCAATTCATTAATGATGCACTATATGTAGATGAAAGCTTTATACCTGCTATGCTTGCTATGTTATGTGTTTTATCTTCATTGTCAATTATCTGCAGTATTTTATTGTATTGCTTAGGGGTGTAGGTTGAGTTACTAAGTTCTGAGATTCATGTCCTTCCTATTTCATCTGCAACTGACCATTATAAGCTCTCATACTTCCAGCTGGTTGCCCTGAGCATATCATTCCATAACCTACATTCACTGGTCCAAGCTCATTTCTAATATCTCTTTCTGTGTAGGTGTGACTCGCCATTCCCCTACCTGCATTCATTAGTCCTGAACCTGGTCCAATTTTCTTCTTAAAATTCCAATCTGGTGGATATCCAATAAGCCTATAACATATGTCTCTACTCTGTCCATGTATTTTGCAATGATCACAGAATAAATATCAGTTCTTCTTCTGCTTATAATTGTCCTTACTGCTTGTGTTGTGGTTTCCCTTTCTAGCAAGAATCCTACTTGATCATGTAAATTGTTCCCCATAGGATCATAGAGTCCCTTTCCTTTACCAAAATTCATGATACCTTCAATTCTCTTTCCTGCATAGTGGTTTCCTCTTCCAGCATAGTGGTTTATGTCACGCCCAAAGTCCCGTTAAGGCAGACCGGCACCCGTTAACGATAAGGCTCGGGAGAACCAACTTGTATCCATGCGCTTTGTATACATATTATAAGGGATTTTTACATTCAACATACTTTTAAGAATGTAAAAAGTAATAACAAGCCAAAAGGAAATACATATGACTAGGTCGTTGGGGCCATGTTGTCTAAAGTACGAGACATGACCACACTTTAATTTACATAGTCTACAAAGACTCTATATAAGAAAAAATATCTGATGAGGGTTAGGACAGGCTCCACCTCGACTAACTATACAATACAAAAATATAAGCTCTAGACACATAAAGCTCCAAAACAACCTGGAGATTGGTAACAACAGCTGAATATCCTGTACTCCTATTGGGGAGAGCTACTAGCACCTGTACCTACAACATGAAATGCAGGTCCCCTGTAAGGAACATCAGTACGAGATAATGTACTAAATATGTAAGGTAGGAAATACTATATATGAAGTAAAAACTCAAATGAAACTATGCACTCGTGTAAGGATAAGAGATCATCTTTAGTTATATGGTGGAATCATGTATTTTATGTATTTTTTATTACTTTACCTTTACTGTATAATCTGTGCACAACATGTAATACAAATGACCAGTTGATCAGTAGTAAATATATATCGGGATCGATCCCTGCTAGGCTTTTCCTTTCACCTCTAGAGCTACCCCCGTAATGGGATCTACCCTGTCTAGGTGATTCTTCCACCCCTCGGCTTACCACCTATCAATAAGCAATATACTTTACTTTATATTTCAATTACCTCTGAGATGATTCTTTTAGTGGTCATAATATTAAAGCTGTAGGACTGTAGATGTAGCACGTGACATGTAAATAATCATACAAAAAGTATGACAATAAAAAGTGTACATTATACAAATAATGAAATGCGTATGAGATGAAACAACTCGTGAACTTTATTTAACAACAGGAACCCATGTAACTTGGTATCCACGTATGTATGCAGATTTGAAGGTGACTATGTATGGGAGCATATGAACATGTGAAAGAGTGGAGACACGGTTAATAGTTGTGTCGGAGTTGGTAAGTGCCTTTATGTACCAAGAAAGAAACTAGATTTCATGCCAAGTAATACAAAATTGAGTAGCCTTACATACCTCGTTGTACGACCTCGCTATTACCTCGAGATAACCTTTCGTTCCTCCAAATATTTATCTACAATATAGTAGGTGATTTAACTAGTGTTAGTAGCCAATTGATACGTCTTTACATCCCAATCTCATAAAAAAATAACACACAGGCAACAAGGGTATAGTTATAAACCCAAGCGTATTCTTTCAACCTTTCCGTCTCTAATCATATTTTCTAATACACATTCTCATATACATATCATATGCAACCTATTTTAGTGCCATAACAGTCTTACAATAGCCCACAAAGCATAACATCTAACAATTATATACAACATAGAAGTGGGCGACATAACATTACGTTATCTCGCTACATTTGAAGTCAACAATCCCAAACCTGTTTTAACTTCAACCAAATTATATATAACATACTCACACATAAAATTAGCTTTAAAATAGTCCAAAAATAGTCCCAAAGTATATGGAGGTTGTGGAACAACAATTCCCAACTACTAGCCCACAAGTTCATACTAAGAACACAATTGCGATATCATATAAGAACTCACTTTTGCGGACTGTAAAAATGATGCAACGGAACCAAAACTCATTCAGAACAACAACCTTCCTTCATAATCAATCCAACCAAGAAGAGAAAAGATCCCAAATAAACAAGAAAAATATACAACAATCTTGGAACACATGTTGTCCAAAATTTCAGCACAAATAATACCAACCTTGTTCTCTTGTTTTTCACGAAAAATCATAATAAATACACAACTATAATTACTCACCTTTACCTTCAAGGTTGAGGTCCTCTTTAAGAATCCTAAAAGCTTCTTGTGGCTGCTTTACAAAGTCAAGAAAGAATAATAAATAACCCTTCTGAAAACTGAAATTTTTCAAATCTAAGAATGACTTAAAGGTACTACTTGTAACCCCTTTTCAAGGATTTCCTTGGCCGACTTTCTTTTTATTTTTAGGTCTTATTTTATCAAGTTATTAATGTACCATTTTGGCCCTTTCACTTGGGTTTTATTGGGTGCAGACTGATGGGCCTTGGTTGCCCATTTTCCCCATTCTCCCCATTCTACTTACTTAGTTCGGGCCCAAATCATTAAGTTGTGATGTACTTGAGCCCTTTTCCTATTTTTCTTGGGCTGTAAATATTGTCCATTTATGATGTTAAAATGTGGGATCAAGTCACACCCTTAACCCGGACTTTATTCATTATCGGTCTTGAACAAATTTGGTGTCGGGCCTCGTCTCCGTCTGGCTAGCAAGTTTAAGCTAAGCAAGTAGGTAACACACCTGCTAGCTTCCTAAGTCCTACAAGCATCTCAATTCTCTCACTTTATTTAAGGCCTCTACCTCCCCAATTTGGCTTAAAACTTATATATACTCACTCGTCTTAAATGTTAGACGTACATATAGTCCTCTAAATTGGCCAAGCCACATCATGTTCCATATGCATAGAACTAGTACATGTAAGGTGTTGGGTGTTACAGTTTCCTCTTCCAACATATAATGCTATGGATTCGGTTACATCTCCACCAACTCTAGATCCAGCAGTCACATGCTGGTTTTCATCAGCCACTATCATTGCATAAGCCTTACTTACAGTAAGCAAGGGGTTTGTCATCAAAATTTGACTCCTTGCTTGTCCAAATACTTCATTTAATCCATCAAAAATGCAAATAGACGTAGATACTATAAATGATCAACATACAGTCTAGACTTTGGACAATCGCATCCAAGTGGAGGCACTAATATATCAAACTCATCCCATAATGATCGCACTCTAGTGAAATAGGCTAAAACTGACATGTTACCTTGGATTAATGTACAAATCTCTCTGTGCAATTGATAACTCCTCGATCCATCTACCTTTTTGAATCTCTCACTTAGGTCCTCCCAGACCATAGCTGCATTAGATGTATAGACAATCCCACTTAGCAACTCTTTCGAAACTGTGTTCATAATCTATGCGAGTACAAAACCATTGCACTTCTCCCATTGCTCCTCCAATTCAGGTTTATAGTCATATTTTCGACATGTTCCAAATACAAAGCCTAATTTTACTTTTGCACGAAGATTGATTATCATTGATCTACTCTAGAGTGAGTAGTTTTCAAGTCCTGTCATCAGTCCCTGGAGTATTAGAAGGATGAAGATACAACGGGTGATTTTGATTTTTCTCTATTCCTTCAAATGTATCAGCTGAAGTTGCAACTATAGAAGTTTTATTTGTCATTGGAGACTCCATTCCCTTCGAGATCAATCAATGACGGACAATTTCGAGAAGCTTTATGATCTAATGGCTTGAATCTCTCAGATTTAGAGACTCTGATACCATATTGAAATTTAGTGTAAGAAATCTTTTTGGAAAATTTCAATCTTCATTAACTTGGGAAAAAGAGAACGTGAGCATAACACCTTATATATATATATATAAGTACGATAAAATAATTAGATTAAGTTCGGTCAAAAACCTCCATGCTAACACAACATAACATAATAATTAGATTAAACTCAGTCAAAAGTATCCATACTAACATGCAGAACATGTCATCTATGTATACAATGTGTGAAATAGAACACAATACTTATGTACATCATTATTCTTATATTATAGGATTCTTTCATCTACAATATATGCATAAGCACATTTGAATTCATCATTTCTTATAAGTAAGAGATGTAATCATCAGCTTAGTAGACAATTTTTTTTTATCATTCTAGAAACCATCACATGAAGAAATTTAGGATAAATATCTGCAAAAGGGAAGTAAATAATAATTAGTTGAAATATCGAAATGGATACTAAACTATTCTAAAAGTATCGTAAGCCACAACACAATATTATTTTTTCAACGTAACAATGGAGGAGAAGGACTAACAATGCTTTACTAATTGAAAAACATACTGCTAAAAATACGATGTGCAAAACCAATAAGAATTTCAAATGTTTATTCAAATCACCAATCAAAATCGACAATTCAATTGTAGAAAGTGAAGTATAAAAGCCTAGCACCTTAAAAAAGTTTCAACCATTGAAAATTCAAAAAATGCTCAAAGCTTACGCTATAATTATTTTAGTTTCTCTATAATCCATGAATCTAAAAGAAAATATAAAGATAAAGTCTTTTATGTGATTTAAAAAAATATAAAGATTAAGACTTATATGTGATTAAGTTCCATAAGTGAGTAGATTCTAATCCAATTCTATAACTTCCTAATAAGCTAACTCACTAATATGTGTAGTTAAGAGTCTGTTACTATTAAAAAGAAAACAGAGAAGGGTCTAATATACACTTCAACTATATAAAATAGGTCAAATATACCCTCCGTTAACCTTTTGGACCAAATATACCCCTAACATTAATAAATGGCTCAAATTTTCCCTCCAAGTTAATGGCAAGTTAACGACCCATAATGTTTTTGTTGAAAAAAGGGTCAAAAATACCCCTCAATTTTATTTTACTATTTCACTTTATTCCCGCCGTTAAAATTTGTTTATTTATACCCCTGTCATTGACAAACTCACCAGATTTTCCAATAAATTCGACGGATTGCCCCAAATTATATTCATATGCGAAAAGGGTAAAAAATACCCCTCAATTTTGTTTTATTGTTTGACCTAATCATTATTGTTAAATGAGTTCATTTTTGTCTTCGTTGTTACAAAACTTATTACTTATGCCCTTTAATTGGATGGAAAGCCCCAAATTAAATAAAATTATCCAATTCAAGTGAGAATGACTCGATTTTCTTTTTTGACCCGAATTTGACCCACTAAATTCAATAAATTCATACCAAATTAATTCCGAAATTCATCTTCTCTAAACCCATCTCTGGTTTATAGAAATACGGTCACTTACGTTATCGTATATGGTGGATTTGGAGGACCGGAATACAACAAACATAATTTGTTATAGATTTTGTCGAAAATATCGGAGTTGTGATGTTACTGCAACGACTTTCTGAAGCAGCGTAAAAAAATTCAGTCAAATTTGGAGCAAAGAGGAGGGTAGCAGCATAGTGGATAGCGTCTAGGTCATCGCCGGAGCTACCAACAACCATTGAAAAAATTGGAGAGTTGAAGATTTTTCTTACTTCTTCAAGTTAATAATAAAAAATAATAAAAAAAATAATTATTCTTGATGAAATAGAAAACCATCTTGACAAAAATCTCTCCATTCTTTAATTTTTGGGTTAATTCAGATATTTTCATCTAAGTAGGGGCATGGGTGATAAGTTTTGTAACGGTAGAGGCAAAAATAAACTCATTTAACAACAAGGATTAGGTCAAACAATAAAACAAAATTGAGGGGTATTTTTTTACCCTTTTTCCCATATGAATATAATTTGGGGCAATCCGTCCAATTTAGAGGCAAATCTGGTGAGTTTGTTAACGACAGAGGTATAAATAAACTTAATTTAACAGCGGGGATAAAGTGAAACAATAAATAAAATTGAGGGGTATTTTTGACCTTTTCCCTTTTTTTCATTAATGACGTGGTAGTTTTCTATTGGCTACTCGAATTTTTATATAATTTCAGAAACGGAAAAGGGTCTAATATACCCTTTAACTATATGAAATGGTCCAAATATACTCTCCATCTACCTTTTCGGCCAAATATGCCCCTCATGTTAATAAAATGCCCCAAAAATATATTAATTAAAATAAATATTTGGGTTTGGAGTGGGGCGGGGTTTCTTTATTAATTAAAATAAATATTTTTAGTTAAAATAAATATTATAAAAAATGTATTCATTAAAATAAATACTTTGAGTTAAAACGATTCTTATTTTGAGTTAAAATATATGGGTTATTCACGAGTGGATTTGGAATGGTGCAAACTTTTTTTATTAATTAAAATAATATTATAAATTATTGACACTCAATTTTTACCCTCCACGATGTCAAATTATTCATGGGGGCTTTATTTTTATTTTTAACAATTTTTAGATAATTTATTATTAAAAAAAAAATTAAAACGGGCGCGTGAGGTCCACGCGCCCGATATATCCATCCCCACTCCCCTTTCTCCTTCTTCTTCTTCCCATTTTTCCCCTTTTCCCATTTTCCCCTGACT
>JAABOM020000103.1:15530530-15554842 GCA_011800125.2 Solanum clarkiae
TTACATAATACACAAAAAAATATTTTGACCTGTTGATTTTTTTTATAACTAATTTTAGTTGAGTGATTTTATTGATACAATATAAAGTCTAACGATGTTAGATATATTCTCAAAGTTGAGTGATCTCGTAAGATATCAACAATATATTAAAATTACAACTTTTAAATTTTCGTGTGAAATATAGATGGTCTATTTTACAATTGTTTACCATCTTTCCTATTTTAATAATAGATGGTCTATCTTTATTAAATTAAAGATTGACATTTCGTTAATGATGAATTTATTAAGATTACAATTATTTATTCTCAAATAATTCAAGTGAGAAAATAACAAACATATTGACAAATTATTATTTTCCTAACTAGTTAGAAGTCAAAAAAATTAATCTACTTTGATCTAATTACATGAAATAGAAAATCTCATAATAGTCCAAGGGCATAAATGGAAAGAAACTTTTTATAGAATTTTAAACCAAATACAAAAATTAAATGAAAACCAATAAACCAAACATGGGATAAAAAATAATCCCAACATTACTAATCCATACATAACTAATCCCCACATTACTAATCCCCGCATTATTCATTTTTGTAGCAAACGATCCTATAGTGGAGTTAATGCTACAGTTGGAGTGTTGACATAGACTCTGGAGTTTAACGAGTTTAGGTTGATAAAGACCAAAACATAGTATTTAGAGTGCAAATTTAGTGATGTCATGCATGATGAAGGGGTGGAAGTGTGTCTGGACACAACATATCCCCAAGTAAGAATATTTTAAGAACCTAGGGTTTGCAATCCAATGAAATGGGGACATCAACGATATTATGACACATTGTATTGATGCAGCATGGATGAAGTGGAATCTTGTCTCCGAAGTCATGTGTGATAAAAAGGTACCACAAAAGCTTAAAGTTAAGTTTAGAGTGGTGGTTAGACTGACAATGTTGTACGGGGCATAATATTAGCTAGTTAGAACTCCTATGTACAGAAGATTCTTGTTGCTAAAATGAGGATGGTGAGATAGATGTGTGGATATACTAGGAATGATATGATTAAGAATGAGGTTATTTAGGATAAGATAGGAGGGTCCTTCATGGTGAACAAGATGAAAGAAGCGAGATTGTGATGGTTTGGACATGTGAAGCAGAGATGAGAGATGCCCTAGTAAGGAGGTACGAGAGATTGGATGTAGTAGGCATGAGGAGGGGTAGAGGTAGGCTAAAAAAGCATTGTCGAGAGGTAATTAGAAAAGATATGGTACAACTTTAAATTATCGAGGATATGACCTTAGATTGGATGGTGTGGGGGTTGCGTATCATGGTAGAAACTTATTAGCAAGTAATGTAGTTTTACCTTGCTTGTTAGTACTCGTCGTTGTACTAGCCATATTCTTGTAGTTCTAGTTTTTGATATTTATTATCATATATTTACTAGGTTCGGCTACTACACTATTTTGTTATTGTCCGTATTCTTTCTTTTAGGCTTTATACTACTCTTATTAGTTATTATGTTTTCATCACTATTTTCTTCTTTTGTCTACCTAAAATTGTTTCACTTGATCTAAGGGTCTTTTAGAAATAGTCTATCTACTTCCATGAGGTAGTGGTAAGGTTTGCAAGTACTTTACCCTCCCCAAGTCCCACTTATGATTTTCACTGGGCATGTTGTTGTTATCAACATGAAAAGGCTTTGTTTGTTAGCAGCTTAATCCATTGATAATATTCCACTTTCCCTATCTTAACTGTCTTAGCTCGGAAGGTGTGGGGGTCGGAAATTTGGGTAGAAGTTTAGTAATAGTGGAATGTTGCTCGTCTTAGTACAAGTCTTATTCTTGAAGTGTATTGTTTTTTATTTCTATCATCATCTGTGTTTATTGTGTTTCAGTTATCACACTTATGATGTTACTATTTTCTTGACTAGTGGTTCTTTCCTCTTCACTGTCGTTTTTCCTTCCCTTTCATACCTACTTTGATTTGTTGTACTCGAGCCGAGTGACTTTTACAAATAGCCTCTCATTTCTTTTCTCTCCTTTCATACCTAATTTGATTTGTTGTACTCGAATCGGGGGTTCTTAGAAAACAATCTCTCTATCTTCATAAGATGCATACTCCAGATTCAATTTGTGGAATTTTATTGGGTATGTAACATAAGGCAATAACAACAATAACAACATTATTGTTGTTGTTACCTTATGTTATTTTTCTCTTTTGGTACAGCCTTATATGCTGTTGTTATAGGGATCGTTAGTGTCATATAGGGATTAGTGTCTATATTTCGAACGCAGATATTCCTCATTTAATTTAAATTATGTTAAGTGACAATGAAAATTGAAATCAGAATCTTTATCTACTGAGATATTTTGTTGAATTGAAGGACACCTTCTTTCTCATACCAATTTGTTATTGCTCCTATCTGTGTCAAAATGAAAGATCCAATGAAGCTTAAACATGAATTCATTTATAATAATAAGCTTTTTGGAAGAGTAGATCCGAAAAGAATACTTCTGCTGGTATTAATAATATATATAATATGAACTAGCCAACAATGTTCAAAGAATAGAGAAAAATAAGAACAAGAACAGGAAATCTCGTCCTTCTCACTCTCAGGAATAACAAACATGAATGAATCTACTAGGTATTGGAAGTAGCATACAAAATATTTCATGTAAAACTATGAATGAACCTAAAACTAAAAGCCTAATGTAGCCGGAAATGGGATTTTAATTAAATGTCAGCCAGAATTCCCAGTTTAGCGATAGCTGCGGTAGAGTGGAGTGTACATACAGCTCTCGGCATACTTAACAAGATCTTTAGGACGAGGGAGACGCGTTGCCAAGCCTGAAAAGGTGGGTGATGTAAGTTAAAAGATTCATAATCAGCAAGTTTGAACTTGGTGTCTAATGATTTGTTAAATCACTTTAGATTTGGAGAACTCACCAAGTTCATATGCCTTTGCAGCTACTTCAGCTGCTATATGGGCTGATATTTTTCTGATGTTAGTGAATGGTGGGTAGATCCGTCCCTTTAAATAGTCATCCTCAGTCACCTCAGATGCCAAAGCTTCCGCTGTTTCACGAAAGAAATAATTGGAGTCAAATCAGACTCAAAGAATACACAAGTTCTTGATGACTTTGATGTACTTACAGGCTGCTAGGAGCATATCATCATGCACACGAATTGTGCCGGACATGATAATCCCCAAACCAAATCCAGGGAATATGTAGGCGTTATTTGCCTATAAAACAAAAACAGAGTAAGTATCTACTTTATTACTAAAAAGTAAGGCAATTGCTATTGGAGAAGAGCAGCACCTGCCCAGACACAAAAGTCCGGCCCTCAAACTGAACAGGGTCAAATGGGCTTCCACTAGCAAAGATTGCATGACCCTGTAAGTGGCAGAGAGGGAAAGAGACAACAGGCTCAGTGATCATACTTGCAAAATTTGTGGCTTGAGGTAGGCATATATATGTTAGAAAACACTGAGCTATGTAACTTCTTGAACAGAATTTACCTTACTCCATGTATAAGCTTCCTCCGCAGTACATTCAGCTTGTGATGTTGGATTTGACAGAGCCATAATAAGAGGTTTCTGTTCATATGTGCCAAAATTAGAAACTTTATGGGAAACTATGATTCATAGAGCTTGTGCTGCATTATCTATGCACGTATATTTTCGTTTATGTGGACGTATGAGAGAGAAGGAAGACCCACTGGATTGAGAGACGCCATAGCCTCAACAACTTCCTTCGTAAATGTCTTTCCAACTCCAGAAGTTCCTACTAGAACAGTTGGCTTTATTGCCTGAAAAATAGAGAATAAAAGTGACATAAGGAATGTGTTTCTCTACCATGTTCTTTAAGTCACGTCAAGCAGTTTTTTTGGAAAAAAAAAGAAAAGAAAAGATGCAAACTCCACACCTTCACAGCATCTATAAGCTCCTTAACAGGTTCATGATCATGAGCCCATGGCTTTTTGAAGTGCTGAAGGGACTCCAGACGAGAACTTACAATCAGTCCCTGTAATAATTAAATTAAGAACTGTTTTAACTGGAGAAGGAAATGCTGGTAACTACTTAAATGAAAGTCTAGCATGTAGGCAGATACCAATATTTCATGTGTAGCATTGAACTGGGAAATGCTAGTACCTTAGAGTCTACCAGCCAAATCTTCTTTCGAGCCTCTTCTAATGGAACACTAGTCTGAAACACGAATTTGAAATGTTAGTGAAGAATCTCCAAACAAACAAACAAAAGACAATATTTTAAAAAAAGGAGAAGGAGCAGATGAAAAGTACTTAGCACCTTTTTTGTTATTTCAAGTGCAATGAGCTCAGCAATACCAGTTCCAGCCTTCAGGAAGACGAAGACGAGATAGTTAAAAATATAATCCCTGATATTGAGACAAAGTTTGCTCTTATTGATATGTTGATCTGTATTTGATGATATTTTAGAAAGTTCCAATGTATATGGCCATTTTGTGTAAATGTATCAACATGGTCTTGCTAATCCAGGGAAAAGAAGGTTCTTTTGCAGATAGACTGGTAGCACTAACAGCCTTGTTTCATAATGGGAAGGTTGTGCCAACTTCTATCTCAGGCCATTGCCATTAGATTGCCAAGGCTTCTAGATTTTAAAGAAATGAAACAGACACTTTGTGATTGGTTGAAGTTATTATATCAATCTCTGAAGCAGCTGATAAATTCCTTGGTCGAGATGTCATGGCCAACTTAAAATGGAGAATTGTAAAGGTAGAACTTTAGTTCTCGTGCCATTAGCAAATTAATTTTCTACTTTAAAGATTAAATACACAACTTAAAATGTGTACGAATTAACTGCACTGAATAAGTGAGTACAACAACAACAACAACATACCAATGGAATCCCACAAGTGGGGTCCGGGGAGGGTAGAATGTACGCAGACCTTACCACTACCTCATAGAGGTAGAGAGACTATTTCCTAGGAAATCTCATCTCAAAAAACCCATAAGCAGAATAAACTAGATATGGAAAAATGAAACGGAGAGAAAAGGAAACAGAAAGAGCGATTAATATGCAAATACGATAGTAATAGCATATATAACATGGCTAAAGATAAGACAAGATATGAAAACACGACTAAACCTCCTACCCTACTAAACCCCCACGACCAGACATCACCTAACTCTACTAACCTATTAGCCTGCTACTCTAATTCGCGACCTCCACTGCTTCGTATCTAAGGTCATGTCCTCGGTGAGATCAAGTTTCACCATATCGTGTCTAATCACCTCCCCCAATACTTCTTCAGTCTGCCTCTACCCCTCCGTGTAACTCCTACATCCAACCTCTCGCACCTCCTAACAGGAGCATCGGTACTTCTTCTCTGCACATGTCCAAACCATCGCAGTCTCGCTTCCCTCATCTTGTCAGCCACAGGAGCCACCTCTAGCTTATCCCGAATTGTCTCATTCCTAATCCTATCACTCTTGGTATATCCACACATCCATCTCAACATCCTCATCTCCGCGACCTGCATCTTCTGATTAAGTGAGTACAAGATTAAATTTACTGAATGATTGCTTCACCTCAAATAAAAGCAAAAGTCAATCTTATCGGACTGTTAGAAGCTAAACCTCTTGCTGAGCAAAAGATATCATAAACTAACTGGTTTAAGTAGTAGCATAAAATGTGCCAATATTCTAGTCAAATCAACATACAGTATCAGTACATAATATGAAAATCTTGAAGAGCAATAAAACAACCTCGAAAAATGTGAAGAGGCAATAGTTGCTGAATCTCACCTCTCCAGCACCTAAGAATAAAAAAGTGTGGTCTGCAAGTGTTCCACCAAGTAGTTTTAGAGATGCGATAAGCCCGGCCAGAACCACAGATGCTGTGCCCTGTAAAACCAGTACAAAGATTATTACTCCACTCAAAGTGAAGGCAGATGTTTCAAGTTGACAGAAAAAATAGTATGAAGATTATTAATCCACTCAAAGCGAAGGCAAAAGTTTCGAGTTGGCAGCTATTCCCACAGCATCTACCTGGATATCATCGTTGAATACAAGATGTGTCGTGCGATACTTCGCAAGAAGCTCAAATGCATTGTGGTTTGCAAAATCTTCAAACTGAAAAAATTATCTGGCAACTTTAGGACATAAATGAACTGAACTGACAAGATTCTTCAGATTGGTGTTTCGTGATACTTGGGGGTGCAGGTTAGAAGAATTACAGGGGTATTTCTAGTTAGTGATATACCTGAATGAGGATTTTCTCTCCATAGTTTTGCTTGACTGCTGACATAAACTCCTCCAGAAGTTCAGCATATTCCTTTAAGACCAAAACATAAATGTTCAGCTTCCGGAAAGGCTGATTCATCTGTAGTCTGACAACACAAAGTAAAAGAATGAAAAAGGTCACCGAACCTTCCCTGTAGCTCTTTTCTGCTTGAGTCCAATGTAGAACTCGTCATCCAGTAATCGCTGATTGTTCGTGCCAACATCAATGGTTATAGGTAGACACTGAAGTTGAAAAATAATAGTGAATTTCTGACCCAGTGAATAAGGAAAATTGATAAAATGTAGTAAAAAAAAATTAGAAAATATCAGTCCCCATACTGACTTCTTCTTATAATAAAAAGAATGCATGATGATAGTAATAATAGTTGTTAAGTGTCCCATGTAGGTGGAGCAAATGGGTTGTTGTCTCCTTGTATGTCTTGGGCAAATCTAACCTCATGAGTTAGTTTATTAGGGTTGAGTTAAGCCCAAGTCCATTTTCTGAACATTATACCAAAGCCAAACCTATTACTATTCTTTTTTTTTTCCTCCACGTTATGTTGACGACACTCCATCTGTCCAATTGTGGGCATATAGGCAGGGTATTAAAGAGACTCATATTGGTGGAGGCCATTGGTTATTGTCTTCTAATATGATCTTGGGAAGAGCCTCATGAGCTAACTTTTGGGTTTGGGTTATGTCTAAGTCATTTCTTAACAATAGTAATAGTGAATAAAAAATATCATTGGTAGTGCTAGAAATAATAACATACAACTAATATGTTTGAGGAAAAAGTAATGTGAAAATAGCACTAAATTTGAAGTAAACATTTGAACAATATTTGGCTGAAGTTTGAAAAAAACAAAAAGAAAAGAGAGAAGGGTATCTGAAGTTGAAAAAGGATAGTGGGTTGTGTTTTGGATGTGAATTTCACTTGGAAAAAGAATTGAAGTTTTATGAGTGGAACCACTATTTTCACCTGAAACACTCCTCAAACTAGTTTTCTGAACTTCAAATTCTCTATCTCAAGTTGAAGTTGAAATAATCAGTAGCGTACAAAAGATTCCTCGTGAGTGATGCCAATATTGAAGAAATGAATAAAGATATAAGTCACTGAAACAAGATTATACTAGCAAAAAGCAATTAAAAATCGTAAATACATTTTCATCGATGACCCTCCAAAACAAAAGAAAAAGAAAGCAGAAAAAATAAGTCTCAAAGCAGAAATTTACTAATCCATAATATGTTATTTTTACTTCAAATAAGTAGCAACTTGGCAATTAATGTGTCTTTAGTTCTAGTTCTAGCAGACTGGTGTCCTTTATAAGCTCTTTGTGCTAAAGCATAGAGAAGTGCAAGAGGATCAATTTGAGAATGATCAAATGTATAAGGAAAGAAAGTAGCAGCGGTGCTTACTACTGAGGGACGAACACCCCCAAGAGCAGTATACAGAGAGAGCTTTCCAACTGGAATGCCCATTCCCTGAAACAATTTTGGAACTTTTGGTCAATTATATTATCCATCTGGTACTGTGTATAAGTAAAGTAGAGACAGTCTCTAGTTAGTTCTGTCAGGTTTTTCAATAGAATTAGGCAATAATCCAAAAGCCAATAAAATTTGGCCGATTTACCTGACAGCCAAGATCACCAAGTCCTAATATCCGCTCTCCATCAGTAACAACAATGACTTGGATACTCTTCTCAGGCCAGTTCTTCAATACCTCAAGAATCTTTCCCCTGAAAGTTTCAGTCTTAAAGGTTACATAATCTTCAGAGCAGAAGAGCATCTGATGTACAATTGACCAAACAGCAAAAAGTTCCACCAAATGGATGACCAGAAAGAAAGGAAATTACTTTTCCTTCAAGCTGATAAAGAGACCCTGAGGACGCTTGAAAATACTTCCATACTTCTGGCAAGCCTCACCAACTGTTGGGGTATAAACAACTGGCAATAGTTCTTCAACATTATCGATGAGAAGCTTGTAAAATAACCTTTCATTTCTTTCCTGAGCAGTGGAAAAATAAGTTATTAGAACGCATAGACACAGAATCACCTATTAGTCTGCGACAGAGTTGATTCATCAAGAAATAACTTAGAACAGTCAACTTGTGTTTTGATGGGATAATTTTCTCTAAGACACAGATACATCACTTTTTATGTTCAATTTTTCAAAAGGATAGCTTAAAACATTCTCTCTAGAGGGAAGAAAAAGGGTAAAAATACATATTAAAATGATAAAGGAGAATGAGAAACTAAACAAATTGTGAACCTATGGTACATGGAAATTCCAATTGTAACTTGTGAGGTTTTGAACTGCATGGCCTACCATTGGTACCAAATAACAAGTACATTACTTCCATACAAATATCATTTGAAGAGTAAATCCAAAACTTTACACCAATTTCCAAAAGATTCTACCTCTAACCTCCTACTAAGTCCACTTAAAGTTAATAAAATGAATCCGATGTGGAATGTACAATGATGCAGTGAGAGTGCTAAGTAAACTACCTGAAGATCCATCATAGCCATGTATCTTTGCAATGGAACTTGATACTGGCGGAGATTGTGCATCACTTTCTTCTCCTGATATTTGATGAAGAGGGTTTACAAGTCTAATTATGAGCAGAAATGAAAAGAATGATTATGAAAGGACCTGAAGTTGTTGGCTCGAAACACAGGGAGGTAGAAGTCCTCGCAGATAGTGAGCATCTCTTTCCACCTCAGTGAAGGCAAGCCCTTTGTTATAGTGTGGATCGCGTAATAAACTATACCCACTGAAATAAATGAAGATGATTATGGCATAGTTGGATAACACAGACTAAAGCCGGAAAACTGAATGAAAGTGAGATGAACCTAGCAACAGAAAAAGTCCATGGCGTAATAGTCTGATCTTCAGTGGCTCTATCCTCCCCATACATGTCCTCAACACCACCTCCAACTCCACATTTATCTTTTACGTTAAGCACAGACTCACCATTTGATAATTCCTTCAATGTGCTCTCCATCACGTTTATTCCTCTTCTTTGACCCAACCCCAATGCCCGCCTCTGTCAATGAAACAAACTGATACAACCCACCTTTTATAATCCAAAATTGAAAATGAATTTGCAAGTGTGAAAGTGGTACCAGAAAATTGGGGGTGTTGAATGTGATCATGATGAACTAAAATACAGGTGTTATCTCGGCATACAAAGAGAGGGAGACGGAGAATTCCGCGTCAGGTAGTTGGATCAGTCCAATTTTATTGCCACTTCCCTATCGCCATTATCGCTTTCTTTTTCAAATTTTCTTTTTACAAAATAATATTACTCCACTACTTCTTCACAAAATCTATCTTTTTTTATCATGCAAAAACTAAAGCTTTGTTTGGAGGGTTGCTCTCTATTCTATTGTTCTAATGATTATAATATTTGAATAAATTATATTATTTTTTGATTATTATATAATATTATATATTAATGATAAATTTATAAGAAATTGAAAGATATGTAATGGATTTCATGAATAGATAGGGTAGATGATAAAGTATAATTATTAAATAAAGTTAAAAAAATGATAAGAAGGTACTAAAGTAATTATGCAACTATACCAAATAGGTCGTTATATGGGTCTTAATGATGGAATTAAACGATATGATACAATGAAATTTAAATAACAATCAAAACAAACATTATACTTAAGCTAACAATACAATACAATACTTTCTTTGGAACGGGTAAATAACAACGGACTTTCTTTGGTTCTTTCTTCTTATTCAATGTAAAGTGTACCGGAGAAATAATATATATCTTCTATGATAACATTTAAAAAGATAGATATTTATATAGTCAATTAGTTCAATTATCTTTCAAAATGGAAAAACAAATTTTATCAATTCTTAAAATTAAAAAATATCAATATTTTTCTTTGGACTTTTTGATTTTCCATAAACAGGGTAGTTAGAAGTTTATTTAAGTGCTCTTTATGTGCCTATAATTTGCGCACCTAATCCGTCTGCATGGCAGCGTAACTTCGATTTTAATTAATTATGTTTGTTGTTAGTCTTTTAATGCTCCACAATAAAAGTAGACCTTTCTTAATTTTCTCCATTAAACTTAAACCAACCTACTAATAATACATCTAGATTCTAGGCCTAGACTATGAAAAGTTAAAGAGTTTTTTCAAAAAATAAACTAAGTGTTTATTTTTAATTAAAATAGAAGCACAAAAACAATTATTATTTTTTTTAAAGTACTACATTTGAAATCTTTGGTGATTTTTCAAATTAATTAACTAAATACAAATTATTATTTTATAAAAATATTCAAAATTTTCTTTTCGAAATGAGCAAATTTTAAAAATTTAGCCAGACTATTCATAAGCTACTTGTTGCTGGATGGACTTTTATATGCAAGAAATTTCCCCTACTTCATATGGGAGATACTCGGGTCATTAAATTAAGGCTAATAAAAAGGTTCTAAAATTTAAAAAAAATAATATAAGTTTTAATTATTGGGTGTAGGTGACAAGTAACAAGTCTCTAAGTTTTTCTTTATACACTTCAATCCACCAAATAAAATAATCCTAATTTTTCAATTTGGGAAATGTCCCAACGACTGCTCTTTAATTTTCCGCAACAGTGGGAAATTCTTGTTATTGTTGTTGTCACTATTTTTCCAACATTGGAGCTTCAAATTTGGGAGGAAAATAAATTAATTTTTGGGGTATTTGTTCGTGTAGTTTTGGAAATTACTTGAAAGGTAATTTTTAATTATTATTATGACTGATAAAAGTGAATGTGGTGTTGTTTATTTGAGTTTTATGTTTTAACTGTTGTTTCTGTCATTGTTGTTGTTCTTCACTGTTGAGCTATTTCCAGCGACGTTGCACCAGCTGCTGAAATAGATTCAGTAGTTGCTGAATGATATAGAATAGTAGTTGAAATATTTTTTTAGCAACTGGTTCACCACTTCTACAACAGTTTCCAATTACTGCTGAATGTACTGCAGTATTTGCTGCATCTTATGTTTCAACTGATGAAATAGCTGCTAAATTAAATACAACAGTTGTTGTATTTCTGTACAGTTTTCTCATCTTGCACTTTTAATTATTATTTATTTAGGTACCTTCAACATCATCAATGGGAGACAAAATAATATTAGGGTTGATTGTCATGGTGAATGGGTTGAGTCAAACAACCATTTTATTTGGCGTTGGAAAGGCAAAGAAATGATCTAGACGATAGCGATGATTGTGAATCGAGACATTGCGTATGAAGATTTTGTGAATCAAATTATTGTCAGCTGTGAATTAAATTGTGAGCCAAAAGATATTGTCATCACTTATATGCATTCTTGTAGCGAAAAACAGAGAATGACTCCATTTAGAATAAAAAATCAAGCGAGCTTACGGATTTATTTGGAAGATGAAGGAAGACCCATTCTACGGGTATACATGGTTGAAAGGGCGATGGAGAAGCAAAGTTCACCTCAAAATCAAGAAATATTAAATGATGAATATGAATGATGGATATGGACATTCCAGATAGAGCAAGTGGAGGTGAGCAGATGCCGACTTCAGAAGTTGCTAGCAACACACCACCAAATACTCAATCAACACAGTTGAATCATGTTCAAGATGATGAAACATGTTTTTATAATGGCATGACATTTAAGAATAAGCAAGATTTAGATATTGCATTGAAATAACTTGTTTGAAGAAAGACTTTAGAGTAAGAAAAAGTGATAAACTCGTGTCTTGTATATTGCATCAAGTGTGTATATTCTGAGTGCAAGTGGTGGCTGAGAGTTGTGAAGTTTAAAAGTTGTGACAAATTTTACATTAGAAAGTATGAAAAGTTTCACACTTTTGGTTTTCAGCATCTAATGAACCACAATCCACATGCTACGGTCAAAGTAATCGGTACATACTTCAAAGATAAGTTTCCCAAAGGTAAAAGGCCATCTACAAGAGATATGAGAACCTCACTTTGCTTCCTCAGTTTTTTATGGTGATTCATGGGGATATAAAATTGAGTCATATATATTGCTGATTCATTGGGACTATATGGGTTTAGGAAAATATAGCGATTCATTCGTGTGTATGTGTCTTGTATGATGGTTGATTTCAAAACTATGAATTGTTCATAACCTTTTATGGTGATCCATTAAATATGATGATTCATTTATATGTAAAACCGAGAGTACGTATCTTTGTATGGTGATTCATTTTAAAAATATGAGTTGGTCACAACTTTTTATGGTGATTCATAAATATGGTGATTCATTTATATATAAAACTGAGTCATATATATTGTTGATTCACTAGAACTGTATGGATTGAATACAGTGATTCATTGGGCCGCTTTTTCTAGTTGTTATAGGATGATACACCAATGAATCATATTAATGAGTTAATTCATTGAGACAATGGATCATAGAATATGATTCATTGCAATAAAATAATTAACACATAGCTGATTCACCGCATTAGATATTGATTACAATGAATCATGACTTACGAATCATGTATGGCGCAGTGTATCCATAAAAATAGCAGTGTATTCGCATAATTATCTTTTTATGAATTTTTTGTAAATATGGAAAAAGTTGGGATAGATTGAAATTTCTTTACTTCAATATGAGATTTATGTAAGTTATCCTTAAATATTTATGGGTTGAGAATAATTTCATGAAGGGTAAAGGAGGAACTTTAAAATTAAATTATTTCTACTTATAACAAAGTAATATTCTTTTTAAAAGTAAACTAAAAAGAAAAATATGCGAAATAAAATGAGACCTGATTTTTAGTAGTGCAAATTAATTTAAATCCTAAAATTACCCAGCAAGTACAAATCTTATAGGAATCCTTTTCTTTTCCTCTCAAAATTGTTGTTACCCTTCTTTTTTCTTTTTGAATAATTGTCAAAAGCTTTCCTTTAATGTGACATACTTTTTAGTCCATCCCTAAAAAAAAAAAAAGTTTACCGTTAATGAAATAATTTTCATTCACACAAGTATTTATGGGTGATATAACAATATTTTGTTGCCTCTAACTGGTATAGACATGTTTGACTATATAGCATGAAGCACAACCTGTCTTGTTTTGACAACATAAATACTTTGACATTTCTTTCACACCATACCACTGCCTCAAAGCTAGAGTTGCTTTTGATCTACTATTACCCATTCCCATTCTTGAAGTATTTGTCTTTGCCATTTCTCAAATGTATTGAGAGTACTCACATTCAAAGAATTAAGTGTCACATTTGCCATGTACTGTTATACCCCATTCTAATACAACATCTTTTCTCCTCACCAAAGGATAAAAATAGCCGCATTGTCACATAGTTTCTTTCTCAATTTACAATAAAAATAGTTTTGCATTATTTTAATCTTAAATCAGTTTCTTTCTCACTCTACAAATAAAATAAGTTTTGCATTATTTATAAATCAGTTTCTTTCTCAGTCCACAAATAAAAAAAGTTTTTTCATTATTTTAATTTTAAGTGATTAAAGTTTTTAACTTATCTTTGCAATAATAATAATACTTTTGAGTATATAAATATAAGCTAGTTTGCATGAATTTCACATAATCTAGAGAACTTATTAATTAACGTCGTTAGAATAAAAATATTTTATTTTAATTTTAAGAATATAAAAGAGAGAAAACTCTTTACTTTCACGATTCTTTCCTTAAGATTTAACTTCTTTTAAGTTTTTTTTAATTCATGATTTGTAACCGGTGTAACTTATTCGCACTAAAAGAGGATAAAAAAAATTAATTACATTATCTTTAAAAAATAAAGTTTACATTACACGAAAATATTATTCAGATATTTTTTAAAATATTTATGACTTTGACTAGAACTTATTTAACAAGGATATAATCTTTTTTTACAAGACTATATATAACTACTTAAGCTAAAATAATTTATTTTTACAGGTTCAAAAGATACTCAATTACTTTAAATTCAATAATTATATCAATGTAACAATTTTTTTAAAAAAAAATTTAAATGGACATTACATTTATCTCAATGCACACTATGATGTTGTTAGTCTTTTAATAGATAAATTTCAATTCTCTTCCATCACAATTTTCAATTTGTCTTCTTTTGCTTTACCATAATTCATTATATTATTACAAATAGTTGTGTTATATTATTATGTTCATATATGATATATATAGTTTGTTTTCCCTTTTCATATTCGTTAGAATATATTTTTGTGTATCAATATCAACATAATTTTAATTTTAATTTGTTATTGTTAATGTGAATGGTGAGTTATCATATTCTTCTTTGAATGCATTTTATCTTAAAATTATTAAATTATTTTTAAAATTTTATATTTAATAATATAACATAACACACAATAATTTATTTATTTTGCATACATTGATTATTAACAAACGAGATATACACGTATAAAATAGTTATACTTGCCCCATGTTTGGATGATTATTATTCGTTGTATTGTAATGTATTGTTAGTTTAAATACAATGTTTATTTTGATTGTTACTTAAATTCCATTGTATCTATCGTTTAAATCCATTGTTAAGTAACAACGAAAAGACTCATTTTATGTAATGACCGATCTGGTGTGGTTGCGTCGTTACTTTAATAATATCTTCTCAATTTTTTACTTCTTTTATTATTTAATAATTCTAATTTATCATATGTTTTCATGGTATCTATCGCATACCCTACAATTTTTTATAGGTTTATCATCCTGTATGACATTATGTAACAACGGAGAATAATATAATCTATCCAAATATTGTATTCATATTGAAAAAATACAGTACAACACAATACGATACATTACAACACAATACGATACATTATAAAACAATACATAACAACCATCCAAGTAAAGTGTTAACTAGTAAAAACAAAAAGAGAAAGCTAAATTAGAACGAAAGGAGATGTATGAAGTTTAAATTTATAATCTAATTTTATTACTTAAATTTTTTAAACACCGAAAAACTATATATGGTAATTCCTATTAATTGAGGTTGTTTTTGACATTTTAAATATATATGCAATGTTCCTACTCGATTTTACTCTTTTAATCTATATTAAATGAACTGTTGAGATATGATACGTCTTTAAAAAATATATGTATTTAAGGATGAAAATTTAAATTTTTTGCTATTACTTTTTTGATTATTTTTGAATTATTCTTCCAAAAAATTAAAGGAGTTAAGAGCCTGTAAAAAAAAATCTTAATAATTCTTTAGAATTTTAAAAAAATTATTTATTTTAAATTATGTGAAAAAATTTTAATAACTCAATTAATATGAATTAGAGAGAATAATTATTAATTTAATATTAAAAAGTTTCTATATCACATTCAAGAGATGAAAGGGGTATTATTTTTCAAAACACAAAAAGTTAGCCAAGTTTCAAAAATACTACTTGTGTCCTTTTTAATTGTCATGATTTTTTTTAAAAGTCAAAATGATCTAAATTTTAATTAATATTTTATTTTAAAATATCAACGTGATTTAGCTTCTTATTTCTGTAAAATACGTATGTTTTTTTATATTTGTGGAAGCAAACACATCCTACTAAAAAATAGGAAAACAAAGAGAGAGCAAGTATTTAAGAAGGCGCTCAAAACCCAGTGTCACTCAATTTCAAAGAGCTTTTCGGCGATGACCCTTTGATCCTATCCTTGTGCTCTGCTTTTATTATCAATGGAACTTCGTCCCAGGCAGAGGCAGCCATTCTCTGGTTTTACAGAAGCTGAGGTGCTTTTACCATTTTTCAGAATTTTGTTTCTTCCCCCTTATCTTGGTTCCATTTTATTCTTTTGTTAAAAAATGTTGTTTTAAAGGTTTGGCCTTTATGTGTTCTCAAGAAATTTGATGTTTATGTGTCTTTGGAATTTTGTGTTGCCATAGAATAATCAAATAATTACAAGTGTCCCTCTTCAAAATAGTATAAGAGCATCCAGAGTTAAGACATAGTAGTAATAATAGAAGCTTTTTAGATGAGGTGGTGACATATTTCTGCTGTTTTTTGTGAGCCCATGGTCAGAAAAGAGTTTATAACATTTTGTTTTGTGACAGAATTGAAACCCCTTTTCCTTTTTGGCTTAGTTTGAAGTTTGTTCTGATTTCTCTTTGGGTGTCTTCCTAAGCTGTCCTGTTCATTGGTTTTATGTATGCCCTGTGGAACTGAAAAAACATGTAAGATTGATATAGTAAAGTGTCGTTTAGTAGTCGGTCAGGTATTAATTATGTGAGTATTAGTTAGCATTTAAATAAGTTGCTTGTTTAATATCTACCAAATGATCCCATGGTTCTCTACATCTCACAATTGGTTTGGCCTGTGGAAAACGTTCTTGGTTTTACATGGGGTGTCATCCTCCTTCCTCCCACCACAGTAATAATAAAAAAGTGTATTTGTGTAATGCAAGACGATTGGTTGCTAGTATAAGCTAGAACCTATGTAAAGTCTAGGTAAATGCATACTTAATCAAAATTTTAACTTAGAAGTTGTGGTCTATGAACAGTTGTGCAACTGGCAATATGTTAAGGAAGTTAATGTTGAGCCCTAGAGGCCCAATATATCTACAAGGTGAATGGTGTATTAATATGCCTTTCAAATGAGTTTACGTTTTTGTACAAGATTGGAAAAAATAAAAAATGATCATGTCTAACAGCAGATGCGAATAGCACGTAAATGAGAGAGGGTTGCCTAGATGATTTAGTTATTCACCTCTATATGAACCGTTCCGTGCATGTGACAATATGATGATTGAAGGTTATAAGGAAGATAGATCTAAATTAATGGAGGGAAGCTGTCTTAAAAGATCTAAGTCCTTTGCAATGAATTCAAACTCTACTAAGAACAAGCTTGAATGAAAGCAAAGGATCATTCAGCCTGTGTTGCTGATTTGTGATTTTGGGTAGTTGACTGATTGGCATATAAAACTATTCCCATTGTGCAAGATCTTCTAGAATTGTCTGCTTGATTGTTTATATTTTGTGCTTTCGGTCATGTGTTATTGTAATTGTGAATTTTATCAATTCTACCCACTCACATTGTGCATTGTTGTGAATGACTAGTTGTGTTCAAATTTACTTGTTGATGCTTCGAGTGTGTGATGGTGTTATTATTAGCAAAA
Organism: Solanum clarkiae; assembly: GCA_011800125.2. Classification (NCBI taxonomy): domain Eukaryota; kingdom Viridiplantae; phylum Streptophyta; class Magnoliopsida; order Solanales; family Solanaceae; genus Solanum; species Solanum clarkiae. Next base: position 15,547,903 of record JAABOM020000103.1, read on the forward strand.
ACTGCAAAAAATCTCTAAGGTCCATTTGGACATTAAGTAGTAAGTGCAAATAATAGGTGGGCTTTAGTGAAAAAAGGCGCAAAGATAGATAAATTTTTATATAAAATCCTTGAAAAGGACTTTTTTCGTAAATAAGAAATCACTTGCATCTTTGGGATTTGATCCTACACCGTTGCTGAAGATTTAGTAGATCGACTCTATTACATAAGCTACTTCCTAATTTTGTTCTCACATTATGAGATAAGTATGCAATTATTATTATATCGGTCCGAAACCTCGCTTATTGATCTTTATGGTGTTTCCTCTATCTCTATCAATTAAATCCTTATATTCATAGAAAAAGTTGCTAGGTTTTTATTTTTCTTATTTTGACTTCTATGAAGTTTCTTTCTTTGCTACAACTAATAAAGATTGTTATCTTAGCTAACAATTATAAGCATCAATGTCAAGTATATGGACAAAAAATTGAAAAAAAATGTTACGATAAAGTGAAATACTGATTTTTCAGTGTCGCCTCTTCAAAAGAGGCTCATTGGCAAGGAAAAGTATGCCCTAGAACCTTGATGACGACACTAACACACACACACTAAGCGACGTGAGGCACTAAACACGTTTTGAGCCTCATTCTAGGGCTTAAGCTCGCCTTTAACAACACCTGACGTGTGAATGTCGGGATTGATTCATTTTCTGGAATTGCATTATTGAGTTTCAATTAGAGTGTTTCATTGTTGGTTTTTCTACATCTAGAACCATTATATGGAAATGGTCGGGGAAATTTTTAAGTGAAATGAAAAAGTCTCTTGAATCAACTTGCGAATTGGACCTATTTAGATTCAGTGGTTGTGGCTCATTTCTTGATTGCTACTTCACATTGTGTTTTATTTACATTGAGCTTTGACATATGGTGAAACTTTATAGGAGTATTAGGGATACATACATTTGAGTAGTCCTCCAACATATCCATTGGCTTATTTGGACATTATGAATTAGTCGTCGTTCTGAATTTGCAAAATGATGTTAGTCTGCAACCTTGTTGACACAATTTGGAAAATTTATATAAAACCTTTGGCTGGTCCTCCACATCTCTGTTGGCTTCTTTGGACATTATGAACTATGACTTTGCAAAATTATATGCACTGCAACTTTAGCAACACATGAGTTTTTTCATCATCCCTTGTTACTAAAGCAGATTGAGAAAATGGAAAATGAACTTAAGCAATCAGGAGAACACGTTTTTGACCAACATTTCTGCAAGAAATTGGCAAGGGTTTTCAGGTGAGTTGCACTTTCTGCATCAAGTTGTGTTTCTTGTTGAATAATCAACAACAATATTTTGTCTCAATTTGTCTTTAACCCATTTTTGCAGTCAGTCTAAAGGTCGTGCAGGAAAACCGATCGTGAAATGGACTGAGGTTCATAATTCGATGTGCTTACTCCAGTATATGATATCTTGGTTGAATGTCCTATAGAACTAACTTCTACTATTTCACTTGAATTTAGGTCCAAACTTGGTTCCACAACAGGCAAAAAAGCTGTCTCTCAAAGGCTATTTCAGCAGAGGCCAACAGGAAACTGCCTGATGTGACGGAAAAATGTGCTTTAGATGAAGAAAGTCAAAGATTTCATATGCCTGAAGGTGTCTGTTGATCTATGTTTGCCATGAAAGTAGATATCTGACATAATTGTTTTTAACGAAACATTGTTTTGCGGGTGCAGAAATTCCCTTCTTCGTCTACTTTCCTCCCTGATTAACCATTTAAAAGTTTAGCATTGATACTAATGCACGACAAATGTTACTCTCCTGCAAGAATCTAATAATGCCTACAAATAAGGATATCTGATGCCTCTATGTTTAATAATTATTATTTCAAAGAATCTTGTTGTTTGTGTTCTTAGTTCAAAGATTTTGTCAGACCTATGCATTAGTTGATATTGTACATCTTATTTTTGGATTGGTTAACAAGTTAATTTTTGCAATGTCACAGAATGAGGAACCTTTTGCGTCTCTAAGTGCATTCAGCAATTTAACATCCCCCAAGAGAATTTGTTTCGACTGATCGTAGTCATTCGGTCTTTCATTCATTTGTTCATGTTAGATTTTCCTCCAGTAATTTGTCTCCAAACTCTTTATCTTCTCTTAATAAACTGAATTTGTTCCTCTGTCTCAATTATATGGTGCCTTATCCTTGAAAATTGCTCAAAGTTACTTCTCATGAGTAGTACCTCAAGCACCAAGCACAGATTTCAAAAGTTTCAGTTACAAACAAATTGCTCTGTCAGTTGTATGATCAGTGATTAATTCTGGATGAGATTGATCTTCTTACAAGATAGGATTGAAAATATACCACACCTTCTATCCTTCTGTATCTATGCATAATTCTCCCTGTATTGCTGTTGTTTCACAAGTCCTTGGAAAGGACAAAATTGTTTCATTTCCTTTTGGGTCCTGTCTGTATGTCTTACTTTTTTTCACAGTTTCCTCTGTTCGTTAAGCTACAGAGAATCAAACTACTTTGTCCCTTGTGTTCATTCTTCCTTACTTTTGTCTCCATTGTTGTCAATTACTTTTATCAACTCTAATGGAAGGCTTAAGATTTATTTAAATTTACATTCTACTTGCTTTGAACATCAATGGTAAAAGAGAGAATTTTTGTTGGTTTCCTTCATCTAAAAATGCATACTGCTTTGAAAATCCAGTTAATGAAAATCTTATTAGTAATTTCCACAGAGTTACCTAAGGAGATGTTTCATTGCTTTGGAAACCACTCTCTTTTTCCCAAATGATTAGTTCTACTTATGCTCCCGTTACTTCTAAACCTGCAGTTTTGTCACGGCACTTACATAGGCCAACTCTTTCTTTTCAGGTATAAAGGTTCAAGATCTGTCAGACTTACAATATGAGGCCAGGTCTTCTGTGGACGGGGCGTGGTAAGCGTACATTAGCAAGCCAGAAAGCATTAACTCTTTTCTTATCAATACAAATGAAGTACCTACGTGGCCATTTTAGCACTGACTTTGGATGCATTTTCGACATTTTCTGCATTAAGCCATCAAAATGAGATGCAAGAATGTAATCCTGTTTGAATAATTCTGTTTGTAGACTCTCTCTTCTTTGACCTGTAAAAAAGAAGAAAATTTCTCTTTACTGCTGAGCAACTACCTGATGCCATTGTGAAGTCAATAGCTCAAAGGGTTCTATCTTAATTTTCTATTGTTTGTGTTTAGATGTTCTCTAATTTACTTTTTGGTAGTTTTCCCTATGATAATAGTGGTCAATGATTGCTGGTTGCACTATGTTTTACAATTTTGAGGGGAGCTGCATTACGATCCTCCCTTCCTGTAAACATGCAATATGGTGAATGCTAAGGGAAATGTATTGACGTTCTCACACTTTGGTCCTTGATAACAAAAACTATCCAAGCCCTACTATCACCATTTACTGCTAGCTGGTAAATAAACATCTGAAAATGTCGTGTTCTCTTAGGTCATTGACTCCTGTAGGGCTACCTGACACATTTTTCCTTGAGAGCTGACAATAACTATCCAATGTATTAGAGGCTTTTGCTCCACAATAATGACTTATTCACGAAACTAATGGTTTTAGATCAAAATTGGAATTGTAAGTGCCAGCCTTTTATTTTGGAGCTGTTTCATGAATTTCTTATCAGAAAACAATCACGAAATGTAGTTTGAATTATTACCTGTCCTTCAAAATTGAGATTCAAGAATTTCAGAAGAATTTTTCTTTGTGAAACCTTAAGCCCCAACAGACAGGCCCACATTACCCCACTTAAAAAGAAAGGAGCAAAAGAAAGGGAAGGAGATGTCCATGTCCTAAACTATTTATTTCTTGTGTATTTTAACGGAATGATAATTTGCAGTGGTGACAATCTGCCTCTTGCTCTCATGAAAGGATGATGAACTTTTTCCTTAATGCTTTAGTAGTGCGTAGTATATTTCACTTGAATCAATGCATCTGTTGTGGGGCTAATGAATTAAAATGTTTATATTGTTTGACAGGTACGACGTTGATACATTTATCTCACACCGGTTTCTTAGCTCAGGAGAACCTGTAAGTAGTTCAAATTGATCAAATTTGCTGCTTGCTTGAATGAGATGTTAGAAAAAACACTAGTCAAATTAGAAATCAGGAAGTGGATGCTGCTTGACATTTTGTGAAATGCTATGTGCTGCAGGAAGTTCTTGTGAGATATGTGGGATTTGGAGCAGAGGAGGACGAGTGGGTAAATGTAAGAAAGTCAATCCGTGAACGATCTATAGCTCTTGAAAATTCAGAATGTAATAAAGTCAGGGTTGGGGATCCTGTTTTGTGCTTCCAGGTATCCCTTTCTTCCATCCTCGTAAATCTCTTTTCCTGTTGTTCTAGGAAAAGAGATGAACTAGAAAAGCAAATAACTTCTTGGACTAGTGCCACTGATAGAGTGTGTAAAAATGAGACCATAAATGCTAGAAAATATAGATATTCACTATCGTGGCCTCTAAGAGGCAAATATATTTGCTTGTCGCAGTATGCTTCAACTTTATACTTGGGTTTTTTCCTATTTTTATTTAACTAGGAGGGGAAGGACAACGCTAGATACGTTGAAGCTCGTATTCTGGAAATTCAAAAGAAATTTCATGACATAAGGGGCTGCAGATGTCTCTTTTTGATTCAATATGATCATGATAACACACAGGTGCGTATCATAACTCGAGAATATCTACACATTATTTATCATGTTGCACTAGAGATGAGTTTATGTTATCATATTTTGTTCTGTTTTCTTCAGGAAACTGTTCATTTGAGGAGATTATGTTTCCGGCCAATCATATTAAGGCGTAAGTCGCAGATTTAGTTGAGTGTGTTTGTTGCAGCCCACATGTTTTGCCTTTCAATGTTGCACAGATTTTTACCTTGGTTTGGCTTGTAGATTTAGATGCAGCTTATTTTGCTTCTTGCGACCATATTTAATCAAAAACCAATATGCTGAATGCATATTTTTGCTGAAAATCATATGGCTATTATTTCGTATATTTGTGTTCTGGTGGTTGAACTCTTTCATGTGCAGTTGCAAATTTCTATATACAAGTACATTTGTTCAAGTGTATATCGAGTACTTAAGCAGTTGTAATACATGCCTATAACTAGGAGCTACTTGTTCTTCAATTTTATTACTGTCAATATTTCTCTTTTCGTTAGAGCTTCGTTTATTGTTTTGAACTCTTGTTCTTGAGTGGAGGAGGGTCTATCGACAATAGTTTTTCTGCCTTATAAGGTAGGGGTCAGCTTTGTGTTACTCTTTACGCTTTAGACTACACTTTTGGAATTATATTATTACTACTTGTAACATTTTAAATTTTATCACTTACTGGCATTCTCCTAAATTAGTGAAGCTGTAATTTTGTTTTAAAGGAATTGTGACTACCTCTCTTCCTCCCAAAGCCACATTCTAAAACTAGTTTCAAATCATATATTCATAAGTATTCCTTTGATCTCTTAAACTTAACCAAACACAATCCTAGGAAAGTATCTCAATCACCCAAGTTCTTCATTTTAAAATTTTGATTCAAAATTTTTTGGACTATCGAATTAAGGACATGACACTATATATCTAGGTGTTCACGGTTTGAATAGAAATTGATCCAAATCAAAAAATCAATTTTATTTGGGTTGGGTTTGGTTTTAGTTTTTTAAAAATCGATAGTATTTAATTTGGATTTGGGTTTGTTCGAAAAAAATCGAAGAAACTACCATACTGAACCGATAAATTATATTCATGTTTTATAATTATTCACACATAATACATTATTTATAAAAACAATTTTAAAAATCTTATATACATTTTCATCAAATTTTATTTTTAAATCTCCTTATCAAAGCATAAAATGCTCAAGACAAGAAACATTTATCTTATTGTCATGTATACGAATGTCTATAATCATTCTTCGTGGGACTAGAAATGTCATTCTCTTTTTCTTCTAGGCCTAAATTGTGAATTTTGAAATCTTGTTTGCCGTAAATTTAATGATTGAAAGTTGTATAATAGTAACCATTCTAACTACTTTTTGTTTTGAATGAATTGTTGTTACTTTTTCTCCGTTTTGAATATATCATTACTATTATTTTTGTGTATAATTAATAATTAAATAACATAATCAAATCAAATCAAACCGATAACAACCAAATCGATGGATGAATATTATAATTGATTTGATTTGGTTTGATTTTGAGAATTTAAAAATTGATCAGACTTTAATTTTGACTAATAATCGATCCAAATCGATCCATGACCACTCCTATATACACCTTTAACTAATAAGTCTTTCACATTACATAAACTAGTGTTATCACAATGCATGTCTCTGTTATGCCTTTTAGTGAATAAAGAGTATGCTTCGTGTAAATACCCTTGCCTGAATGAGAATTGCAATAAGCTTCAAACAGGGGTCAACAAAAGCAAATTCAAAAGCAAATCAAACTGTAAATTGAATCAATTTAACAAAAAATAATTCAATTAGTGATTTAGTTTGACTTGATTTAGTATTGAAAAAAAAATTCGACTATATTTGAATTGGGTTGATTTTAATCAACACACACACACCACACACATACACATATTTATGCTTTTAACATATTATTTTAAATTTGACTTAAAATTTTAGATAGTCTAATAAAGGCTATAGTCCATAAATATTACTAAAGATAATTACCTTTTTGAGTTTCTTTTATAAAATATTTACTTTTTCTAAATATATATATTTTTTATTATCTAGGTATGTCATATTTAGAAAATATCTATCATCTATAACAATTGTACAATGCATTAAAAGAAAATTATATATGTAATATATATGTATTATGTTTATTTTGGTAAAAAAAAACTGCATTATGTGTTAAAAATGAATTATCCATGTAATATAGATATATTACACTATGTAT
>JAABOM020000103.1:15554942-15577346 GCA_011800125.2 Solanum clarkiae
CCTATTTGTAGAATAAAATGAAAAAAAATTCTATATTTGCATATCTATAGAAGAACGTATATAAAAATCTTTAGTCATGTGGTATCCAGTGATGGTATTAAGGTTGACCCAAAAAAGGCCGAGACTATGAAGAATTGGTCTATAGCACTGACTCCTTCGAATATTCAATGTTTTCTTGGGTTAGCTAGTTATTACAGGAGATTTGTTGAAGGCTTATCATCTGTTGCATCTACATTGGCCAGGTTGACTCAGAAGAAGGCCAAGTTTTTATGGTTGGATGAGTGTGAGAAGAGTTTTCAGACTTTGAAAGACCGACATACATTGACTCCTATTTTGACCCTACTAGATTGCTTATATGGGTTTGTGGTGTATTATGATGCTTCTTCGATTGAGTTGGGTTGTGTACTCATAAAAGATGGTAAGGTGATAGCTTATGCATCAAGGAAATTGAAGGTTCATGAACGAAAATATCTGACTTATGATCTTGAGGTGGCGGCGATGGTGTTTGCTTTTGAAAATTTGGATGAACTATCTATATGTAGTTCATGTCAAAGTGTTCACCAATCACAAGATCTTGCGATATGTGTTCACCCAAAGATATCTTAACTTGAGTCAATGGAGGTGGTTGGAACTCCTTCAGGATTATGACATGAGTGTTCAATATCATCCCGACAAGGTGAATGTAGTAGCCAATGCTCTTAGTAGGCTATCTATGGGGAGTGTGGTCCATGTTGATAAAGGGAAGAAGGAGTTGGTAAAAGATGTTCATTGTTTGGCTAGCTTGGGTGTTAGAGTAACTGACTCTAATGATGATGGTATTCATGTTCAGCATGGGGCTGAGTCTTCTGTGGTTGTTGATGTCAAGGAAAAATAAGATTTGAATCCGTCTTTGGTTGAGTTAAAGAAGTTAGTTGCGGAAGAAAGATTGAGGTTTTCTCCCGAGGGAGAGATGGTGTGCTTCGGTCCCAAGATCAATTATGTGTTCCAGATGTTGATGGCTTTAGAGAGGAGATCATGAGTGAAGCCCACAACTCTCATTATTCTATACATCCAAGATCCACCAAAATATATCGGGATTTGAGGGAAGTGTATTGATAATGCCCAAGTTATACCTGTCTTTTGGAGGATAAAATAGTCGTTCTCAAATATAAAATCTAACCAAAATTAAGGTCGAAGCCCATAGAAAATACAGAGACTCACAACGAAGTCACCAATATGCAATTCAAGTAATTAACAACTCAATTCTACAGGGGGAGGCGGTTTGCAATAATTTATAAGTAATTAACTAAATTAACTATAACAAGAGACAATAAAAAATGGAGAGCCACTTGGGTATTGTGTTCTCCATGTTTCACCAACTAAATATCCTCGGATAACCCAATTCTCGACTAAAGTATAGCATGTAGGATGGTAATTTAAGTTCACCAAGCCCTTTGGTCAACGGTGAGAACTGAATTTCACTATGTGACTTAGTCCATCTCCATATTGTGCAATACTAACCATTACCTGTAGTCCTAGTCAACCTCCCGTTGGTCTAGTTCAGTCAATTAGATGAGAAAACATCATCGAATCCTGTCAATCATTCTCTTTTCCTATTCATTACCATCTGGATCGGGAAGGTAACACAAGACAAGTTCTAATGTTGGCCACTACTAGAAAACATGCAAAACGAAGAGAATTGATTAATACATTCAAATACTCATTCCAAGAATTGCAAATTATCTAGGTTTATTTGGTTAGATCTTCATGGTTCCCACAACCCTAAGTTGTGGATTTAGCTACTCATGCAATGGGTAGATAAAAAAATTATGAATTGAGAAAACATAATTAATCACTTGACCAATTGAGTTGAAGAACAAGCATATCCAAAATATATTGAAAATCACAAGATTTCAAAATACAATGAATACACAAGTGTATTCTCCACTCCAATTTTTAGTCTCCAAGTACAAAACACTAAAAGTACTTTCTAATGAAGTCTTATCTTGAATAATGACCTAAAAATTATTATTTATAGTATTTACAAACAAGTCCTTAAAAATAGAAAACTTGGTCAGCAACATTCTACGACAGGCATTTATGACTCGTAAACTGATTTAGGAGTCATAATCAGGGTCTCATATTTAGCTTTTGAAATCTTGGACTTCACTACTGCGAATCCAATTTATAAGTTGTAGACTAATTCACGACTCGTATTGCACTCTCATAGACTTCATTTGTATCAACTGGTCCTTCACTGGAATTCTTCACGAAACTACTCTATATGATTCGTAGAGTGATCTAGGACTCTTATAGAAGTCTCATATAGCTGAACTTCCAGTCTTATCTTTTAGTGAAAATCTTCACGAAACCCATTGTACGACTTGTAGAGGGCCGCGTAAACCATCAAAACTATAAGAGTCTGGAATTTTGCCCCAAAAATTGTGCCAACCTATTTTCCTGCAAACTAAACACCAAAAACACATAAAAACCATAAGTGTCACATTGACAACACACAAAATCCTAAGTTTTAAACATCAAATGAGTTGTTTTTGACAGCACATCAACACGCTCAACTTAAAACAATTGTTTGTCCTCAAGCGATGACTCAATCTATATAGAAAATATAGTAGCTCTTAGACCTTAACCTAGTAGCATACATCACATAAAATTCAAATTCAGGTACCTACACTATCTTCGCAAAAGAAGACCAGATAGCTATTCAGTAAACCAAAACACACTGGTGCATTTGAAAATACAACAATGACAAGTAAGGGAATATCAAAAGTCCACAATCACTGAACAAGTCAAATACTAATAATGCAATGCAAGTGCCCTCACAAAAAGAAGTCCCATTTTTTATATTCAATGATGATTTCAAATTTAGTTTTGGGACTATGCAAACACACTCATCTCACAAAGGATGTTCATACATAATGACTAATGCCATAGGCTTGCCCCGATACTCATGACTCGGATTTTCAACTAACTGGACTAAGATCACTTTAGGACTTTCTAGGCTTGTAATGTAGGCTGAGGGTGCTTTGGTATGACATTTTGGAAAAATAGTGGCTAAAAGCCATCCTGGAACCATGTTTTTTATCACTTTCACCTTACCAACTCTAGTATTTTCACCTTATTCTCCCTTATCCACATTCAAGCTTTTTCGAGTATTTTCTTCTCATTTTTCAGCTTTAGACTCATTTTTACACTTCAATTTTCTTTTTACTCTCAATGCAAGGCATTTTTTCTCTTTTTCTTACACTCGGTACATGATTTTCTTCTTTTTCTCCTCATCCTAACTCACCACCTTATTTTTGTGATTTTATCCCTACACCCGCCACCCTCAACTTAGGCTTTTAGCCTGTATTGAAGTACACTATATCTATTCCCCAAGCCAGGGCCATTTTTGGTAGCCACCCTCAACTTCGGCTTTTTGCCTCAACGGACCAGGGCTAATTTCAAGTTTTTTCACTAAATAAGCTTAGGCTAATTGGGTGTTTTAGAATGAACTGGTACATGTAAGGCCCAAATATTTGCAATAAAGGATAAAACTTCATTTGGTTGGTCATTTAGGCTAAAGTGGGCTAATAAAAGAATAAAGACCTGAGATCCCTTCTTAATCCATTTAATCTACAATCTAACATAGAGTAATATGCGAAGTTCTGAATTTGCTCAAAATGCATGAATCTAGCAAAATAAGTTCACACTCACATGACATTGCATACATTATCAACAAGAGATTCACAAATCATGCTTCATGTCTTAATTACCCTGACTTATTAGAACAAATATCGCCAAACACCCAAAACATGTGTGGTTGCCATTTAACTACTAATAAAAAATTTGGTGGGTACAAATTTTTAAAACATAACATAAAAATATACTATATGCCATAAGTATTAGTACTATATACTATAAATATTATCTAAACATCCTAAATATGCTGGTTCAACAGAAATTAAATATCTACGAGGAAAAATAACATAGGTAAGAAAACCTCGGGATCAAAATTTGGGGTAGTTATGGACCATAAGCTACTCAGACTTCACTGAGGCCCATAACCACCCACACCCCTATCGAAAATATTGTGCATTGTCCCCAATGTACCAAATCAAGCAAAAATAGAATAAGTAGGGGTCAAAAAATACCTCGGTGCCTAAGCGCCATGTTCTACCTTGGGTTGCCTCCCAAGTAGCGCCTGAGTTATTGTCGCAGCACAATATAGCTATTTTGAGCACCAAGGCTTCCTCAAGATCCCATTCTTTAACCATCTTGATATCTTCCACATTTACAAAGGTATGACTTGACTCTTTGGTCATTTACTTTGAAAGTACCTCCATTTTGTCTCTCAAATTTAATGTCCCAATGACCAAAGATGCATGCTACTCGAAGGATACCAACCATATAGATTTGAGATTCCCGAGGAACAACTTTAGTCTGGAATTGAAGAGTACCACTAAGTCCCCTGGTGTGAGTTGACGATTTTCTATGTTGCGATCATGTTGTAATTTCATTCTTTGCTTATACAAGGCTGAGCTCTCATACTCTTTCAATTGAAATTCATCAAGTTCATTGAGTTGACTCAATCTAGAGTTGACTGTATCATTTCAATCCAGATTCAACTTTTCAATGTCCACATTGCTTTATGCTCAAGTTCTACTGGCAAATCACATGCCTTCCCAAAGACAAGTTGATATAGGGACATGTCTATAGGGATCAATTCATTATTAACATTAGGTAACCCTATGATACCCCCTTTATTTGGAACACATTGCATCGGGCTCACTCATTCACTATTGGCCATTGGGTAGATTACTTTTGCATCTAACCATTTAATAATATCTCTTTGCAAACAGCCTCTTGCATATGAGGGTTTAGGTGCCTTTGATGCTCAATGCTTGTATTATAGTCCTTGACTAACTGGATTTTATATGTACATACCCTAGGAGAGATACCGATAATGTCTGCAATAGTCCATTCGATAGCCTTCTTAAATTATTTGAGAACTATTACAAGGGCATCCACTTGCTCATCAGTCAAATCTGCAACTATTATGACCAACAAAGTGTTGTTGACTCCTAAAAAAGCATATTTCAAATATGCTGGAAGTGCTTTCAATTCTAACATCGGTGGGTCTTCTCTGGATGGATTTGTGGGTGGTGACTCTCGATTCTATAAGTCTAGCTATAGTTTAATTTGGTGTCTAGGACCAAAAGATACCCTGAGAGCATTTACTATTTATTCATAATTTGGGATACTATCACTCTCGAAGTTCATCAATACTTCCTAGAAGGTATCAACACCTAGTCTTATCTCAAGTGGTTTTGTCCCTGGATCATTATCATCAACAGTCTCGATAAGCGAAACCACTCTCACATCATCATCCTTCCTAGATTATTGACATACATTGAAAGCTACCTCATCCTTTTCAAATCTAAATTTGAGTAGACCTTTCTCCATATCAATCAAGGCGCGATTGGTAGCTAAGAAAGGCCTTCCTAAACTAATAAGAATGTCCAAATCAACCTCACAATCAACAATCACAAAATCTGCAGGGAATATGAATTTTTCAACCTTTAGCAACACGTCATAGAGTATCCCCACAGGTTTCTTCATAATTTTATCTGCCATCAATAATCGCATGTTAGTTGGAGTAGGGGCTCCCAAACTAAGCTTCTTGTAAATGGCAAGAGACATCAAATTGATACTTGCCCCCAAATCATATAAAACCCGTGCGAACTCCACATCATCTATAGTGCAAGGTATGGTAAAATCACCTGGGACTTCACTCTTTTGAACCAAGCACTTAGTAGTGATAGCACTACAATGTTGAAGCTCTTTAGAAAGCTGCTGACTCACTGTGCACTTTTTGGTAACCAAATCTTTCATATACTTTACATAACCCGAAATTTTCTCCAAAGCTTCAATCAGAGGGATGTTTATAGATAGTTACTTAAGCATAGAGAGAAAGTGTTTGAACTTGCCTGTCTCCTCCCTCTTTTTGAGTCTTTGAGGGAAAGAAGGAGGAGACCTTAGGATGAACTTATACTTCTGCATCTTTTTAGCTACCTCACTCACCCCATTTTTGACATATTCATATCCATCAACCACATCCTTATCTGTAACTATTTTCTCACGAACATCTTCTACCTCAACTGGCATAGGAGGATTAATGGCACTCTTGCCACCTCTAGTAGTAACCACCGTACATTTCCCTTCATTCTTTGGATATTGAACTGTGTTGGTAGGCAATGTACCCTTTTGATGCTAATTCAACTGAGTTGACACTTGACCAAATTGTTGCACAAGCTACTGAATTGCCAGAGAATGAGACTCTATCTTTTGATTAATGCTTGAAATATAAGATTTCATTCCCCTTAGAGTTTTATCTTGTGTCTTGGCCTTCTTCAACAAACGATCGAACATCTCCTCAATTCTAGAATTGCTTGTACCAGTGCCTCGTTAAGTGGTGGCACATATGGACCATATCTGAATCCATCTGTTCCACCTTAATATTCTTTTGGAGCCCTATTTCTCTCATAATAACCACCTTGGTTGTGTTTATAAGCTCCATCTCTATCATAGTTTCGACCTTGATTTCCTTGACCTTGGCGCCAATTATCCTGATTCGATCCTTGGGCATTGGTCAAGAAACCCCCGGTCTGATCATTCACAAAGTAAGCAACCTACTCAAAAGAAGACTCCTCATACATGGATGCACGTGGAGGTTGGTGAACTACCCTTTTTACTCTTTCTTGATTATGCTTGTTCACAACATCCATGCTCATGCGAAGTTGAGCAAGTTTTTCTATAATCTTCTCATTGATCTTGCCTTGCTTTGAACCAACATTAACAACACATGAACTCCTCATAAAAGCTCTATCCCATTGTCCCCATGTATGATTCGTCTTGACCACTTGTTCCATATGTTCGGCAATCCTTGCAAATTAAAAACATGCCCCCCATAATGGTGTCGGATAGGCTTGACTATTCTCATCAAATGCACGGTAAAAGATCTCTACCAGGGCATCATTAACTATTTTGTGGTTAGGGACGCTCGTTAAACATAGTAAATTACTCCCATGTAGTGCTAGTTGAATCACTAGAAAGTTTCTCAAAGTTGTTGATTTGATCCTTTAACTTGAGCTTCTTCAATCTAGGGAAGTACCTCTCCAAAAATGCCTTCTACAAATCTTCCCAACTATTGATTGAACTTTGTGAGAGCTCAGATAGCCATAAAGCAGCATTGCCCGTAAGATACAATGGGAAGACACGAAGTCCTACAACATCCATAGACAGATTCTGTGTCCCCATCACACTCTTACAAACAAATGCCACATTGTGCAAGTGGCTATGTGGATCCTCTAATGGTAGGCCCGTAAATAAACTACGGTTCTACAGTATCTAAAGTAACACACTAGAAACTGTGAACTTTGTGTCAGCCGGTAGTGGTGGCAATACAATAGCCCTAGTCACATCCATATACATCGGGTTCAACCAATATTAATTCCACCAATAAGCATTATCATTGGAATATTCTCCAAAGGAGGTGGGTTGTCATTTCGATCATCATCATTAACATTTTATTCAAGGGTGCATCACCCTTGATGTTAGCATTTTTTTGGCCCATTCTTCTTGTAATTGTTTGGATCTCTGGATCAAGTGGAGTTGAGGGATTTCCTTGACTCCTAGTATTGGGCATATACTCCTAGTATACCCTGCAAAGAAATAAAACTAAAACAAAAATAAAAGTAAAATACAAGGGAACTAAGGATAAACACTGGAATTATAATTACTAGTGAATTCAATCAAAGTCTAGCTGTATTCCCTGAAAATGGCACCATAATCTTCGATTACGTCCAAGTTACACCTCTCTTTTGGAGGACAAAGCGATCGTTGTCAAATATAAAACCTAACCAAGGTTAGGGTTGAATCCCACAGAGAATATGGAGACTCACAATGAATTCACCAATACGCAATTCAAGCAATTAACAACTCAATTCCATGAAAAGAGGGGGGGAGGGGATTTGCAATAATTGATAAGTAATTAAACTAAACTAACTATAATAAAAGGCAATCAATAACGGAGAGCAACTTAGGTATTTTGTTCCCCATGATTCACCAACTCGATATCCTCGAATATCCGAATTCTCGGCTAGAGTAGAGCATGCAAGATGGTAATTTAAATTCACCAAGCCCTTTGGTCAAAGGTGAGAGGTGAATTTCACCATATGACTTGGTCCATATCCATAGTGTGCAATACTAACTATTACCCATAGTCCCTGTCAACCTCCCCATGGTCTAGTTCTGTTGATTAGATCAGAACACATAATCGAATCTTGTTAATCAATTTCTTTTCCTATTCATTACCATCTGGATCGAAAAGGTAACACTAGGCAAGTTCTAATATTTGCCACCACTAGAAAACATGCAAAACAAAGAGAATTGATTAATACATACAAATAACCATTCCAAGAATAGTAAATAATCTAGGTTTATTGGGTTAGGTCTTCATGGTTCCCACAACCCCAAGTTGTGGATTTAGCTACTCATGCAATGGGTAAAGAAATTATGAATTGAGAAACATAATTAATCACTTGCCCAATTGAGTTGAAGAACAAGCAAATCCAAAATATATTGAAAATCACAAGATTTCAAAATATAATGAATCCACAAATGTATTCTCCACTCCAATTTTTAGTCTCCACATACAAAACCCTAAAAGTACTTTCTAATGACGTTTTCTCTTGAATAATGACCTAAAATTATTATTTATAATATTTATAAACAAATCCTTAAAAAATAAAAAAAATTGGTGGGTGACTTTCTACGACTCGTAAACTTATTTACGAGACATAATCGGGGTCTCATATTTAGCTTTTGAGATTTTGGGCTTCACTGTTACTAATCCACTTTACAAGTTGTAGACTGATTCATAACTCATATTGCACTCCCGTAGACTTCATCTGCATTAACTGGCCCTTCACTGGAATTCTTCACGAAATCACTCCATACGATTTGTAGAGTGATCTACGACTCGTATAGAAGTCTCGTATAGCTGAGCTTCAAATCTCATCTTTCACTAAAAATCTTCATGAAATCCACTCTACGACGCGTAGTCCTCTATGACTTGTAGAGGCTCCCGTAAACCATCAAAAACTAGAAGATTCTGCAATTCTGCCCTAAAAATCATGTCGACCTATTTTGTTGCAAATGAAATACCAAAAACACATAAAAATCATAAATATCACATTGAGAACATATAAAATCCTAAGTTTTAAGTATCAAATGTGTTGTATTTTGATAGCACATTATGTATTGGTGGCATGGTATGAAGAAATACATAGCCAAGTTTGTATTTGAATGTCCTAATTGTCAATAAGTAAAGGTAAAATGGTGGTTTGGCTCAGGATACTGAGATTCCTACTTGGAAGTGGGAAGATGTGATATGTATTTTGTGGTTTGTTTTTGCCGCACCCTAAAATAATTTGATTCAATTTGGGTTACCATTGATAAGATGACTAAATCGACTTATTTCTTACCCATCAAAACTACCCTTAATGTTGAAGACTATACAAGGTTGTACATCTAAGAGTTGGAAAGGTTTACGTGGTGTACCTATGCCTATCATATCAAATTATGACACTAAATTTACTTCTCACTTTTGGAAATCAGTTTAAAGAGGGATCGACACTAAGTATCATTTTCATCCTTAAATCAACGGACAAGCCGAAAGGACCATTCAAACTTTGGAAGACATATTGTGGGCTTGTGTGTTGGAATTCAAGAATAATTGGGATGTTCATCTTCCACTTATCGAATTCGCCTACAACAATAGCTTTCATGCTAGCATTGGTATGACACCATTTGAAGCTTTGTATGGGAAAAGGTGTAGATCCTCCGGTGGGATGATTTGAGTTAGGTGAGTTGGCTTTGATTGGCCAGAATTTGATGTTCGAAGCCATGGAGAAGATGAAGTTGATTAGGGAGAGGTTGAAAATAACTCAAAGTCTCCAAAAGTCATATTCAAATGTTAGAAAAAGGGGTCTTGAGTTTCTTGTTGGCAATTGGTTGTATGTTAATGTTTCTCCCATGAATGGTGTAATGCATTTTGGCAAGAAGGGAAAATTGAGTCCCCAGTATGTAGGTATTTGTGATATTGTTGAGAAGATTGGGAATATGACTTATAGGTTGGATTTGCCTCCGGATTTGAATTCCACTCACCCGGTTTTCCATGTGTCTATGTTGAGGAAATTGATTGGTGATCCTAGTTCAGTTGTGCCCTTGGAGGGTGTTGAAGTTGAGGAGAACTTTTTCATATGAGGAAGTTCCAGTTGAGATTTTGGACAGGCAAGTAAAGAGGCTTTGCAAAAAGAATGTACCTTCAATTAAAATGTTGTGGAGAAATCAACATGTGGTGAGTGCTACATGGGAAGCAGAGTCGGATATGATGAAGCGATACCCCTATCTTTCCAACCTACTCAAGCCTAAGGTATTATGTTCTGCCTATTTTATATGGCCCTAATTCTTTAACTCTTATGTTTCATGACATGACATGACATACATACATATGCACAAAAATGATTTAAAAGATGTTTTGATATGAGTTTTAATGATTTTTTGATTTTCAAGAAATGAGTTATGTATTATGTTCCCATGTTAATATGTTTCATGTTCAAGTCAAGCTTTTCTAGCTAGTCTGGTTCTTATTCGAGGATTAATATTCCCAAGGGGGAGATGATGTGAGGACCTGAATTTTGTGAGACTTTATTGGTGTGTTGTTGGATTTTCTAGAGATGTATAAGCCATGGGGAATGCTTATTTATGACTTTCGGTGGCTTAAGAAAGGATTTAAGGCTTGGTCGCCTTCCAACGGACCTTCCACGAGCCGTGGTTCTCACCACTGGCCATGGGAGGAGCCTTGGAAAAGTGCCCAACTACCCAACCAAGAGTTTGGCTAAGGCAAGCCACATGAAGATCCTATACGAGTCGTGTGGCACTTCACAAGTTGTGTGGGGTCTCGTGTGATCTCATACGAGCTATGGAGAGGTGTTGTCATGAATATCTCATCCTAAAATAATTTTCTAAGTATAGAATCACCATCTCAGAAATTGCGTCACTTGCACGGATGACCAAACATTCTGTATGCCCTTGGACGAGTTGTGTGCCCTTCAGTGGAGTCAACCTCATCTAGTATTTTGGCTAAGGTAAGCTCCACAAACCACGTACTGTCTTTGTACCACTTCACAAGCTGTATGGCTCTTTGGAGGGACCCCTAGACACTTTTTGAAGCTCGTTTCATTAATGACTTTCTTGTAATTTTGTTATTTCTAAGGATCGTTTATGACCTTCTAACCTATACAAAACTCCTTAAAAGACCTATACTCCTCTATTTTTATTCAAATTCAATCTATATACTTAGGATATTCAATTTTTCTCATCTAAACGAACTCCTTTCAAGTGAGCCATTAGAGAATTGGCTTGGACCTTAAGGAAGGGTTTCTTCTTCTTCAATCAATTTCTTCTTGATTCTTCTTAATTATCTAAGGTATGTGGGATTAGTTCATGGTCCCTTTCAACCAAGACGACCCCAAACTCTTTTACTTCTTGATTTAAGAAATTAAACTTACTTTGAATATGGGTCTTTTAAATTATTATTTTAATTCAATTGAGATATGGATTATATTTAATTAATATTTTAAAAGTGATTTAATCCCTAATATATTAAATTTTCTTTATATAATGAGGATTTGTATATGCGTTGTCCCGTTTAAAATGTTGATTTAAGCATAGGTAATCTAAATATGATTTAAATATGAATTTACTAATGAATTTATTTAGATTTCATATTCTATTATTGAATTAAGTATGAGTTTATATTGCCCATGCTATTCTCTTATCATTCATGACATATGCATATATGAGCATTGGTTTTCATGAAAATTATGAAGTTGGTTAAGACCCAAGTATATTTATGAATATAATTTTGATAAAGTATGATTATGACAAGAATGTGATCATATAATGTCTATGATATGTTCTTTGAGCAAACTTTTGGTGTTTACACCAATATAATATATGTGAATGAGCTATTGTTATGCATGAAAGTCTGAATTGTAGTATGATTTGTCTGTTTAGCCCAAATATGTATGATTATGAAGAATGTTTCGCTTTTAAGCCTAAGATTGAAACAATTTGAAAAGACTTATGCCTATTTTGAAAGCATGTATATGTATATATATATGTATTCTTATGGGATGATGACCTAGAACCAAGCGGACTTGTGGGAGGGGCTTATCTTCAAGGGTCCAGATCCCAAGTCCTATAACGATATGGCAACATAGGTATATGTTTATGCCCTTTTAAGGGATGATTATGATATGATATGAAAATTCTTCTGAAATGATTGGGTTGTAAGGAAGGTGGCCATCACACTAAAATGACTGGGTCGTAAGGTATGATGTGGACTACCTTTGGCAAGTAGTTACTCTCACCTGATGGGAGGTTTTCATCGGTAAAAGTTATGTAATAGCTTGCATGAGTTTGAGATGTTGGTTGTGGTCACATCCCCTCTATGTTAAAGTATTATGATATTTCATGCATCACGAATTTCATGGCATATTGATATATTACTCTTCCTTGCTTATATACTTCTTTCTATATATGTGCACTTGTCATCTAACATTGAATGCAGGTTGAATGAGTTCACATGCATTGCATGCCTACATAATTAGTACATTCAAATGTACTAACACATACTCTTTGCCTATATGATCTAACCATGTAGGGATTGGAGATTATCTTCATGCACCTCTTGACGATTAGCTTGGATTGTGAAAGTTGTTATGGTGAGTCCTATTAGACAAGGAAAAGATACCATCCATCTACCTATTATGTTTCTTCCGCTTTTGTTTTATTTACTTTGAGGGTGAGTCGGGATATGTCTTGGCTCCCATCTTATCCTATGACCTAGAGGTATTGTTGGACAACATGTAGACTCTTGTACGAATTTGTCCTATGACGTGCCATTTGGTTATGAAGATTCTGATTATAGTTATCTATTGGATATGGATAAGATGATGATATATGTGTGATAAGATATGGAAATATGGAAAGTCCTAAGTCCCATTCTACCCCCATAACATGAGTCATACTTACCCGCCCCTTTGTGCTTATGTGCTATGTGATATGTGAATCCATGCAAATTTCTATTCCTATGACATCCCCATAGCGTGAGTCATACTTTCTCATCCCTTAAAAGTATGTGATTATTACTTCGTTATGCACTTCCAAATTAATGATGTGAAATATGGATACTATGAGACTCGGTTAGGGACTCTTGGGTTCCCATTCACCATATCATTCCTAGATCCTAAGTTTGGGTCATGACATATGCATCATAACCAAAAACTTTTAAGATACTGGTAACCTCATCTGGAGCTTTTTCGACCTCTTGGCGTCCATTAAAAGCATAGAACCGGTTAGTCCTTTGGGCGTCTTAAACTGGACCCTTTTGTCATTAAGGTGTTGTGCCTATGCTCTTGAAATCCTTAGAATGGTGATGGGGTTTCCCACAAGTGAAACAAGCATTTGTCCCAGCTAATCACTCTCTTTTGTGAGGCCTCTCTCACTTAGGTAAATTGGGACTTTGGGGCTTGGGAGCCACTCCTTTGTCCTTCCAGGGAGGAGGAATGTTGGTGGATCCTTTTCCATTTGGCTTTTGGCCACCTTGGCATTTGTGACTACCTCCCCTTTGGTGAGAGTAGTTGCCACCATCCACATAAGCCCTCTTAGACTCCCTTTCCTTTTCAAAAAGCTTTTCCTCTTAAATCTGCTTTATGTATGTGATCAAGCAGGAAATGTCGATCTCCTTGACCAACATGGCCGTCTTGAATTCCTTGTAGAGCAACTCGGAGACACCCGAAATGAACTTGCTCATGCGAGCTCTCGGATCCGTGACCATAAATAGAGCATACTTTGACAATATAGTGAATCTGAAGGTATACTGCCTCACGCTCATTCTCCGTTGCTTCAAGTTGATGAATTCCTAGACCTTTGCCTCCCTAAGCTCGATGGGAAAGAACCAATCCAAAAAGGCACATTTGAATTCCTCCTAACAAATAGGACCTGCTCTTTGGCCCTTCTCGTCGGCCCATTGCTTGAACAAAATCTTAGCCACTCCTTTGAGCTGGTAGGCCACAATCTCGGCGTTTTCTTCAGACGAAATTCCCATTACCACAATAACTCGATAAGCTTCCTCAATAAACTCAATTAGTTCCTCATCCATCTTTGAACCATGAAATTCTAGCGAGTTCATCGGTATGAAGTCACGTACTCTTGCAGCAGAGGTAGGCACTTGAGGAGGAACAACCACTTCCCGATTTGCTTGGTTGGCTAAGGCTTGGGCTAACAAAGTGAATGCGGCTCAAAGCTCTATATGAGACACTCCATCATCCTGCTGAAGTGGAGGGACTTGTTCCACGGGAGTGCCTCACTAATGAGGAGCTCTTCGCGGCGGCATGATCTGCAAACAAGTGAAAGCCCATCATTAGTTAGTAGAAAATCTTATTCAACACTATGACACAATATGAATAAGAAAGAAGGGAAGACTTTCCTAAATCATCTCACAACCTCTCACTCAAGATAGTGACATGCTTTACAACCTTGAATGAGACTCGATGCAACAGGGTATGCATGGACATCTAAGGAACATTTCAAAACCTCGTTCTATGATAGTAAGTTTGTAATGACACAACCTAGGGGCCTAGTCATTGCACAACGAATGAGATATCTGAGGGAACCTTACCCAGACCATCTCTAGCATCTTAAACATTCATAGGTATTAAGTAAAATATTTTGCGGAAAAATAAGAGAAAAAGGAGCTAAGGGCCAATCTAACATAAAAAATAGTAGAAATAATATGATCATCTTATTGTCCATATGCATACAACCTACATCATATATATATATGGGATCGATATCGGTCGAACTCCATCAAATAGAAAGAAGTATAAAATAGTGCAACGTAGAAAGTAAATGCCTTAGAAAGGCTAAAAATACATCATCTAAAAGTCAAGAAAAGATAAAGGATAGGAGGAAAAGGTGGAGTCCCGAACTAAGGGCTCACCACAATTAACTACTAGCCTTGGATGCCAAAAACTAGTCTCGAGCTAGTTAAGTAGAGACTATCCCTACGTGTTTAAATCAAGCAGGTATAATATGCATTAGTAGATTTGACTGTAGTATGTATGAAATATACAATACACGGATGAAAGTGTAATGCCATCATTATTAAACATAACAAATAGGTATGCATAAAATAAAGGAGTCATGAAATAAGCTTAAGCATGCACAAGGAATATGACTCCAGATCAATATGAGACGATGCGTGAGAAAACACATAAAGTGAAAATACATCATACGATTATAAAGTTTGTGGGAATGGACCATAACTAATAGTAAGACTATGTGAACTATTACATGGAATCCAATGAACTCCTTCCATTGGGAAAAGGCCAATGATTCCTTCCATTGGGAAAATGAAAATCTACTTACCAAGATAGATATCAAAAGTATAGTAATTTTGCAATTGCATCTTTCATAACATTTGAGCCTAAGTAGATGCCCTAGCAGAGCCTATAAGGCTCTTATGGTGGTACATAGATAGGGTCACTAAGATTTAGCTTCAAGGGGTCATTCATCAACTAACAGAATGAGTCCAAATCTCTAGTCCTCTCGGTGCTAAGTTATCCCACATAATCTTTAAAACGTATCTTAGAATCATAAGTAGCAATCGATAAGAGTAGCTCGAAACTTAAGAATCTTTCTTAAACATCTTTTAGAGCAATTAACGTCATGCTTATATCTTTAATAAATTTAACTTTGAAGCTCTTCATCAATGCCCACGTCATTATCGTAAATCATCAAAAACTTTACTTAAAAACTTGATGGACTTAGTTTTATCATGAAACAATCATAAATCACATAAGTCATAAGAAAATTTCTTTAAAAAGAACATCAAAAACAACCAACCTTGATTGAAAATCATCATGGAATCAATATCATACTTCAAATGTGCATATATTTACTTAGCAAAATAGCTACTAAACTTCACAAGTATCATAACATAAATATCATGAAATCGTCATAACCATGCACCTTAACTTGAGGAACCCAAAGAAAAGGTAAAATACTCAATGGAAAACTTTATGGATGAAAAGATACCCATAAATCAATTCAGATACCTTGGGAGAACCTGAGAGAAACAAACTTGTAGGATTGAGAAAGAATCTTGGAACCCTAGCCTTGTCCTACCTTATTTTTGAGAGCCCTCTTTTGCCTTAGAGATTTAGAGAGTAATGAATGGGAGAATGAATGAAAAAATTAAGGCTTAAGGGATGTTATAGGTTCCCTTTCTAGTCCCCTAAAAGACGTAGTATATGAATAGAAAGGACAAGAAATGATAAAATTGTCTCTCATTAAAAACTACCAAAGACGACCTATGAGACCCCGATTACGGGCCGTAAGTCCCTTCTTGTTATGACATATCTGAAAAGCCTGAAAACTGACTTTGCTAGGCTAAAAAAGCACAAAGCGTTGGTATGGACCATGAAGCATCTTAGGACCGTGCTTGGACTCATAGAGTCCTTCCACACTTAACTCTTTTTCCTTATTTCCTTGGTGCTCCCAACGAAAGGATTCTACGGGCCGTTTGATAACTCATAAGTCACTTTCCTAAAAACTCAAATTTCCTGCATGTCTGAAGCCCCATTCATGAAACCATCTACGGGTCATAAGGTACCCAACATGCCATCACTTGGTCCGTGGATTACCCCACACTTGAGAACTTTTCCCTTCCTGAAGTCCTATATTTAAGAACGACACCTACAGGTCGTATGTCAACTTATGGACCGTAAGTCACTCCATAAATCAGACTTTCAGTGATTTTTCAGGCTAACTTTTCTGTACTCGAGGCTCCTAAACTGGGGATCGTTACATTGAAAAAATGATGCGTTAATAAAAAGATGCGATTAAAAATTTACTTAAAAAGTTCATGAAATATCTTTTGGACCATATATTATAAAATAGTAGAACCATGCTACTCAAGCAGACACGTTGACGGTGAGCTGCCTGTGTGGAGAGTTTTGATAAGTTTGGTGGTAATGAGGAACTCCTGACAATTATTGTGACCTATAAATTTTGTAATGTCAAATGAAAGATATGTCAAATTATCAAAATGGTGATAATATTTAGTTTGGTTGAAAAATTAATAGATTAGATTTTTATATTTTATTTTTTTATTGAAAAATTAATAGATTGCATACTACGACGGAAGCATGAACATTATAAGAATGTACGGGACTCATTCTAAGGAGTTCGGCTGGCCATGGTATTTAACATTTCAACAAACGTATTATTTTGTTAATAATAATAAAATATGATAAAATGTTGAACAATTAAATTTAAATAAGGTTTTTTCTTAAGATAATAATAATAACAGCAACAACAATAATATCTTTTTAGCTACATAAAATAAAATATTTAGGATGAAACTTAAAAATATAAAAAATAATTTGATGTAAAATAGAAGATGGAATAACTAAAATATGAATAAGTAATACATATATAATTACATAATTAATTAATAAATAGTATTTACATAATATGAAATGTCCTTTTTAATCAACATTAAATATGATATATGATGAGACCTACATTTTAATTAATGAGAATACATTAAAAAAAAAATAGGAGAGGATTGAATTGGGGGCCACCAAAAAAATACAAATGAATAGATGGGTTGAATTTAAAATAGGAATTAAAAAGTGATGTTGCTTAGGTTTGATCCCACGAGTTTACACATGGAATGTCACTGTTCTACCAGTAAATTAAGCAGCTGAGTATGAAATAAATCAACATGGTAAATTATTCTTTTCGTAACAAGGGATATTCACTTATTTTCTATGAAAAATATGGTTAATTCTTATGTAAGAAGGAAATAAAGTTGAAAAAGGAAACATTTTATTAGTAATAATAAAATAAAGAAAAAACAATCGTTTAAATCGTAGAAAGAAAAATGTTTGATTCAATCAAGAAAAGAAAAAAATAAGAAAAAGAGGAATAACATTCAAACTTTGATCGAGGGCCTTTTCAAAATCCTCGTTTGGCGACCTGTCTGTCTCATTTGTTGGTTTGGCAGTAAAGGGCATATGGAAGTTTTATGTTGGTTTGACAGTAGTGGGAACTCCCTCTTATATATATTTGATAGATATTAGAATTAATTTGTTTCTCATATATTTTATATGTGGAGTGTTTATTGAATTAATGGTTGTCGCATGCGAAGACTATAACTATGTGGTATGAACTGCTACCCAAAAAAAATATATATATATAGTATGAACATGCTTATACAATCAACATTTTTATTCTACATAACAAATTTGCATACTTTTGGACTGTATAGTCTTAAAAGTATAGACTCCCTAATTTGAATGTTAAATTGCTATAATATTTTTTTATTTAAAATATTCAATTTAGTATATTTTATATTATATTAAAACTGAATACCTTTTAACATTGAAGAACTAGCTTTTCTGAAAGATTGTGATTTTTTAAGGAATTAT
Source organism: Solanum clarkiae (assembly GCA_011800125.2). Taxonomy (NCBI): domain Eukaryota; kingdom Viridiplantae; phylum Streptophyta; class Magnoliopsida; order Solanales; family Solanaceae; genus Solanum; species Solanum clarkiae. Next base: position 15,573,548 of record JAABOM020000103.1, read on the forward strand.
GACTTTTTCTAAAGACTGTAACTTTTTCAAGGAGTTGTGACTTTTTCGAAGGAGTGTGACATTTCAAAAGAGTTGAGACTTTTTTTTTTTTGAAGAATTTTGATTTTTTCAAAGAGTTATAACTTTTTCAATGCATTATGAACTTTCCGAAGAATTACGACTTTTTTGAAGGATTGTGATTTTTCTGATAAAACACACAATAAACACACATTCATATTGTCTTTTGGCTATGAATACATGGGTTTTCTCACATTTTAAACTAAAAATTTTCTCTGTTTTTATTTTTCTTCTCAAAATACCTAATTTATTTTATCTTTTAGATTTTACATTATATTTATTTATTATTTATATTTTTGTCATATTAAATGTAGAAACTCCAATAACACAATAATAATTAAATTATGAATTAAAGGGGAGGGAGGAGAAGATATATTTAAGAGATCTAATTAATAGATTTTAAGAGTGACTTTTTAATTTTTACACATCACAATTAGTTCGAGAGAAAAGTGAATAGAGAGAGAGAGAAAAAAATAAATGTAATTGGAGGTTATAAAGAGGTGTGATATCAGTTTATATATATCTAAGCTTTATATAAATATTAATTTCACAACTTTCAGTATACACATAATTGATAATCATAAGAAAGTTTATATTTATTATTTAGAATTTTTGATCAAAGTAAGACAATATTTAATTTATTATTTATAATTTTTGACTAAAGTAAGCCATTATTTAAGTCAATTTATCAAAATAATATCATTTCTTTAAAGTTATACAAAAATAGTAAAAATATATTTCTCAGTAACATTTTAGATTATATTTTATTAAGCAAATTCAATTGTTTGCTAATGACATTAACTTAAGAAAAACTATTGAGAGTAATGATTTTATCATAATATGTTACTCACAGTAACATCTTATAATACGTTACTCTAAGATGCATTTTGCACCCAAAATATTTCTCATAGTAATGGTTTTTAAGAATCCAATTACAGGTCATTAAATTCTACAAATATAGAATTGAATCTTGCAAAAAATTTAGGATTGAATCCTACTGTAGATAGAGAAATTTTATTGATTAATCTATATTAAATGTGGATTAAATCTTAAATTCATGATACATTGACCAAGTCAAATTATTGGTTAATGAGGTTGAATTAATATTCAAATTAAAATATTATGACTTAAATAAAATTCAAATTATATTTGGGTCAGTCCATTAAGTTGACATGATGACTCATGTTCTTGAAGCCCAAGGTCTTTTAAAATTAATTGAAGATCAAAATACCCCTAAAACCCTAACTTACAATTCTATAAAGGGGTCTCCATAAGATAAAGAAAAAAGAGAAAAAAGAAGAAGAAGAGGAACAAGAAGAAGAGAATACATAGAAAAGTTGTACTCTTCAGTGGTGATCCGCAAGTCTTCCGCATACAAAGGAGTTTTGTCTCCAAGTTATAAGCCGCAAGTTCTCATATTTCTATTATTGTGATTAAAGCTTGGCTTCGCATTCGTAATGAAATTTCAATAAGTATTTCTTTGATTCAAAAACAAAGCAAAGCTCTTCAGTTGAGGATCGTGATGAGAAGAATTAGATGATTACATCTTTTTTTTTTTTTTAGATTTTTATAAAGATTGTAACATTCATACAAATTCTTGAAATACAAATATTGTTGTTTGCCTCTACTTTTCTTTTCTTGATTTATTATTTTTCAGGAACGAAACTTAGTCGCTTACAAATTGACATGCTCAGTGGGACAATATTTACATGTCATCTCTTCTCTTAAATAAAATCAAGAATACTGAGACGATTTCCAGAAAGGCAACTCGAAATTCGCATCCACAAAAAATCAGTGGATCCAAATTCTGATCCGTTTAAAGTTACAAGAAAATTATCGATACGACCGCAGTGGACATCAACTTTAAATATGATTTTTTGAAGATACTGACTTCGCAAATGGCTTGAAAATTGTCATGGAGATTGTGGTGCAAATTAGAGGAGTAAAGCTGAAATGTTGGGATAACAAGTTCTTCAAACACCATCTAAATCATCTATTGTTTATTATTTATTTTCTCCAAAAGAAGATATATCCTCTCCGTGTGTTTTAGAAAAAAGGAAAGAGATCACTGAAGTAGTAGAAAGAACGTTAGATCAAATAAGACTATCACAAGAATGACATTGTCAGTCTAATGATCCCTTCTTGCATGAAGATGATGATGTCTTAGCGCTAGATCTGCTACGATATTCCCTCATATTACTTCTCAATCCAAATAATATTCTAATAATGTAATACACTATTCTTCATCCTCTATGATGGCTGTGCAAGTGATGGTAATTAAAACATTTACCATAGAAGAACAACTTGAAAATTTGGCGAAAGTGGTTGAAGGCCTGTCAAAATACATCAAAGATCAAAACGCTCAAATTGCCAAGTTGACAAATATAATAGAGAATATAAAGGAGGGAGAATCCACTATTTTATGTACGAAACTTTATGAAACACAAGAGGAAAGAGAGTTTTTTATAAAACAAGAAACGATAGTCAAGGAGTTTCAAGTGTCTTCCGAAGGCCTAATTACCATTGAGCAATTGAAAGACTTCATCATGGAGACTATCAAAGATAAGTCAGAGTCCATATCTAAATCTCCATTCACATATGTAAAGTCGCATTCACAAAGAATTGATAACCTAAAGATACATATTGGCTACCAACCTCCTAAGTTGTAACAATTTTGACAACAAGGAAAATCCGAAATAACATGTAGCACACTTTGTCAAAACTTGTAATAAGGTTGAAACATATGCTGATCATCTTGTGAAGAAGTTTGTTCGATCGCTTACAAGAATTACTTTTGACTGGTACATAGATCTTGAACCTGGTTCTATTGATAGTTGGGAGCAGATGGAGTAACAATTTCTTAAGCATTTTTATAGCACAAGATATGTTGTAAGCAAGATGGAGCTTACCAATGCCTGCCAAAGGGATAATGAGAAAGTCATTGACTTCATTAATCGCTGGAGGAGCTTGAGCCTTAACTGCAAAGATCACCTTAGTGAAACTTCTGGGATCGAAATATGCGTCCAAGCTATACATTGGGATCTTCGCTACATAATGCAAGGCATAAAAATTAAAACATTCGAAGAACTAGCAACGCATGCTCATGATATGGAAATGAGTATCACAACAGAAAGAGACTAACAGTTACTCTACTTTGAGCCTTATGAAGAAAATATACATGATAGTGAGGATGAGAGCAACCTTTCATCCAAAATTGAAATTTAAGAGTCTATGTAGGTAGAAATGCTCCTCGACGCATGAGCATAAACTACATGTCATGAAGCTCATCAAATTCGAGCTAAGTCTTAAGGTTGTGATGCATCCAAAATTCGAGCAAAGTTTGAAAAATTCGAACTAAGTCTCCATATCATGAAGTTCTTCAAATTCAACAAAAATCTACAAGTTTCAAAGCTCATTGAAGTCGAGAAAAGTCTTTAAGCCAAATGCTCCTTGATGCACGAGCTTAAAATGCATGTCATGAAGCTTATCAAATTTGAGCTAAGTCTTTAGTTTTGGAGCTCCTCAAATTTGAGCTAATTCTTCAAGAGTGAAGCTTATCAAATTCTGCTAAACCCCGTATTTTTTTAAATTAAGGATAATTATACAATTGAGAAATTTTGTTATGGATGTCGTCTAATTTGAACTTAAGTATATTCCCGGTGCATGATTAGAGCATCAAGTGAATTTGGCGTGCATAATTAAGTTTGAGTCGAAAGTCCTCAATTGGATCAAAATAGAAAAG
>JAABOM020000103.1:15577446-15589813 GCA_011800125.2 Solanum clarkiae
CATACAATTCTAAGTATTTTCTTAAGCCCAAATAATTATTACAAATCAAGTTTATTTTAATTTTATTTTCAACAGTTCTTGCCTTGGGAGAGAAATTTAGAGAGAGAATTTCCTAATTGGTGAGTTTAGAGAATGAGAGATTAAACCAATAGAAATTCTTAAATCTCACTTAAGAAATAATTCAAAACGGAATAGTACAAAAGTTAAAAGGATGGGCAAAAATTAAAATACTCCTATGAAATACTGTTTGATAGAAACCATGAGGACCATCTACGATTCATAATTACTTTTATGAACTATAGAGGAAATCAATTCCTAGAAATTATAGGTCTTAATATCTCACCTGTGGAGCTAGTTCTATGATCTATAATCCTGCCTATAATTCGCCAACCTCATCCATTGAATTCAAGTACTGAAAATGATCTTCTATGAATTTTAATCCAAAAATCACCTCTTCTAAGTCATACTATTTTCTATCATATGTAGACTTTCTTCGTGAATCAAAAGTTCTACAAGTTTGAATTTCTAAACCTAAACCACGAAATCACTTTCTATAAAGCATAAATCAAATGATGAATCTTGGTTACTTTTTTTTTTGTCTAGATCAATTTTACAAGTCTCAGTATCCTATTTATGGTTTCTATCTACGACTCGTAGAATGAACTACGACTTATAGAATCTGCTCGAATACCTTAACTCAAATTTAAAAAAATTTTCAACTCTTATATCCTATCTACGATCCTCATATATAGTCAATAGATGTATCTATGACTCATAAATGGACCTTGTAGACCTTGCGCCATATAAGTTTCTGCACCTTTCTTCCTTTGTTCTGACTTTTCAACTTTTGAATATTACAATATCTTCTCCTTGGGAATATTCATACTTGACGAAAGTTAAGCTAACATGAAAAGGATAGAGGAAATCTAACAACCCAACAAGAATGCAATTCATATTAAAAAAAACAAACCATGAAGTAATCGACTCCAAGCTAAAAGATTAACTTTAAACTAATTTCATAAGCAAGTGTGTTTAAGCAATCATGAGAATAGACGGAACACATGAATCCAAAATATTATTTAAGAGGGACTAATAGCTTAAGCTAAAATTGAAGGGGAGGAAAAGAGAAGAGGATAGCAAGAGAGTAATCGGCCTCGGCCTCAAAAGTAGCACTCTCAACTAATAGTAATCAGACTCCGTCTCTCAAGTAGCATTCTTAACTAATAGTAATCGGTCTCGGCCTCCCAAGTAGTACCCTCAACTAACTGATTCTATCAAGATCTTTGGCTGAAGGAGCTTTCTTATTCTTCAACTTTTGAACTTGACAGTCTAAAATCAAAAGTGGAATCTTTTCATAAAATAGACTTTCTTTCACACCCACGCTCTCCAAGGGCACAATCAACATCGGATCACCAATATACTTCTTTAATAAGGATATATAGAACACCAGGTACACTTATACCAATCCAAAGAGAAATCCAACTCGTAAGCTATTTTACCAATATGCCTTAAAATATGACATCGACCTATATAACAGGGACAAAGCTTCCCTTTCTTGCCAAAATGCATCACACCTTTTATATGTGAGATTTTCAAGTAAACTCTATCAGCAACTTCAAATACAAGTTCTCTTCTTCTTACATACGAATAAGACTTTTGTTGGATTTGGGCAGTTTTCAATCTTTTTTTAATAAGTTGAACCTTCTTCAGTGCCTTATGAACTAACTCGGGTCCTATCAAACCACTTCACCAACTTCAAACCACCCAATAGGAAACCTGCATCTCCTAACATATAGAATCACAAATGGAGCCATTTGGATGCAAGAATAATAACTACTATCCTTAAAGATGAACTATTTCTCAATGCGATGGCCTACCAATCAATGGTACTTGCAGTAGTTCGAATCTTTACTCCTCCCTACTTCATTCAGTTATTTCATATCTAGTAACTCAAAGAGTTTCATCTCAATGAGTTCATCAAAGATTGCGGCAATTTATGAGTCAAGGAATGAATAATTTTTTTGTTGCATTTCCCTTTAAGGTCAATTTTTTATTTGTTTTATCTTCCAAATAGGTCATCTTTATGCTTTGCATATTGCTTACCTTTGTCGTGAACTTTACAAGAGAAGCGTTGATGTTCATGGACTCTATATTTTCAGCCTTAGGCAAATATTTTTTCACTTTTTTGAACTCTTGCTTTTCTTTACCTTTGTGGAGTTCTTCGATGGACGACCTTTAGTTTCGACTGATGCCGTGCTTAGCTCTATATCGTGAGCGCAAGTAGCCCATTCTTCAACAATCCTAGGTTTTATTCTTTGCAAAATATAGCGGAGACCCCAATGCATTCCTTGTATGTACATCTCTGTACCTGAAGCTTCACTGAGTTTATCTTTATAGTTTAGATTTGCGTGCCTACATCAATTGTTATACTCAAAAATTGATTCTTCATTTTTTTGCATGTGTTCATAATTTCCACCATGCATATGGTATGTTTGTGCTATAGAAGCGTCTGATAAGTTCTTGTTTCATTTGTTCTCAACTTTCAATGAAATCAAGCTCAAGGTTTGTGTACCAATAAAAAGTATTTTCCTTTAGGAAAAAGTTACTTAACGAGGTAGTCCCCATATGTCTCAGCATTATTGCATACAAAATATGCCACATGTTGCTTCGAATTTTCTTTACCATCAAACTGGTGAAATTTCGAGGGTTGATAACCGGTAGGCATCTTCAAGTTATCAATTCTTGCAGAGTATGATTTTGCATATGTGAGGGGAGATTTTGCGGCAACCTCGTACTTGTCTTTAATGGTCCCCATAATAAAATTCTTGATCTGGTCAATTGGAATCATTACTTCGGAGGAAACATGGATCTCGTTAGCATGTTCCACTAGCTTTTCGAATGATCCGCTGACTCTTGTACTTACAGATGCTTTTTTGGTGTATGACTAGATTCTTCATTCATCATGCCTTCTACCCTGTCTGTTAACTTTACAATTCGAGCATCTTGATCTTGTTTTGTCAAGCCTTCAATAGCTCTTATCAAGTTTGCAAGTTATTCCTCTACGGATAAAACATTGTTACCATCACATTCATCACCATCATAGATGATGGAGAATGACATCTATTTTCTCAAATATGAGATGCAGATATGTTATGCAGAACATATTTTATATTTAAAACATTATCGTCAACTACAATGAAAGACCTTTTGGAGGTAGATAGGCTCAATTGAGTGAGAACCCTCTCAACCATTTCAGTGATGTCATTGCCAGGGGAGGATCTACATGAGTTTGAGGGGGTTCAACTGAACCCCCTTCGCTTGAAAATTACATTGTATATATAAGATCGAACTTTGTTTTTATGATAAATATAGAAAAAATAAACCCCCTAAACACAAACAAGGTGTCTAGCTTAGTGGTTAAAGAGGTTTAAGATTCTCTCCTAATGTCTTGGGTTCAAACCTATGCAGTAGCAACTTTTCCCCCCCAAAAAAAATTGATATGGGCTCCAGATATTAGGCTCAAACTTTCAATCAGATCAGAAACTTTATTATTTTGCCTTTTGGCCCTTTTTCCTACCCAATTTTCATTTGTTCAAATTTATTAGACACATTATTTTTATTTTTGTGTTTTATTCTTCTAATCTCTGTTGCTTATTTTATTTTTACGTAACTTTGTTTTTACATATTAATTCAAAGAAACTCTTTAAAAGTATATGAATTGTTCTTAAACATGAAATTGAGATTAAAAAAATTAAGATAAGGTAAATTAAATTTAATTGAATGTTAAAATTTGAAAGGCATGAATATTCATGATATTTCTTTCTTATTTTTTTTTTAAAGAGATATACACTAAACTTATTTTATTTACTTATTGCTTGTCTCTTTTTTTTTTTTTAAACAAATGACAAACCTTATAATTGAGTAACTGAACTAAAAAATAGCGGTGCCATTTAGTTATCTTTTTAGCATGCATTATAATACTAGTAATTCAAATCCTACACATTTTTAAAGAAACTTGACAATTTCTAAAGTAACATATGATTGTGCTGTAGAACTATAAAATAAAAGAAAAATACTCCCTCCGTCCATCTTTACTTGTCCCCTCTTGACTTGATACATAGATTAAGAAATAGTAAATGATAGGATAATTTTACCAAATTATCTTTTGAATATAATAAATACAATGTATTGAAAAATGTAATATAGAAGTGACTAAAATTAAATATAAGGATAAATTAGGAACTAAGTGCAAAATTATTTCTTGATTTCGTAAACTGGACAAGTATTGTTGGACATCTCAAAATAGTATAGAAGACAAGTAAAAATGGACGGAGAGAGTATCAAAATTTTTTAAAGAAGACTCAATGGAGTAAGGTAAAAAATAGGAAGAAACGTTAAACGCGACATAACAAAACAAGTTAAATTTATTAAGTTAAGATTAATTTTTTTCCTTCTCCGACCCATTTTGCTTCCTTTTTGATCTACTACTTTATATGTTGAACCAGGGGCGGAACTACATGGGCTGAGGGGGTTCATCCGAACCCCTTTTGTTTGAAAATTACATTATATCTACAAGGTCGAATTCTGTTTTTATGATCAATATACAATGAAATGAACCCCCTAAGCATAAACAAGGTGTCTAGGTCAGTGGTTAAAGGGGTTCAAGATTTTCCCCTAATGTCTTGGGTTCAAACTTGTGTAGCAACAAATTTTTCCTTATTTTGTTCCCAAAAGCAAAATCAATATGAGATCCACATATTAGGCTCAAACTTTCAACCCGATCAGAAACTTTATTATTTTTCCTTTTGACCGTTTTTCCTACCCAATTTTCATTTGTTTAAATTTATTAGGCACATTATTTTTATTTTTGTGTTTTATTCTTCTAATCTCTGTTGCTTATTTTATTTTTACATAACTTTATTTTTATATATTAATTGAAAGAAACTCTTTAAAAATATATGAATTGTTCTTAAACTTAACATTGAGATTAAAAAAAATTAAGATAAGAAATATTAAATTTAATTGAATGTAAAAATTTAAAAGGCATGAATATTCATGATATTTCTTTCTTATTTTTTTCCAAAGAGATATAAACTAAACTTATTTTATTTATTTATTACTTGTCTCTTTTTTTTAAATAAAGGACAAATCTTATAATTGAGTAACTGAACTTAAAAAGGCGATGCCATTTAGTTATCTTTTAATATGCATTATAATATTAGTCATTCAAATCCTACACATTTTTAAAGAAACTTGACAATTTCTAAAGTAATATATGATTGTGCAGTAGAACTACAAAATAAAAGAAAAATATCAAAAATAAATTTAAGAAGACTGTAACAACCCGCGAAATTATCGAAATACCCCTAGAATGGAATCGTGCGTATAACGCGTCTTCCCAAGCTCTGATGAGAAATTCGAGATCGGATTTGCGATCAACATGAAACATTGAGTCGAAAAATGATCTCAACCCAATTTTAGAGCAACCGGATCAAAAAATAAATTTCGCTAATTAATTCAAAAATAGTGTCAGTCTGCAATCCTAGCGCGACACAGACAGAGCCCAGACTGACACTTATGTTTTTTTTTTTAAATTTTCGACGGGAAGATTAAAATTCGTTCGGAGGAAATTTTGAGAAAAATACACTGGTCCGCGCTCGTGGCGCGTTGCGGACCAGTGCAAAATTCGTGATTTTTTTTAATTAGAGGAAGGGCCTTTCCTAAGTCTCAAATACATTTATAAGGATTATTTTATTCGTATTAAGGATTCCAAAATCCATTTTTCCTAATTCCTATGTGAAGAAATCTTGAGAGAGGAGACAAGAAAACTTGGGAGATTGCAAAGTGTGGGTCAAGTTCTTGAAGAATATTAAGATAATCTTCATTTCAGGTATGTAAAGACTACCCAAAACATGAGATTGTTCTCCCATGTCCCCTATCGAGTGTAGTAGATTGCCAGTTGAAGGTGATGGATTTTGTCTGTAAAATTCTTAAATATTTTACTGAGAACTATTTTTATATTGAATATATATTTTCCTAAATTGATGATCATCATAACTTGAATTAATTGTTTAAGTGAATTGTTTGTATGATTTTACAAACCCTACATAATCACCTTATTTAAGACTTTAAGAATGAACCTAGGAGTTGATGTCTACAGCCTTGATGACGTAAATGTGCTTGGTTGTTGTAGTCCAGGTCTTGAATTGAGTAAGCTTTGATGATAATGTTGATGGAATTGACTGAGAGTGAGACCCTTAGAGTCTTTAAGAGGTTGAACTTGAATTTTAACAAAAGTTCCTAATTCTTTGAGTTGATAGATAACAAGATCAGTTGATGTCCTTGTCTGAGAGAGAGAGAGACTGATTGTACAGACGTTCTGATGTTTAGAGACTTATGAGCATGTCGATTCATGGGAGGAGTATTGAACACCGAAATAGGTAAGAGAGAGTCTCACTCGCACTCATTAACTATGTGGCCTGTGTAGGAGATGATTGGATCGTGAGAGCGGATGTTTCCTTAGTCCCAAAAAAGGACTTGACAGATTTATGGATCCATAGATAGACTCATCCTCTACCCCAACAAGGTATTGGACGGATGTGGCAACGACATCTCTTCGTTGTATCATCACGGCTCATAGATGATGGTTGTCGGTTAGAGAAACTCCCAAATAGGTTCCATATTAATAGTACCCTGATGTTGATGTGATGGTATGAGTCTGGATCTATGTTAATGTCACTGTCCTACTCCTTATTCTAAGCTGAGATTGAGTGGCTGATGAATTGATGTCATTTCATATTATCTTTTCTACACTATTTTCTTTTATCCTATTTTACATACAATACATTTCACGTACTAACGCTATTTGACACTGCATCATTTCATGATGCATATTTAGTAGACAAAGGACTTTAGCAGTTGAATCGTTGAGGTTCAGAGTTCCCTGATTCTAGAACATGGTGAGTCCTCCCCTGCATTCAGAGGATATTTCTTTCTTTCATATGTTTGAGTTATTTCTTGAGTTGTAGTAGCCATGGCATGTCATGGTACCTTCCTAGATCATAGACATAGAGGCTTCATAGACGTAAAAAGATGATGTGTTGATGTTAGGGTTCTTTTCCCATTTCCTTTTTCATTGAGTATCTTTAATTCTGTTTTATGTGGTCTTCCGCTAACCGGTTGATTGAAAAAATGTAATAAATCCAGGTGGTTCGCTTGTTAATAGTCTCTGAGTGCTAGTTACATCTAGGGTACCCTCCCAGGGCGTGACAAAGAGCACACAGTTCGAGTGTCCAAGGGAGTATATGAAGTCGTGTCTAGTAGAGTTTTATTTATGGGTGTGTTGTGCACCACACATCATAAGCAGGAGGCTATAAGACATTAGGAAGTGTTATCCTTCTTCTATGATCTGAGTTCATGCGATAGAGTTTAACTCTATGAAAATCTTGTTCTAATTCGTGCATTACACGTTTGCAGAATATGCCTTCAAAATGAATTATTGCTCAGATAGATGACTCAGCCCCAACTGTTGAGAACTCCCAACCAGAGGTCCCAGTTTAGACAGAGACGAGGAGACCGGGTCGGCCTGCCAGGACTACTGAGGTCCCATAGGGCCCCCTGCATAGCCATAGCTGGCTCCCACTTCAAAGGCGGAGTTTAGGGGAGCCATTACCATGCTTACTCAGCTAGTGGCCTCCCAGGAAAATAGTCGAGGTCCTCAAGCTCCTAGTTTCAGCTCATAGGAGCCCACGGCTGTAACCAGGCTCAGGGATTTCTTATGGATAAACCTCCAGTGTATACGGGGTCGAAAGTTGAGGAGGAGCCATAGAATTTCATCGACGAGATGTAAAAGGTTTTGAGGGCCATGCATGATAGTGGGGTTGAAGGGGTTGAGCTTGCCTACTACAAACTGAAGGATGTTGCAAATGTCTGGTACAACCAACGGAAGATAGTAGAGGTGAAGATATTGAGCCTGAGGAGTGGGAGGAGTTTGAAGTTGCTTTCTTTGACCATTTCTTTCCCCAAGAGTTGAGGGAGGCAAAGGTTGACGAGTTTGTGAACTTGAAGCAAGGAGGTATGAATGTTAAGGAGTACACTCTCAAGTTTATTAAGTTGTCCCGATATGTTCTGGAGATGGTCCAAGACATGAGGACAAGGATGAGGAAGTTCATGTCTGTCTGGGCTAGGCATGTGCAGAAAGAGTGCAAAACGACCTTGTTGATCCCAGGCATAGAGATCTCCAAGATTATGGTTTACGCTCTACAGACAGGAGGACAAATAAAGAGATAGAGAAGAACAGATGAGAACAGGAAAGCAAAATTAGCAGGGCATGAGCCTAATCAATAGAGACAGAATAAGGGTGACAAGTCTTACTTTTAGAAGAGATTGTCTCAACATGTACCCTTGACCTGATGTTCAGACTCCAATAAGAAAGCAGTCGTTGTTAGCAATTAAACTAACTAAAGGGTAGGACCGAATCCACAAGGATTATAGGGTTTGACTATGAGAATTTGTTATCAACCATTTCTAGTATCTACAACTAAAATCTCTAAATGGTGCGGGGAGGGGGGGTTTGTGATTCAAGAACAAAGTAAAATAAACACTATATTATAAAACTCAATTTTAGGGACAACTTGGGAATTATGTTCCCTATGGTTCGTTGACTCGATTAACCTAGATAACATAACTACAATTAGAGATTCGCATACAGGATGGTAACTTAGGTTCTTCCAACCCTCTTGTGAAGGTGAAGGTCAAATTTCACCAAGGCGCTTGGTCAGCAACCATGGCGTGCCAAGTAACCGTTACCTATTATCTCTGTTAACCTCCCCTTGGTTAGATTTGATTGATTAGATGAGAACACATCAATCAAATTCTGTCATCTATTTCTCCTTCCCTATTCGTCACTACCTTGGTCGGGATCGTAATAGTAGGTAAGATTTGATGTTAGCCACCACCAAACAACAATTATAACGAACAGAAATATATAATATATGCAAAACTCCAATCATATAAATGCATTGACCTAGGTCATTTCAAGTCAACTACCCATGGTTCCCACAACCCCAAGTTGTGGGTGCTTAGCTACTCATGGCAAAGGCAAAACCAACAAAAATGCAAATATAAGACATGATTGAGAATTTTACCCAAGGCAATGAAGATTGAAGATACCACTAATTGCAAACCAAAAGCTTGATAGATTGATAATAAGCACAAAGCAAGATTTGCAATCCCCAAAACTGGATTTTCCAAGAGAAAATGACACGATAAGCTAAAACCCTAAAAGTTGTCTTGAGAGTATCTTCAAAGATGATATTTTCTTCTCAATTTCGAATCTCCCTTAATAAAACCCTAACTTAATAGTGTTTAAAAAATAACCCTAAAAATTATACAAAAAAGACAGCGACAGCTGGTACGCCTTGTAGGTACAACTTGTTGGATAACCTACAAGTCATAATCGGGGTCTCCTATCAGGTTCTTGGCATCTTGGACTCAACTGGTACGACCCGCTGGTACGAGTCATAGCTTGGGCTACGACTCGTATGCTCCTCTTGTAGTCTAGGTATTCAGTTGTTGATCCAAAGTTTGGGCTCTCTGATTCCTACTATGCGTACACCTATACAAGTCGTAGTGAGACCTACGACTCGTAGGGTGACCTCGTAGGATTGACCTTCACTTAGTAGATTTTTTATTTTTGGTCTCAATATCTTGCTACATAGTACCCTATGACTCGTAGCTTGGGCTACGACTCTTAGGTGCACTCGTGTGTCCTATGCTTTAGAAAAATCTGTAATTTTTCTCCAAAATCGTGCCAACCTAACTTTTTCTGCAAGAACAGCAAAAAACACATAAAAACCATAAAAACTCGTATTTATAACTCACAAAATCCCTTATTTTAGGTATCAAATGTGTTGTATTTTTTACAGCACATCAACACCCTCAACTTAGAATTGTTGCTTGTCCTCAAGTGATGACTCAATCTATGCAGACAATGAGAAATACATTGCAGCTATACCAATGACATATACATCTTTCACTCTAATCCAGGTACCCAACTATCATTTTCAAAAACTAGGTTGTAAAGCTACTAAGCACAATTTCGAATCTCCCTTAATAAAACCCTAACTTAATAGTGTTTAAAAAATAACCCTAAAAATTATACAAAAAAGACAGCGACAGCTGGTACGCCTTGTAGGTACAACTTGTTGGATAACCTACAAGTCATAATCGGGGTCTCCTATCAGGTTCTTGGCATCTTGGACTCAACTGGTACGACCCGCTGGTACGAGTCATAGCTTGGGCTACGACTCGTATGCTCCTCTTGTAGTCTAGGTATTCAGTTGTTGATCCAAAGTTTGGGCTCTCTGATTCCTACTATGCGTACACCTATACAAGTCGTAGTGAGACCTACGACTCGTAGGGTGACCTCGTAGGATTGACCTTCACTTAGTAGATTTTTTATTTTTGGTCTCAATATCTTGCTACATAGTACCCTATGACTCGTAGCTTGGGCTACGACTCTTAGGTGCACTCGTGTGTCCTATGCTTTAGAAAAATCTGTAATTTTTCTCCAAAATCGTGCCAACCTAACTTTTTCTGCAAGAACAGCAAAAAACACATAAAAACCATAAAAACTCGTATTTATAACTCACAAAATCCCTTATTTTAGGTATCAAATGTGTTGTATTTTTTACAGCACATCAACACCCTCAACTTAGAATTGTTGCTTGTCCTCAAGTGATGACTCAATCTATGCAGACAATGAGAAATACATTGCAGCTATACCAATGACATATACATCTTTCACTCTAATCCAGGTACCCAACTATCATTTTCAAAAACTAGGTTGTAAAGCTACTAAGCACAACAAAAACATGATGATGAATCTGGCAATCCAACTATGATAAGCTAAGGAGCATCAACCATCCACAATCACTGGTGTAGCCATATGCTATTTAAGTAGTGTAAATGCCCTCACAGAAAAGAAGTCCCTCTCACTTACTCAAGAAGCATTTAGAATTCAGGGACCGAGGAAGAATTCTCACTCTCACAATTGAAATTCATGCACAATGACTAACATCACAGGCTTGCCTCTATACTCATCTTCTGGCTTGGTGAAAAAGTGTATTTGGATCACTTTAGGACTTAACGTGCTTGTAATATAGGTTCAGGGGAACTTGGTGTAGCATTTTGGGCAAGTAGTGACTAAAAGCTATCCTTGAACCATGTTTATCAACACTTTTTTACTTTTATAACCAAACCCTTTTCATTAAATCTACCCTTATTCTCCTGTTTCAAACTTTTCTCGAGTTCTTTCTTTCTATTTTCAGATGTGCCTTATTTCTGAACTCAATTCTTGCTACTTTTTCTCAACTCAAGGCATTTTCTTTTCTTTTTCTTCACTCGATTCATGATTTTTCATTTCTTTCTTTATTTCCCAACTAACCACCTCATTGTTATTACTTTACCATAATAAAGGTCACCCTCAACTTAGGCTTTTAGCCCGAGGTGAAGTACACAATATCTATTCCCCATACCAAGGCCACAATTTATAGTCACCCTCAACTTAGGCTTTTAGCCTCAATTAAGGTTCACATGTTCAAGGATAGACCAGGGTCAATATCAAGATATTTCATCAAACAAGGTTAAGCTAGTAAGGTATCAAGAAAGAATGAGTACATGAAAGGCTAAAAATTTTGGAATAAGGAATTCACTCATTTGGTCGGTCATTTAAGCTAAAAGTGGGTTCACTCAAAGAACAAAAGCCTAAGATCCTTTCCAATTCAACCACATCACCAAACCAATCTTAGAGTACTAAGGCAAGTTCTGAGTTCATACAAGATGCATGAATACAGTAAAAAATAAGCTTACAACACACATGACATTACATCCACAATCAAGTATAGACTCACAGGTCATGCTTCAAGCCTCAACTTACCTTTGTATTATCAGAACAAATATCACCAGATCATCAAAACGCATGAATGCATCAATAATCACAACCTCAAAAATTTTGAGGATACCCAATTTTCCAGATAATTCACAAAGCATTTAAATACTATGTGTATGCCAACAGATAATACTACTATGAATTTACACATTATCTACACTACCTAAACATGCCGATTCAATAGAAAATTAAACATCCACAAGGAAAACGAATCATGGCAAGAAAATCTTGGGATCTAAAATAGGGAAAGTTATGGGCTCGAGGCTACTCAGACTTCACCTTAACCCATAACTTCCCACATCCCATAAAAATAGAATACGTTGTCCTCAAAGTAAAGACAAGAATGAAAACCGAAAACACGATAACATATATATATATATATATATATATATATATATATATATATATATATACATA
>JAABOM020000103.1:15589913-15600102 GCA_011800125.2 Solanum clarkiae
ATTTTAAAAAAAATTGTTATTTTGGTGAATATCTATTTTCACCATACATTTTCTTAGTGAACTAGTTAAATGAAAATAAATAAAAATATCTTTCTTTACTTTCTTAGTGAACTAGTTAAATGAAAATAAATAAAAATATCTTTCTTTACTATCTAATATAAAATTTTCACTAATTGGTGATGAGAAAAAATTTAAGTGAAGATTGTTTTACCTAAATCCACTATTTCAATTTAAGCAAAAATAAAATAAAAATGGAGCCCATTTAAAGCAAGCGGTGAATCATAATAAAAGTAATACTAGTGTATTTGTGCCTATTTTGACGTTGACTACTTTAATACTCTCTACAACACTTTACCTACTACCTTATAATTAGGTCATCTCCGATCCATAATACCATTTTACATTAAAGTAATGTTAACATCATTTAGTGTAAATTAATTCCAATGCACTACATTAACCTTTATATTAAAAAACGATTTTTTTGGTTCTCTCTTTAATATTATATTATAATTCTTTATTTTACTTATATTTTGAGAAATGTTATATAATAAAAAATAATAATACAATAATCAAAAAGAAATTTAGTGTTGATATGTCAAATATAGTGTTCAGTTGGAGCTGAACATATCAAATTTTATACTAGAATAAAATTTGATATTGAATTGAAAATGATCTAAAATCTAAGTTGTTGGAAAAATACTACAATATTGATATTGGACTAGAATCAAATAACTTATCACGAATATTGTGTCGTGGCAAGTCATGCCTTGAAAGCGATTTCGGCCCGATTCCAATGCAAATCGCTCTAGTTGATCGCTCCCCAAGGTTCCACAGCTACTTTCAAACACGTACATTCGTGGCTGAAAGTTTGGAGGTTGCCCAAAAACCAATTGTACAAAAATGTTCAAGAAGAAGAAAGAAAGAAGTTTTTTTTCTCTCTTTTCTTTTGGTTGGTTGGTGTATTTGTTGTGTTCACCACACTTCTTATATAGGATTTACAACGGGAGTTATGGTAAGGAAAATATTAAATTTGAAGAAACGTATTGTGACTGTAAATAGCAATAAAGACCATTACATCACATTATTCAAATCTCTTCCAATTGTTTTGGAACGGAAAAGTTTTTTCCTTCGTAATGTATTTTACTTTATCTTCTTTTTCCTTTGCATTACTTATTAATGTATGTAGTATTAATTCACATAATATTAACTAAACGTAAGTATCATTTTACTAGACATGACAAGATTTCAGAATGACTGTGGAAAGTGCAGTATTCTTCAGTATTTATAGGCAGGGCCAGTTACTTTCAATCTACTTTCCATCATCATGGGTGGAGGAAGTTATAACCATAATAAACCCTCGTAACTTCCCATTATCATGTCCTTAACTTCTATTATTACATTCATAACTTCCCACTAACATACCCACAAGTTCCCACTAACATAAATAGTGAGTGGTGATAGGAAATTAGAATAAGGATGGTGAGAAGTTATAATAACTTCCATCAACCATGATGGGTAGTGGTAGGAAGTTATAACTTCCCCAATATAGTGAGTGGTAGGAAGTTGCAGTAACTTCCACCAATATGAGGAGTGAGCGATTTAATAACTTTCACTAACATTATCAAATTTGAATTTAGTTAGTAATTAAATATTAAATCAAGGTTAATATTAACATCAGCGATCAAATCAACATACATAGACCATAAAAACTAACAAATTATTTAGACACAGTAATATATTATTTATTATATTATATTTAATAGTAATAATAAATATGGTACTTATAACTGATACTCTATATATAAATATATAAAAGTTTATAATGATTTTGAATGCAATTACATTAATTCAACTAATATTAGAGAAAAATTTATTATCACTGAATCTCTCATTTAGTTTATTGTTAAAGTGCATCATGAATAATTTGATTGCCAGGCATCATAATTCATGATATTGGCCTTCAATGTTGACTTGGAACTAAATTGGACGGAAAGATTAATTATACATCCCTAACCGTCCAGAAACAATCATTAAATGACCACTTACCGACATTAAATGTCTTGTTATTATTAAAAATAACTCATCAGCGTTGAATTGAGATTAAAGAATAAATAAAAGTAATTTAATCAATTATTTAATTGATATTTTTGGCATGTTAAAAAATAAAAAATAAATAAAATGAAATGGAGAAAGCACATAGTTGATACTTATTAATGAGGACCATTAAATTTAAATACTATGCGAAGTAAAATGGACCTGTTTCTCCTTCAACTTGAAATAATATATTCGTATCATCATATTCAATTAAAGGCGGATCTAGAGGGTAATAAGAAGTTTATGTAAACTTTTTCAATAAATGTTATACGTTATATATAAAATATTTATAGATTTGAACCTTATAAATAAAAATTAGATATTAGCTTAGTGACTAAGCAATTCAAAATTTATTTTGCGGTGTTCGTTTAAATGTCAAGGGAGGACTAGTCATCTTATAAATACTTGATAAAATAATAGAGTCAAGTGCTAGCTAACCTTTCTACTTGTTCATTATCTTTCTATGTCAAGCCAGCAAGTTGAGTCCAAATGGGAAGGCAAATCCATTGCCAATCTAAAACTTGCAAAAGCTGAACAAGTATGGGCTATCTTGGAAGATTTCTTCAACATCCACAATTGGCTACCTACCATTGACACTTGTCACCAAGTTAATGCTGAAGATGAAATCATCCGCTACTGCGCTAGCACCGCGACCCCATCATCGTCAGACGATGGAGAGGCGATCCTCAAGTGGTGTCACGAGAGGTTGTTGACCATTGACAAAGTTGAACGGTGTCTAAGCTACGAGGTATTAGACAATAATATAGGAATCAGGTCGTATGTAGCTACCTTTAAAGTATTGCCATCGGACAACGGTGGTGATGAGGATGGGTGCAAGATTGTATGGTCGTTCGTTGCTGATCCAATTGATGGCTTGACTTTGGAATTATTTTCGGGTTACGTTGACTCTACCCTGCAAGGCATGGCTGAAAATATTGAGAAAGTTTTAATTAACAAGCCTGTTAAATATGAGTAATGAAAGATCTGTAATGTTTCACTTGGACAGGTTACTAGTGTTTTATTTTGAGAAATGGATAGGATCTTGCAATTTGTTTATGTTACATCTCTTTATTTTTAGTTGCTTCGAAATATATTTCTTTATTTAAAAATAATTTGAAGTTTCAAATTTTCATTTCTATCACTTGTTTGAAATAATAACTTTTGAAACTCTTTTTTTCTTAAATTTTATGTTCAATCACAAATGTGGATGAGAGGTGAATTTGGGACTAGACTGAAACCTTGTTTCCTTCCACCTGGCGTTATGCTTAACTATTTCTAAAAGGAGGTTTCAACCTTGTATTGGTCGATAAGGGTTGGTGTTTGCTACTTTTTTTAAAAAAATTTGTTCGGTTTTCAATTTTTAAGATTTTTTTTAATGGGATAATACCGAATACCAAATAAAATAATTCAGTTCGATTCATTAGTATGAGCCTGGTACAATGGTTCTTTCTACCTAAACAAGTGGGTTATTTTCAATTAATGTGTGTGTTTTTTTGTTCCTTAATATCTGAGTTAATGTGCCCTGTATCTGTCACATTTAGCTGCGATGAAGTACTGATGCTCATGTTAGAAAGTGGAAGATGTTGGATTTAGTGATTATGCAGAGGGGTACCAGTAGATTGAAAAAGTATTGGGAGAAGGTGATTAGACAGTATATGGTCCAACCTCATATCACCAAGGACATAACTTTAAATAAAAAAGAGTGGAGATCACGTATTAGGGTAGGAGGTTAGTAGGCTAGTAGAGGTAGGATGATGTCTCGCCTTGTGATATAGTAGGTTAGTACGATTAATTATATCTTTATATATTGTGTTGTTATTGTCTGTTTTTTTTTTCTTTTTTTTTTGGCTACTTTCATTATATTTATAATTTGGTATATTTTGACTTTTGGATCTGATATATTTGAGATGGAGATAGTGTCTATCTCCGTATATAGTGGTATTTCACCCGTGTGTCACGTTTAAGGTTGTTTATTTCTGTTGTTCTTGTTGTCTAATTTCTTGTATCATGCTGTCCCTCCCTTTCTGTTTCCATTCAAGTGTAAGAGAAGATTCATCTTCACAAGAAATCATTGACGTTTTGCATTATTGTGGTATATTGAGTTTTTCAGGCGCAATTCTTGAGATCACCTCCTTCAAACAAGAATTGAAGGCATTCTAAAAATAACAATCATATCTCAATCCAAGCAAGTTGGAAAACATTACATTGTAATTGAGATTAAACGTTGTTATCTGTTCTAAAGGTTCGAAGATCGTGCCGTGTTCACAGAATACATTGTACTGGCCAAAGAATCTAATAATCAGCCAAGAGAGCAACGCCAGGAATTCCTAGAGTTTTTACTACCACACTATACAAGGTTTGGATAATTGGAATCATCTTTCTGATTTCATTGGAGAAGCAGGAAGCTAAGCAGAAAGTAGGATAAATAAATAAATATAACAGCATCCCTTGAAAACCTTGATCAATCAAAATACTAACTATTCAGAAAGCTAGCAATGACTATACACATTTGCAAGATTGCCACAAGCTAACTTCTTGTGCATCCAATCAATGATATCCTGGGCAATTTCTTCACGCTCAGGCTCAAACAGAAGGTCATGCAAGAATCCATCATAAAGTTTAATGTCCTTGAATTCAGAAGCAGCCTCATTGTACAAATCTTGAGAAGCCAATGGATCAGTCACTCTATCAGCAGATCCATGAAGGACTAAGAATGGGACAGTAACAGACTTGAAGTTCCGCATCAAGTAAGAGGAGATGCGTAGAATCTCATGTCCTGTCCTCACCCTCAAGGGCCCAGTATACACTAGAGGGTCAGAATACTTGGCCACCAGCGCTGCAGGATCCCTTGAAACAGGAATCCCCCTTTTGTGAGAACCTTTGAACTGGTACCTAGGGGCAACCAATGAAAATATTGGTGCCACGGCCTGCATTTGGATAACCAACATAAAATTAGAGAGTGCATGGAAAGAAAACACTGCTGAAAAACAAAGTCATCAAAAGCGACAAAAAAACATGTAATTTATATGAGAAACAAAAGTAGGCGCCTTACACTAACAACAGGATTCGCAGGCTTCACACGCAATGCTGGTGAAGTCAATATGATACCCTCCAGCATGTTTTCTATGTGTGGATAAGAAGCGGCCTATGCAAGGGAGCAGAATAATCAATGAGTACTAAGGGTTTCAGAATGGTTGAAATTACTTCACTTCAAAAGCCTTACCTTTAAGACAACAGCTCCTCCAGTTGAATGACCAAAGAGAAAGCATGGTATATCAGGGTTCTCAAACTTGACCTTTTCCAAGAAAGCCCCCTGTACAAATAGAGAAAGAATATTAGGTAATTTGGCAGGCCGTCGGATGAGGCAAGACAATGATGAAAGAAAGATGAATGTAGAATAGAGATCACATTTTCAGCTTGTGACTTGAGAATGGATATCCAGTTCAAGAAAAATAATTGGAATTGAGTCCTTAAGGAAAAGAATTCTCAGATATATGGCAGAGATGGAGCATGAAATATAAAAACAGTGATAACTTACTGTGTCTGCCACGACATGGTCCAAAGATGGCACATATCCATGTAATCCATCACTCCCTCCATGTCCTGTCACACAAATAATTCTACGTCATTTGTTAAGAAGTATTAAGCATTCAACCTTGACTACTAGTATCAATCATAACAATCAGCTCATAGAAGCTTATTTCATTATCCATGAATCCGGAAAATATAGCAAGACCTACTTAATGCATGTAGCTCAAATCAATGCATTTTAAGAAAAAGAAACCTTGTAGGTATCTGCAGGAGCAGTATAATCCTTGATAAGAGGCTATCTAGTAAAGAAGTAATCAGGGAAAGGAGGACCAACTTCATTCACGGAAAAGAAATTAAAGAAAGGAGTACTGAAGAGTAGACAATGAAAATAGATGACGCTATACACACACTTAATTAAGAACCATACTTGACCCTTTAGAAGCCATCCTAATGACAAGGCGAGCTTGTTTTAGGACCCTAAGAATGACCATTACCCCCTTTGTATGATTACAATGAAATACTAGTACATGTGATAACAAAGAGGTCACTACAGGACCCCTAACCAATTTAAACAAGGCCTTCAAAAAGGAAGGATAAAAGTACCTATCCAGTCCATTGCATACACCCCGAAGTTGCAGGAGTTCAGTTGCCCAGCAAAATGAGCATATCGTCCACTGAAATAAAATATAAAAGAAAGCTAAGCCAAGCATAAAGAAGCATTGTAGTGTATACATTACTGAAAGGAGAAGTCTTAAACAACTCGCATTAGCCACGACAGCTATTCAGCTATGCCCCCTCCTCCCAAGATTTAAAAAGAACAGTTGAAAAAACAGGTACCTGTGCTCATTCAGTCCATGGATGATGATAACTATGCCCCTGAAACAAAACACTAGCCATTAAGAAACAATTAAGGAAAAAACACTAAAAACATTAAAAAGAGATAACCAATTATAGCAGATTATCAAAGAAGAACATCAGAATTTGCACTACTTCTCATTAAGACCCCACAAAGAGAGTGAATTCTGTCGAATTATCAGAAAGAGCCTTAGGAAAAAAAAAAGTAATTACTATTAGACTGGGGATTTTCGATGTCCTATAACATATGGTTTAGGATTATAAGATCAGAAGCAGTAATGATGTACAGTTTTTAGATTTTTCTTAATAAGTTTTTCATTGACCGATCTGGTGAAATGGAAATCACTCGCTTTCTAAGATAGCACTCTAACTCAAAAGCATTCAAGCAGGAATCATCTAAAACATGAAGCCAAGTCTAGGTGATTCAACCTAAGGTTTTTCCTGATGAAAGCAGTAAACCATATTTGATCACTGGTAGATTCTGGCTTGCATTTCATGTCCTAAAAAACTAGATTTTTTTTTTTGTGGGGGTTGGGGAACTTGATATTAATGCTCTAACTTGCCAATCCTATATAAAATAGGAATCCCCTTCACGTCTATTCTCTGTTTATACAAGCTCACATACATGGGTATCAATATTTTAAAAATGAACGTACCTCAATTCATCTGAAACCGGAAACCACGACCGGCAAAACAAAGCATTCCGACGGACCCCAAGGAACAAAGACGTACTCCAACGGCATTGGAAACCGTCACTCTCAACCACCATATCTAACGCCTCAGCAAGTGCCCTCCTTCTCTGCGTATCCTCTTCATCCCTCCGCAGAGCAAATTTCCTCCTCTTCCCTGACACCGACGTAGTTGCAGCAGACGGCGAAGGAGGAGGAGACGACGTTGACGTGGAAAACCGGCGACGAGAAAGCAGAATTACCCATAGGAAAACGGACTGTACAAAGATTATCAATCGCCGGAAAGTTTGATATGAGAAAACTGACCGGTGGAGATTTTTGAAAAGAGGAATAATCCGGCCACTTGCGCCGGATGTAAGTTCCTCCACCGGCAAGGATGATTCCATCAACTGAAAACCAAACAAAAAGTAAAAACTGAAGAATTAAGCTTTTGTTGTGAATGGGTTTTTGGGAGAGAAAAAAAGGGAAAGTAATTTATTTTATTTATGGAGAAAGAAAGGAAGGAAGGGAAGGTGATGACTTTTTCTGCGAAGGAAAATGTAGACACGGTTTGATTCCGTGTGGAGGGGTACACAGAGCTATATATGGAATGGGTGACGTGCCTGATTTTGAGTAGTTGTGCAGCGAAGAGTACAGAGTCAAAATAGGAAGGTGATTCCATACTTAGATGTTGACTTTTACATACGCTACTTGTTTGGAAATGAATAATTTATTACTCAATGTTTACTAACAGTTGTTCATTATTAAGTTTTGATATATATTTTAAAAATAATACTCCGTAATAGGAATAATTTACTATATTATTCTTTGAATATATTAAATTTAAAATTTTGAAATATGTAATTTTAGATATTAAATACCCCTCCGTCCAATATGGATGTTCACCGTTAACCTAATACAAGAATGAAGCAGTAATTCATAGAAATAATTTCATCAAATCACTTTTTGAATATGATAAATACGATATCATAGGAAAAGGTTATGATTAATGATAAAGGTAAAGTAGGAACTAAATGTAAAATCGTCTTATGATTTCATAAATTAAATAAGTATAAATACACATCTTAAAATAGTATAATAGATAAGTAAAGATAACCGGGAGGAGGTAGCATCTAATAGCAAGAGTACAATGGATACAAATGGATGAAGGGGAATAATTTATTTATTTTTTAAATTGGATATGTATTTTTAATATATTTTAATATATGTGTTGGATATGAAGAAAAATATTCATGTTGTTTTAAAAATATATTATTGAAAAAAATAAGTGGAACTTTTTAATTAATTTTTTAATATTTAATAAGTAAGAAAAAAGAAATTATCTCAATAATATTTATATATAATCAAGTAAAATAATATATAAACAATTTGAGATGAAGATTTAGGACTATAGTTCTTTCTCAATAATTTTTTTTAGAATATTAAATTTATTATATTTTCAAAAGTAATTTAATAAAAAGAATTACTTCTTAAATTGAATAAATAAATATTGATATCTATTTTTAGTTTTCTTTTAAATTCAATTCTTGATTACGAGCAGATGAATCATATTCATCCAAGGTCATAATCATAACCCGTAAAAATTTATTTATATCAAACTAATAAATATTTGTTATAACCACTTAGTTGTTACATATATTTCTTTTTGTATCTCTCTAGTACATTGCATTCAAAATGGAATATTTGATTTATAACATAAAAATAAATGGTTTTATCATTGTTGAATTTTGTAAAAAAATTAAAATTAAAATTAAAAAGGTAGAAAGATAATATTATTTGGTGTTTTGTTTCTGTTGTGAAACTTATACCTATACATTATTTGAATGATTGTTACCCATTATATTGTATTGTTATTTTTCAAATATAATATTTATTTTAATTGACTTTTAAATTTTATTATGGTATAATGAAAAATCTCATTTTATATATTTTATGTCGTCACATCATTACGTTAATATTACAAACATGTTACTACTAATTAATTACTAATACGTTAAGTTAATGAATAGAAAATGGACATATAATACAGTACTTTGGAAAGTTCTATGCAGGGAACATGAGACATAATAAATATTAAAAAATGAATAAAAGTTGAAAATTTGTGGTGTTCTCCTGTACAACCACCTGCGGAGTAAACAAGAGTTTTGGCATCCCTGTGAAACACTTGTTTTTCTAAGCACTCTTAACAGTATAAAATACCTTCTCCATCCTATTTTGATTGCACACATATTAAGAAAAATATTTAGAGATAAAATTTACATCATATTTTTTACGATTACTTTTTACAAAATCATAAATAGTATAATTTATCTTTTAAAAAATATAAAACTTCAATAAATAAAAGGAAAAATATAGAAAAAATTTCAAACATTCACCTTAAACTTTGAACAATACAAATATTTCGAACATTCAAAGAATTTCAATTAATTTTCCGTCACCAACATTCTTGCTAACCTCCTTTTTTTCTTCTCAAAATATTGGAACATCATAAGTTAATTTCCGTTCCTAAATTAAATTGTTTAATACTATATCTGATTTTACATTATTTTCTTTTTTAAAACAAGATCCAGAAAATGGTTTTCTTTCTTTCCAAAATTCAAATGTTAACTATATGCTTTTTTTGAGTTCATGTTTTATGTGTATACACTATCAGGTCACATATTATATTATTATAGTTTATTTGTATATCATATTAATCTATATTTATATCTTCTATACTATATTAAAAGCGTGAACGTCCTTATGAATGTTGTTTGAGCTTTTTGTCCTTCATTAAACGACTCCATTTTTTAAATAAAATCGTGTTTTTACAAATTTTTTAAAATTATTATTTAATTATATTTATAATATTAACTTTAAAATATGTTATGAAAAGAAGTGATAAAATGACTTATGCCGGTGAAAAAACTCCTAAATCTTTCTTATTTGATAGAACTTCTTTCTTTTTGAATCAAGAAAATACCCGAAGTCGCTCCGAAAAATTCTAATTTAACATGAGTTTTGATTAGTGATAGAATCTC
>JAABOM020000103.1:15612523-15624336 GCA_011800125.2 Solanum clarkiae
TACAACTCAAACTCATCATAATTGATGAAAGCATTAAAACAGAATGGACAAGGGAAAATGCCTAAAAATAAACCAACTTGAGGCCAAGACTTGGGACCAGTTGCTTCACATCATTTGTTGGAAGACTAACTTAATTAAATATCATAATTGCAAAGGTTCTCGAATCTCATATATTCATCGCGCTAGATCTGCCCAATCATATGTAGATCCCAACTTCACCTGTCACAACAAGAAGCAAATGAATAGCTATTCAGACGAGAAGACAACAAAGGAAAGCAAAATCTACTAATGTTATACAATATATATACCTGAACTTCCTTGCGTAATATAATAATTTAAGATTAGATCAAAAGAGACTAAAACGAAGGAATGGATTCTATGGATATGTACCAGAAAAAACACAAAATAAAATATTTGGTGAATGTGTTTGAGAATGTTTAGGATTCTATAATAATTTGATATTATCCTGTTCTCATCATATTAGGATTAAAGTTGGAATACTATTTCTTATATTAAGGTAAAAAGATAATTAATTAAATTATTAAATTAGAATCAGAATTATCTTTTTAAGATTCTTTAAAACGGCTATATATGTAAATAAAACGTCCATATTTATAATTAAAAAAAAGTACTAGCATTTATATAACTAAGTTTTAAGAAATGTCTTTTCAACTAATTTTTCCTTTATTTTATTTTTTCAATAAAATGGGCCATGTGCCCACTATTTAATTAATAATAATAATTAAAAAAACAAAAAGATAGGTAAAACTTGTCCGTTGTTGCAACAACTTCTTGTTTCAAGAATCTTCATGCAAAAGTAGAAATACTCTAAGGATTCTATTTTTGGATGTGGTCAAAATCTAAAGATTGACTGACATGCAACTTATACAAAAGTAAGTCCTAGTTCTCTAATTTACGTTGCATTTTATCGAAGACTTGTCAAGAAATCAATCCTAATTTTATTTGGCCTTCCTTTTGTTGATGCACATTGGACTTGTTTGTTTCCTCGTTTCACATACTAGTTTATGATAATTTTTCCAACTTTTCAGTTCCATGTTTAAATTGTAGTTCTCCCATAAGCCTGTATCACAGTGACTCAATCTTCTTTTTTTGAGCCTGTCAATCAATTAACTATATAAATTAACAATAAGTTAACTCATTCGAAGAATTCAACATGATTGTTAGATAGTCCGTAACCTTAGATCAATTTTATCGCGTGGTTAACATACAAAATTGGATTTTATTTGTTGTAGATCATAATTTGCATTGGTTTAATTTAGTTGACAGTTAATCGTAAGTACTGTAAATTTAACATTCATCTTTTAATCACTTTATATTAAGAAAAAAATAATATAATTAGGTAAACATATATATATGACTATAGTTTTAAAAAATTATAATTTATAGTTATAATTAAGGTTTTTTTACTATTTTCTCTTTCCTCTCTTCCTCTCTCTCGCCTCTATCCTCTCTGTCTCTGCAATTTTTTGCAGATATACAATTACAAATATATACTAGTTAGTTGTATATATATAATTATTTTGACAGATATACATATACAATTTGCCTCTCTCGATCTCGCTCGCCTCTTTCCTCCCTCTTCCAATCTCGCTTGCCAAATATATAAATATATATATGCATATTAATTATAAATTTGCAATTATTTGACAGATATACACACACAATTTGATAAATATACATATACAGTTCGTCTCTCTTCTTCCCTCCAGGTCACATAGCTGAGGTTATATTGTATAATTATGTAAAATATAGTCATTTGACCATATTAAATTTTAAGCCTAGACTATTTATGAAAATTCCCTAATCCTTATGTGTGTAGGAGATATTTTTTCTAGTGTTAGATCTAATCGTTGCAAAGTTGATAATTTGAGCCCCTATGTTTGTTAGCTAGATCCTTAGATACTGCGGGTAGGCTACAGGAATTCACATGATATTCATGCTAATCCCTTCACCCAAAATGCAAACATTCATGCACACACTTTCACAAATTAATTATACAGAATACTCAACTCAATCACGAGTCTATCCAATTTCATGAAATTCCATAAATTTGAAAATCTCACTCATATTTAGACTCAAATTTCTGGTAAGTCACATGCTTACTAGACTTACCTTTTTCATATTAACGCAACTTGCAACACAAAAAGCCTAGTGGAACAAATATCTCATTAATTCATCATGAAAAAGTGAATTTAGGATTTTCTTTAAAAATTACTATTTTCTCAGTTTCAATTTATTTATTTTGAAACTAAAATTTATAATGTAATTTTTTTTCTAAATTTAGTCCATATTAAGTAAATTATTGAAACTCTTTTCATAATTAAAAGAGTTAATATTGGTCACTCAAATATTAATTTTTTTCATCACTTAATTTTCTTTTTAACCCCAAAGTCACTCAACTAAGAATTTCTTTCACCGAAAGTTACTCAACTATGAGTTATTTTCACAGGAAGTCACTCAACTTTGTTTTAAAACTCAAAAGTCTCTTAACTATTGGTATATGACTCAGAAAGTCACTCGATAATTGATATTTCACTTAGAAAGTCACCCGACTAGTTTAAATAATTTTTTATTGAAATAACAATTTTATTTTAATAAGATGCTCATTTTAATTATTTTAGTAAATCTTGTCGAAACATAATTTTTATTTAAAATTATATGTTGTTTTTAAAAAATAATAAAATGCACTTTTAAATTATTTTATTATTTTTTTTGTAATTAAAATAGATATTTTAAAAAAAAAATAAAATGAGTATTTTATTATTTTTAAAAAATCTTAAAGAGCAACAAGAAAACTGTACAGTGTGTACCAATAATGTAATTTACATGAGATAAAAAAAAAAAGATAAATTACCTCTAGAATTAATTTTCTCGTCAGATTCAAATGTTTCCAGTGAATATTTGGTGTATTTACAGGTTGTTGTATTTTGGCTGCAATCTGTTCTTCCAAACACAAATGTCTTTAACATTTTGAGTTTAAAGACAAATTTATGAATAAAATTATATTTCAACAAAATTTAATAAAATAATTAAATGAGTACTTATTATTATTACAAAATTAGTTTAAATATAAATTTGTGTTTCAACCAATTTTAAAAAATTAATATAAAAGAGTATCAAATTATTTTTTTTAAAAAAATCATATAAAATAAAAAATGCATTTCAGCAAAATTAAATGAAAAAACATATAAATTAGAATGACTTTTTAAGTAAAATGACAATAATTGAGTGATTTTTTAAGTGAAATATCAAAGTTGAATGACTTTTGAGTTATAAAACAATGTTGAGTGACTTTCTGTGAAGAGAACACTTTAGGCCTGTTTGGAAAGCTCCCATGTAATTGGAAATTAGTGTAATTGAGTGTAATTACACTCTTTGGCATCTTTGGTAAACCAAGTAATAACTTCATATAAGTGGAATTGGGTGTAATTGTAGTGTAATTACACTCTTCAATTCCCATGGAGGACTAGGAATTGAGTGTAATTACATGACGTGACATTAAACTTTTTTATCTTTCCTTTTTAAATATATTTTTTATGTGAAATATGAAAAGTCAATACTTTATTTTTTTATTTGAACATTTTCATTTCTAATAATACTCTAAGGTTCTCGAGTAAAATATTTGTTTTATTCTTTTTTATATTTGGATGCCTTGATAAATTATTTTATGTGTTTCATTTTTGTGTTTTCTTTTATCAATTTTTGAGAATGATTTTTTTTAATTCCTGGCAATGATAATAGATTAGATCCTGTGTAGCCTACAAATAAAATAAAAAATAAGTAATAATATTATTTATTTAAAATTTAATTTGTTAAATTAACTGTGTAATTATATTTGTCCAGTCAAACAAGACAATGAGAATTACACTGTAATTACACTTTGACAAACAAACAAGATAGTGAAACTACCAGGTTGTGTAATAACAGGGTGCGTAATTACTACCCTGATAATTATACCAATTTTAATTACCAGCTGGCTTTCAAAACAGACCCTTAGTGGAATGATTTTCTACGAAGAAAATCTTTACTTAGTTGACTTAGAGGTTAAAAAGGAAAGTTGAATGACTTTCTACGGAAAAATTATAGTTGAGTGATCATCTGAGATATTAATTCTAATTCAAAATAGGTAAATTTTTAGAAGTTCAAGAAAACTATTGGAACGTTTTTTCATATATATTTTTTCTTTTAATGAGGGCCTTAGCTACTTTATATTTTACTAGAAGAATAATTTAGAAATAATTAAAAGGATAATACTGTAGTTTTCTTAAGGGATGTGCCATATAATCTAAGAATTCACGGAAGATGGAGTAGAGGGAGCAGTTGTAAACTATTTAAAGATATGTATAATATACCAAAATGTTTTTAGTTATTCTTAAACATGTCATGTAAATGTTGAAACTAAAGAGTTATCAAATTGAAAAAGAGACATTTTTTTTTCTAAAAAATTAAAAAATAAAATACGAGAAACAAATTAAAATAGAGATTAATAGTTAAAAATGTTTTATTTTTCTTTTTCTTACCTGTAAAGGTAGTCACCGGGCCTTAGCATGAGAAAGATAGTTTCCAAAATTAATTATGAAGTACCTATCCACTCATGAACAAGATAGTTTCTAAAATCCATTGACAAGTCCCTATCCATTCATGGTTCACTTGTTCTTTTTCTAAGATTCACTGACCTTTTTGGATCCCTATATATATAGCATTTGAGAGGAGCAACATGGTAAGCAAAAGTTCCTTCTTTCTTTATATAGGAGAATTGCAGCTGCATCTCTCTGGAAGAACAAACTTGCCAATCATGGTAATATATACCAACTAATTTTAAGTTTCATTCATACATACACATATTTAGGCACATAAACATACACATGTTATGTTTATTTAGAGTCATACTACTATCATCTATGCTGTCTCAAATGTTTTTTCAAGTGATAAAAGATTTAAAATCTTTATATATACTTTTCTTGTTTTGCACCATTTGAAGTGCAAAAAATAATACACACATATATATGCTCCTTTTTTGTTATATATATATATATATATATATGTTTTTTTATTTTTTGATGTTCACTTACTAGTCACTATATGTATAGTTTAAAATCATTTTATCACTGCACGTAATTTATTCACTAACTTTCGAGAATGCCTGCTGAATTATGGGTGTGTTCAGTACCAATGAAAACGTTTTCTCGGAAAATATGTGGTTTTCTTATTTAATTTTTGGTGTTTCACTAATAGAATCAATAATTTTTCTCACCGGAATCAATAAAAAAAATGTTTATAGAACCTTTTTCACTCATTTTCATTGAACCAATTCATTGGAAAAATTCATGGCAGGAACTAAATTCTCATTGAAATAGTAGAAAGTTTCCTATTTTTTTCATTTGAAACAATATTTTTTCTTTTCACATATTCAATCAATATATCTATGGAAATAGCCATAGAATAATTTTTTTGATAAAAAAATAATAATTTTAGTAGGATTCTCAGGAAACAGTCTCTCCACTCCTATGAAGTAGTTGTAAGATCTGCTTACATTCTACCCTCCTCAGACCCCACTTATGGGATTCCACTGGATATGTTGTTGTTGTTGTTGTAGTAGTAGTTGTAGGGTTTGTTAAATAAGTGGAAAAAAGGTTTTTTTAAAAAATATTTATATAAAATCTAGATAATCAAGTAAGGTGTAGAATTGTGAGTCATGGAGATGGACTATGGTTGGGCCGGGCTGGATCAGATGTATTGGACAATTAAAAAATAAAATGAATTAAAATGTCTTTTAAAAAACTTGTTTTTGTTATTTCACTTAAAAAAAGAAAATATTTTTTTCATTTTAAGCATAATGTTTCTAGGAAACGTATTTTTTAAAAACTTTTGACCATCCAAACATGAATAATTTGAAGGGAAAAAAAATCTCAGCACTAAACACACTATATATTTTTTCAAAGTTCAATCCCGGCCAGTTCCAACTATAATATTGTACGAGTTCATTATAAGATAGGGATTATTTTTTTTCCTTGGTTTAAACCAAGTTTCTTTTTCCACGTAAACTGGTGAATTGAAATGTTACTTTTTGTTATCTAGAGTGAACAAGTGTTAAGGAAGGTGGTATCAGATGTATCTAATGAAATTAACAAAATTGGAAAAGACTTGGAGAACATTTGCACAATTGATGAAGTTATACAAGCAGAATGTGAATGTTGTGGCCTTCAAGAAGATTGCACTCAAGATTACATAGAAAGAATTAAAGATTGTTATTCAGGAAAATGGGTGTGTGGCCTTTGCTCTGAGGCTGTAAAAGAAGGAATTATAAAAAGAGGATCAATTGAAAAAGCTGTGACTTCACATACAAAGTTTTGTCAAGAATTCAATACCTCAACAAGACTCAACCCAAAGCTCTCTTTCACTATGGCTATGAGAAACATTGCAAGGAGAAGTCATGAAAATAAGGACAAGAAGCAATATCCTACAATCTCCAAGATTTCAAGAACTTCTAGTTGTGTTCCAAGAATTGACTTTACAATCAAACAATCTTGAACTAGTATAAGCAAATGCTTAGAAGATGTCAAAGTTCTTTCCTTGACATAAATTTAAGTAATAAAATAAAATGGTTATTTTTCATTATTGAATGTTATATACTATATTCAAATTGAATATGTGATTTGAATAGCAACAAACAGTAGCTAATCTAGCTGTATAGATTGTAATTATCTCCAAGATGTTCTTAACTATTTTAGCTTGTCTAATGTTGTAAGAATAGAAATATAAAAAGAAAGATCAACTTTCATAATAATATAGGATCTAATTATTCAATGCTTCAGTAGTTTCGATAATTATATATCTTATTCAAGTTATCTCCAAATATATTGTATTTATCTTTACACAGATCCTATTTACCTCTAAGTGCATTGTATCTAGCAAATATATCTTGTCTCTATCCTCTCTTGCTTGCCCCTCTCTTTCATCTACTTCTTTGTATTTCTGTTTCACAATTTATCTTTATTTCACAATATATTTGAGTTGTACAGTTTCATGTATCTGCATAATCATTATCAATTTTGTGTTTCTATACATTTAAAATCAATTTCATCCCGTATATCCAATGTCAACTTTATCAAGTATATATTCGATATCAATTTCATCAATATCCAGTATCAAATATTTGGTGTACCCACGAATAGATGCATGTATCATGGATTCAAGATACATATATCTAGCATACAAATATTCACAATGAATTCGAGTTTCATGATTATTTCATATAATTGCGTATCCAAGTATCAATTCCATATATCTGTATATTCAAAATCAACTTCATCCAATATATCCGACGATATCAATTTCGTTTGTGTATCTGATATCAAGTATCTAGTGTATTCATGCATAAATACATACATCTTGGGATACATATATAGACACACACACTAACACATTCAGTAGTGTGCCTGAACTTAGAATACATATGGTATCAAAATACGCACATCAATTGTCTGTAAGTTCCATCACTATCAAGCAAAAAGATAGGAGACAAGGATGGAGAAATGATAGGCGAGAACAGAGAGAGAGGGAACGAGAAAAAATGGGAGAGAGGGAGAGAGGGGAGGAGAGAGGGAGATTAAAGGGGGGGGGAGAGGAAGAGAAAGAGACGGAGAAAGTGAGAGGCAAGCGCTGAAAGAGGGGAGAGAGAGAAAAAGGGAGAGAGGGAGAGAGCAGCGAGAGAAAGGGAAGGAGAGAGGGAGATTATGTAATTATTCTAAACTATTGAAAAGGTTTAGTAAATATAATAAGAATATTTGTATAATTAGATAGTGTGTTTTTTTTTTAGCAAATTATTCAAGTATGCACGAGGTTTTCTCTCTTTTTTTTACATGTTAATACGAATTGTTAAATTTGCAATTTTATTTTCTTTAATATGATATATTGGCAACAAAGTTATGTTCTTTTACCAAACTTATAAGTACAATGAATATATACATATGCATAATTCGAGAGTATTAAAAGAAATTCAAATATCATCTTTAAAAAATTCATATAAATAACTAACTTTTTCTACCCATACTCCCATCTCGTAACCCCCCACCCACCTACTCTTGAATTTTTTTTAAGAAAATAAAAATAAATTTACCCACCTAACCTTCACCCATGCACACCCAACCCCTACCCCTACCCACTCCTATTCCACCCCTAAATTATTTTAAAACAAATTAAATTTTTCGACCCCCATCCAACCTTCACCCTATCCCCACCCAACCACCAAAATTTTAGAAAAAATAAAGTATGCCTCCCCACCTACACCTTACCATCTCCCACAACCCTCTACTTGTAATGATCCTGAAGGTTATTTTTTAAAAAATTTAGAAAATTATCATTCTAGACAGTCGTCCCAAGTCATATTTTATTAGTTTGTGATTTGATTTTGGAGTTTTGTAGAAAAAGTTATGAAATTTGAAAGTTTTTGAGTTTTGAAAGTTTTAAGTTGTTCAAAAGTGATTTTTGGTACCAACTAAAGCTATGAACCTTGAAATGGAATTCTGTTAGTTTCATCAACTCCGCAATATGAAGTTTGTTCCAGGAGTGTCGTTGGTTTAAGGTTCGGGGTTGTTTCATGGATTTGAGGTCTTAAGTTGAAAGTTTAAGTTGCCAAATTTGTTCAATCAAAAGGAGTTGAATCTTCGACAATGGAAGTGACTTGAGCTACTCAAAGATTACGATATGAGTGCAAAAATGATCTAGTGCAGTAATCCACGATACTTGTTTACGAATTGTAGATGACTCTATGAATCATAAATAGGAATCCTGGAAGTGCCCTCAAGGTTTGAAATTTTTTGGGAGGAATGGTTAGATTTGATGAAAGGACATGATGGATCATAGATTATTAGTGACCCATATTGGGTTTGTTGGAACACTCATTTGGAGATCTAGATCATTCCAAAGTTGTGTGTCCTCTAGAACTTGTTGCTGGTAAAAGAAGGGTGGTGATATAAGGTTGTCGGGATTTATGATTTGGGTTAGAGGGTTGAAAAGTGGAAGCTCCCATGTAGGCATATGGATGAATAAAAGTTGGGGGAAGGGCAATGTCAGTGGTGGCTGCAGTACAGACGACATCCAAAGGTAGTGATTGTAAGTGTCCCTTCCGACACCACCTGGGCTATGAA
The DNA here is from genome assembly GCA_011800125.2 of Solanum clarkiae. Classification (NCBI taxonomy): domain Eukaryota; kingdom Viridiplantae; phylum Streptophyta; class Magnoliopsida; order Solanales; family Solanaceae; genus Solanum; species Solanum clarkiae. The sequence goes on from JAABOM020000103.1 coordinate 15,621,694, forward strand.
GGTTAGATTTTGGACAGTCATCAGAACCTTTCTCCCCTCTACTTCTACATTAAACGATAAGGCTTAACCCTGCATTCTCATTTCTATCCATGAATGAGGGTTGGTGTTCGAGTTCTGTATAGGCGTTGCGTAAAGGGTGTTGTCCCCTAATGTGACTGCAAAGGCTTGGAGTGGAGGAGGAGTTGGTAGATTCATAGTTGGGAGAAACAGTGATGGAGGAGAGAGTGTTTGGGGTCTAGTCAGTTAAAGTGGAAAGGAGTGCCTCGAATTTATTCTCTTTTAGTGGGCGAAAAAGAGGACTTTTGGCATTTTGTTCTAATATGGGTAAGTCCATGGTGATGGAATCCATAGGGATGGTAGTTAGTTTTCCAGAAGTATTTTCCAATTTAAGTAACTTAGTACAGTTGTTGGTGTTTGTCGTATTTGAGCTTGATAATGTTCCAGTTACATTAAAAGTGTTATTTTCATTATATTCATTTTCTCTTTCTTGCAGCCAGCTATGCTATCTGTGGTGCGTACAAGGGGGCGTGGAGGTGTGTCATCCAATGAGTGACAGGTGATAGAAGCATCCACCAATCCCTCCAAATTTTGCTGGCTAAGGTTAGTAGGGGTTTTACCCTTTTTATCGCGTGTCGATTGACTTGTCATACCAACACATTTCACTGAGATTGTCTTCTTGAGGAAGATTTGTAGAGGCGAGCTTAGAGGGTGGCCTTGTGAATGGAGCTACATCAGTGTCCAATGGGCTTTGGACTAATGTGAATTTATTTCTATTGCTAGATTTTGACGGTTCGGTGGATTTGTAGGCTAGGTGATTATTAGCTTTTTCTTTAATGATTAATTTATTAATTTCTTTTCTAGAAATATTTTTCTTTACTCCCGTAATTATGACGTCAGGTTTAATGACATCATCAATGGCTTCCCTTGCTATTCTCTTCTTCGATTCTGAAGAAGGCATTTGGGATATCGCTCCTCTCACGTAGATAAAGCGCCGATGGTTGTACAGGAGTGTCGAGACTCTGATTGTTATGGGCTTTGATGGTATTTAAAATTCTGAGAATCAAGGTACTTACATGTTTTGGCATGATATAATTTGACACTAATACCTGGTTCTTCGCTTTGGCTCCTTAGTAGATTCCTCATTTGCAAATTCTTCTTCTTTGAAGATTCCACTATCTGCCATTAATCCTCCTACTACTGTGCTTGTTGATTCCTACTGTTGTTCCCATTTTGGCTTGCATGTGTTTTGCGTTGTTGCTTGCATTTTTGCAGCTTCTTTGTTTCGACACGTCATAGTAGTATGTTCCAGTACCCCACATGTAGTACATAGGATGTTTTCTCCTTAATATATGACTTGTTGTTTGTGGTTCCCAATTATGACATGTTTTTAACTAGAATTCCTACTGGGATTTCAATGCATATTCTTGCATACCTGCCTTGTAAGGTTGTAGATGTGCAAACGTTCGTTTTAACTAATTTGTCAAGTTTTTTTCCAATTTTTGCTAGGATTTGACTGTCGTAGAATTTTGTGGGGAGTTCTGATAGTCTTAACCATATTGTAGAACTTGTCTCCTTCGCCTCCGAGGCCACAAAATTCGGGTGCCAATCTTTCACGGAGAGGAAGAAACCATTGATAAACCAAGGCCCTTTCTGTAGGATTTTTTTGGGCGTTTTCCTCCTTAAGCAGTTTGACTATGAAGTAATCATGTCCTAGATCTATCATGATGATTTCCTCCATGAGCTTCCACATAATGGACAATTATCTTTCAAGGCATATACAATTTAGCCCAAAGATTTAATTATTACCGAGAAATTCCATGGAGTATAAATTCTCTTTTTGTCTTTCGTTGTCAGTGTAATGTGCGATTCACTGTCAAATGTTTTATATTCCTGCAGATATTCCGTATCATCTATGTTCATGTTCTCCATATTGTTTTGGCAATTGACATAAGGTTTGAAGAATGGTGTTTTATTTGCGGTATTTTTTTTCCAAGATCGGAGTTCCTGAATTAGTTGTTGAAAATGAATCCTCCTTTTTTTCCAAGGTCGGAGTTCCTGGATTAGTTGTTGAAAATGAATCCTCCTTTTTTTCCAAAGTCGGAGTTCCTGGATTAGTTGTTGAAAATGAATCCTCCTTTTTTCTGTCATACGAAGGCTTGGGTGGGATTTGATTATCGCCTAAGAAGTTCATTGCAGCACAAGATCGGATATTTACTGTTTACTTAGCTTGAGAGCATTTTCCATGAACTCTAGTTTAGCATCCTAACAATATTTTTGCTTTTTACTAATATCTACTAGCATATTATTTTAAAATGTCTAATAACATTTGTTCAATTTATATAATTAATAAATAATTTATTATTTCATATTTATTTTATCATTTTTATTAAATAATTTTTATTTTTTAATATTGAAATGATTTACATTTAATAAGAATGAATTGATAAAATATCCCTATATATTGTTTCTTAATTTTTATGCCAAGCATAGTGGAATTGTTGGACAGAAGGAGTAATTCATATAATGGATTTACAACACACATGTTGGGAGGAGAATATTTGAGAGAAGGAGAAAATTAAATAGATTTTGGAGGAGAAGAGATTTTTATTACTCAAAAGGTTTTCTTATTTTTTGCTTGATACA
>JAABOM020000103.1:15624436-15635331 GCA_011800125.2 Solanum clarkiae
TTCAAGATTCATTTTCGAACATAGTATATTAGACTTGAAACGAGATGAAAATTGGGATATTACCTTTTTCGGGGCAGTGAAACTGAGACGACGACGAGCTTAACAGTGAATTTTGATACCACAATGAAACTCGTTTTGAATTCTTTGACTCAAAAACCAGATACTTTAATTTTAATTTTTCGAATCAACGAACCTTTTTCATTTCAACACCAACAATTCCTACTTCGGAATTATACGAATTTTTCCGAAATTAGTTCAAGTATCGAAATAGGGGGCTTTGGTGTTGTTGTTCTATTTTCAAGATGATTTCTTTCTGTTTTCTCCCTCTTTTTCTTCTGTCTCTTCCTTTCTCTGTTGCGAAAAAATGAGCTATATAGGGGATTAAGATTTTTCGTTGAATGGGGAAAAGGGGAAGGAAATTGGAAAATGGAGGAGATTGGGAACAATGGGAACGAGGTCTGGGAAAGGGGAGCGTGCAGGGGAAAGGTTTTGTGGGGAAGAGAATGGCGTCAGGAAGGGGAAAAGGGTTTGGGGAGAGGAAAAATGATTTGGGAAAAGGGGAATGTGCCGGGGAAGGGGAGAGGGTTTTTGGGGAAACGGAGAAGCGCCGGGGGAAGGGGAAAGGATTTTGGGGCAACGGAGAAACGGCGCTGCTAGGGTTTGGGGAAATGAGAAGAAGAAGGGAAAGGGGTTGGGCGGCTAGGGTTGGGGCGAAAAAATGAAGAAGAAGGAGACGGATGAAGAGGATATAAGGGGGCGCGTGCAGCATACGCACCCGTATTAAATAATTAATTTTTTTTAAAATAAAATAAAATAATTATCTGAAAATCGCTAAAAATATAAATAATGTTCGATGACTAATTTAACACCGTGGAGGATAAAAATTGGGTATCAACATAAGCTACCGCATATTAGCTTTCCGCTCTTCCTTAATAGCTCGCTTCTACATAAATTAAAACTTGTTAATGAACTCTCGCCTAAAACGTTATTGGGAGTAACTTTTAGCTATAAAACATTTCTCATAGTAACGAATTATAAAATTTACTCTAACTGAAGATTTATGTTTGTTTACTCCACAGGTTTTTGTCTTTTTTGTCATTGAATTTTTTTAGATAAAATATAACCTAAAATGTTACTGAGAACTAGAGATGGCAATGGGATGGGTGCGGAGTGGGTTGAGCTCAACCCGCAAATTTTTTAAACCACCCCGTCCCATCCCGCATGATTATTTTTTTTCATTTTCAACCCGTCCCGCCCCGCTCCCGCCCCGCGCATATACCCAGCCCGCTTAAATTTTAAAATTCTTTCATTTTTTAATTGAATTTAATTTTTTTTCACTAATTAATGTCTCAACAACTAATTAACTATTTTTATTTGACATTTTAAAAATTGTTTCTTAATCATTAATTAAAATTTTCTAATTAACATTTTAACAACTAATAATTTACCGGACATAACTAGTATAAATTTTAGAAAAAAAATAAAATAAAAGTCAATGTTTAATATAAAAAGTTTATATCTTCAATTTTTACTAATTAGAAAAATTTTATTTCTTCGAATTCCTATTTGGCTTTTTAAACCCGCAACCCGCCCCGCCCCGCATTAGTTTAAAAAATACCTACTTCAACCCGTCCTGCATAGCTTTAAACTCGCCCCGCCCCTTTGTCATCCCTACTGAGAACTCCATTTATACAAGCTTTGTAAAAAAAAATTTAAAAAAATGTATTATTTTTGTGAATTCATTTTAATAATTGCTTATTTGGATTAAAAAATCAGAAAACCTCCACTAACATATTAATATAAATTAAACAACTATATGAAACCAAATCAAATAAACCAATCTCCATACTTGGATAATGGTAAAACATTGATATTTAAAATTTGCATAGTGTGGTTCCTTTTTGTTAATAGAGATCATGTTAATCAAAAGACTATGGAGCATTTCACATTATAAGTGCTAGCTCTTCATCTGTATGGTCCCAAATGTTATCAACTCGGAAACCTTTTAGGGAAGTTAAGCTATAGACGTCAGGTGTGTTTGGTACCTAGAAAATGATTTTTCACAAGAAAATATTTTTCTCGAAAATATCTATTTTCTAGTAAACAAAATTATTTCAAAGGTATTTGTCTATAATATGATCATCTACTAATAAAAATCTTCATTAATTTAGAACTCTCAATTTTAAGATATTGCATTTGCGTTGTTTTGGTTGGGAGAACCCCAGGAGTTTGGATAGGAAAAATCAAATTAAATTTAAAGCGTGCAGGATTTCTTTTTCCTGATTAAGCGTCATTACATTAGAGGAATTTTCCAAACTAACACAATTATAAAATTAAATCAAATAAAAAAACGAACACTTCTAATTACACTAACTCGATAAAAATATTGTTCGATATAAAAAGTCAGAATCAATAATTATTTGATCTCATGTTATGCGATTTTATCATAAAATTTATCTCTTTAATTTACTTTCTGCATTCATGAATTTGTCTTCAATTTAGATATATAATAATTTGATGAGTATTTAATTAGGATAACTACACCCATAAGTCGTTTTTTATTACACAAAATAGTCTTTTGGCGGATCTTTCTCAGCACACATAGCCATTCGGGTATTTTTCTTCAATTTTGGCAAGTTTTCATATCAGTTAACAAGCATTCAATGCCCATGTTGGGCTATTGACTTTCTCTGTTTTTTTTAAAAAAAAGTTAATTTTATTATTCCTTTATATTTAGTAGTGCTATTTTTTATTTTGCCTTTGGCATTTTTCTTCCTTTTAAAAGAAAAATTGGCACTTTTATTTTGCGTTATGCTAAAGTAAAATTGAATAAATGAAAAAAAAAATTCAATGTTTACATTTTTTTGTTGCTCTTTTTTTAAAAAATGTTTTTTTCTTTCTTAACTGTTTCACTTCTTTGTAAAAAAAAATATCATTTTATTATTTCTTATTTATTCTTTTATTCTATTAAAGTCGGAATGTATAATAGTCAAATAAATATCGATATCAATAAATTAAATAATTATTTATACAATGTTAATACACGATTATGCACCATTTATATAATGTTAAAAATTCAATACCTATTTATATACCATCAACACATATTTGTATACAATTTATACAATATCGATGCATGTTTACAAATTATTTTTATAATATTGATACATGCTTATATATAACTTATACAATGTTGATACATTACATAAATATCTATACAATATTGATACACAATTATACATGTGTATACATAATTGATACATAGAAAAAAACAACATGAACTTTTTCTTTGAAAAAAAGAATTTTTTTTCTTTTTTTATATAAAAGGCCATAGCGAAATAAAAACAAAATAAGTTTTTCAAACCAAAAAAATAGTGCCTGAAAAATAAATGTAAAGGTTTTTTTTTTTTTTGAAAAATAATATTTTTCTTTTTTATATAAAAAGCCACAACAAAATTAAAAAAAAAAAGTTTTTTTAAAAAAAAAAACAATGAAAAAAGGCAAAAAGGGCAAATTATTCGGCCTTGGACTGTTTTTGGTCAAAAAGGATCTAATGATCTTGGATTGATTTGAATTATGTTGAGCCCATGACCTTCATGTGCTATTTTTTTTATAAATTTTTTACTTTTTTGTGTATATATGAAATTTTCCCTATTTAATTTTATGGTACCATGTAAAATTTTATTTATGCAAGCAAACACTAGTGGCAAACACTATGTGTTGTACGAGCCAAATATATATTTTTTTCTTAATTTTCTGGTATTTGGAGAGTCAATAATTGCTAATTTTTAGTTATTTTAATTTTTTAAAATTGTTTGAAGTTATAATGTATTGTAAGTAGTTTTCAAATAAAACATATTTCTCTGTTCGTCCAAATTTATGTGGCCTTAATAGAATTTTGAGAATTAATCGGACTTTTTAGATGTCTTTCCTAATATATATTATTTTTCTTTCTCAATTTTTGTGATTCAAATAGAATTTGGAGACTGAATATTTTGATACAATTTTTAGAGTTGGGTATTTTGGTTTGACACTGCTTCACACTGATTTGATATATAGTATTTTAAATTAGTTTTCAAATAATACATATTACTTCCTTCATCCCATTTATGTGGCCCTAATAGAATTTCGAAAATCAATCAAACTTTTATGTCTTTTAAATATATTTTTTTTTGGTAATTAATGAATTTTCATTACCAAAGTGAGAATTACAATGCAAGTACAACCTTACCACTGTACATTGAGTCCCCAGTGATTAAGGTTACAACCAAGGCTTCTAAGCACCAAATCTATTTGTTAACTAGGATAAAAGCTTAAAGTTAGCAATTTTTATTTAGCCTGGATTTCGAACTCCCTCTAAACTTCTTGTACTATCATCTTCACACTTTCTTCTACTGGTTGAGACTTGCATTGAAATATTCGATTATTCCTTTCTTGTCACAAATAATTGACACTAGCAACTAAACACATTCTATATATTTTAGCAGCATTGCTCTTCCCTTTATAGAATTTGCTACACCCCAGTTAACCTCATGCTCCCATGTCATTGTTGTTGATCATTATTCCTTGCCATTGCAGTATATTGCTTCAAACTACTGCAGACATTGGCCATTGGAAGAATGAGTGAGAGATACTCTCCTAACCACTAGAACATAGTGGGCAACTTTGGTCAGTTATCATATTTGTAGAGAAATTTGTGGCATTTGATGTCACGATCCAAGCCTAGGGCCTAGACGTGATCGGCGAATGGAGAACCTGAAGGAACCCCAAACAAGCCTCATAGCATATCATTACACATTCTTGATCACGGAAGTAATGTAAAACAACGTAAGAAACATAAACATGGAGAACTGGGACTAAGAGAGAGAGAGACTTATATTTAAATAACTTGGATATCATAAGTGAGTCAAAGCTTAAGCATAATACATAACATGTTCAACAACACCTCTATTACATAGATAAGAGAGGGGGCCAAGACAAGCAATCGGGCCCACCCTCATAGGTAATACATACATAAAAGAAAAACAGTCCTAGAACATAGTATAAGAGATTAGCCATTATCCCCGGAATGGAGGACTCACCAAAGGCTAACTTGAACAATCCGTCTAGCGACAAGAAGAATCAATAGGAGATCTGGTTCCTACATGGTAACATCATGTAGGCATAGAGTATGCGTTAGTACGTTTGAATGTACTAAGTACGTGGGATGCAATGCAACAATAGATAGGCATCATAATCAAAATGCATGCAATAGACAATAGGCATAGTATAGCAAAATGACATGTATGTTCAACGCATAAGTAAAACATGCTTAGATAACTCATGCTCATATAGGATATCATGTGTAAAATAGACCAAGCTAGATTTCCAAAGTATAAACCCCTTGGTAGGTTAGTGATGATAGCACCCATCACCCTAGTGTGTGAGGTACAAACCCCTCATCAAGGTTAGTGATGATAGCACCCATCACCCTAGTGTGTGAGGTACAAACCCCTCATCAAGGTTAGTGATGATAGCACCTATCACCCTAGTGTGTGACGTATTAAGCCCTCATCAAGGTTAGTGATGATATCACCCATCACCCTAGTGGTTGAGATATTAACCCCTCAGCTAGGTTAATGATGATAACACTCATCACCCTAGTGTGTGAGGTATTAACCCCTCATCAAGGTTAGAGATGATAGCACCCATCACCCTAGTGGTTGAGATATTTGATAGCACCCATCACGCTAGTGGTTGAGATATTAACCCCCCCAACTAGGTTAGTGATGATAGCACCCATCACCCTAATGGTTGAGATATTAATCCCTCAACTAGGCTCCCGGATCGGGAATGGTCTAATACAACACTTCATATAGAATCCATCATGTACATAAGCTCATTTCATCATCATATAGTCATTTATATCATATTTCATGCTTTGGACCTTCAATTCCACGCTTTGGACCTTCAATTCCACAAGAAACCCTAGCCGAACATTTTATCAAACACTTGGGCGTGTGTAATGGGGGTAAAAGACCATGCAATTTAGAGATGAAATCATGCAAGAAAATCTATAGTAAAACCTTCAATCAACACCTTGCAACACCCCAAGACATTCACATCAAAATCTCTCATCAAATCCAATACTAGATCCAAGATTTAGAGCTCAAAACATAATAAAACAATCATATTTTCATGAACTAAATTCATTGTGCAGTAAATTTCTTAATATACATGACCCACATGTAAAATCAACTTTAAATCATGTAATATTAGTAAAAAAGAAGCTTAGGCACCATGGGTGAAAGGACCTAATAGTTCAACACCACATACCTTGACTTTGGAGAACCCTTTAAGAAGATTAGAAATGGAGACTTGAAGTTTCAATGAGATTATTGATGAAATCCTTAAGATGTTTTTGAGTTTGGAACTTGAATTTTGGGTGAAATATGAGTCTAAGTATTTGAGAGGATATTGGAAAATGTTAAGGATGTTATGAGGGTGAAATAAGGCCAAGTATAGGTAAAAATACGTATGGGAACCCTTGGGCCCAAGACTTGAAAGTCTTGGACCGAAATTAAAAAATAGGACCAAAATAACACTGGTCCACATCGCGGAGGCGACGCAGATTACTCACTAGAAATCTATATTTCTGCATAAACAAGTTCTACGAAAATGGGCATAAATTCTTCATCCGAACTCCGAATGAGTTGAAATCAAGTGCGTTGGAAAGCTAATTCAAAGAGCTTTAATTTGATAGTTCGTGGGGGTCACTCAATTCTGTGTTCTAAGAGATATGCCCCTTCAAAGTTTACTCTCCTAAATTGTGTTTTTTTTTTGCCATTTTTGAATTTTGATATGGTTGCTCTAAAATTCGGGTTAGACCCATTTCCCACTCAATTTGGCCTCCTGAACAAGAATATAAAGTCGAATTTTTGAAATAATGAACAAATTTTTAGATGTATGGAAATTACGATTCTGGGCACTTGCGAGGCATATTTTCGGGCACTTTTTGAGATCGTTTCATTTGATTCACGAGCTCTCTCTAACTTTTATCAGAATTTTTTATGTGAATTCTGCATTATGAGGACCTTTAGATATAGTTGCAGGATAGAGGTGTTATGAAGGAATCAGGTTTTCTTCCTGCCAATCAGATTTAAGGTGAAATGCAGCAGGAAAAGTGATAGGAATAGGTTTCCTTTCAAGTGACATGAAGTAATTTGATTGGTTGGGACATATCACTCGTACATGTGACATATTTTTATTGGCTTTTGATTGAGATAGGAATGTCATGTCATTTTGACACATGGCATGATCCTATTGATTCCTTTGTTTGACTTGGCACACCACGTCATCCGGTACATGGCATCAAGTGGGCCTCTAGGATTAAAGAATATTAGGTCTAATAAAGCATGTCATTTTTCTGTAGCCCAAAAATAAATGAATTTGGGTCTTTAATCAAATTCATATTTTATTGGACTTAAATAATGAATCCAATTACATTTATCCACAATATTCATTTGGACTAATATATTTTGAATTTAATATAATTTAGATCATTTTATAAGTTATATATTGTATTAAAAATAATATATATGTACACGAATATAAAAACTGATGAATAAAAAGAGTTTAAAATGATATCTTTGTCATTTACCCTTTTTATCCCAGGATAAGTTATCCTAGGATTAGTATACCACCCAAGATACTTATTCCGGTACTAATTACTAATCCCAAGATAAGTTATTCTACGCTTGCCAACCAAACAACAAATTAAGTTTCCAAGATTATTTGGTGTTATCATTCGCACCAAGACCCCTAAGCTATAATGGTACCTTTAATACGTGAAAAGCAGCTTTTTAAATCTCCTGCCTTACTATAGATTGACATATAAATTTTCTGTCCTTCAATCATCGTTAGACCTCCAGCAAATGATTGTCAATCAGTGAAAACTAAATTCCCTTTAATTGGAATCTTTAGGCCTGTAATCCATCATCGACCTATTTTTGTCAAGTTAGTCTCCCAGCTAGCATTCAAATGGAGTTCACAAAGAAAATTCAAAGAAGAATAAGCAGCAAAATCTAGTAGAAATATGTGGACTCATAGGTGTCAAAGGACAAAGATTTCTTTGGATACACAAAAAGGGACTTTTCGAAGTTCACATTGACTAAAACACTAACATATATTGTAGGCGTGCTTAGTGCATTCTGCTAGTATTTCCACTGTTCTACCTTCCCACTAAGGGTATAGCTAGAGTATTATTTGTATTTGTGTTTAAAATAATTATTAATATGTAGAATTTATTAATTTAAAACTCGATAATGGAAAGGCTAAAAACAAACAACAAACAGCATACCCAGTGGAATCCCACAAGTGAAGTCAAAGGAGGGTAAAATATACGCAGACCTTACCATTACCTCATAGAGATAGAGAGGTTGTTTCCGGAAAATCCTCATCTCAAAAATCAAGCCTTATAAGCAGAAGATACTGGATATGGGAAAAAAAAGAAGGAAAGAATAGATAAAAAAGAAAACGACTAATAGTGAAAGTAAATAATAGTATGTAAATACGATAAAAGTAACAAATATAACACGGATAATGACAATACAGGATATAAAGATACGAATAATCCTACTAACTTACTATAATCACAAGGCCAGACATCAACATACCCTTACTAGCCTAGCCTATTAGTGTTCTACCCTAATACGTGACATTCACTCCTTTCTGTCCAAGGTCATATCCGCGGTGAGATGAAATTTCGCCATATCTTGTTTGATCACCTCTCCCCAATACTTCTTCGGTCTACCTCTACCCTCCGTGTAACCCCTAAATCCAACCTAACAGGAGCATCGATATATACTTTTTATCAGCACATCAAAAAGGCTAGAATTCTGAAATTTTAAATCCTAACTCTGCGCCTCGACTCTCTTCTTGCCCCACTCCCACTTGAAAGGGCAATGCAAGGTTTAATTCACAAATCTCACTTCAGAAGCTACCACTTAGAATTTTTTTACTAAAGTATCTATATGCTTCATAACAATATGTAAGTGTGGAAGTGTCTAGAGGAAAGTCTGAATTGATTATAAAATCCAATAGGAAGCTTGGATTCTTAATTCTTGTTAGGATATTTAATTTGATTTTTAATCTTAGAGATGGACATGCAGAATTACAGACTTGTAAAATGGTGAATATACCGGGTGGAGACATATTGAACTAGCACGGTATCACTCTGAAAGTGTTCCGCTAAATATAGATAGGTTGGTCCAAAAAAAGGTAATATTCCATAGTTGCAAATTGCAATGATACACTTTCATGTTTAGTAAGTTTGAAAAAAAATTATACACTATAATTTGATTTTAAAATATTCATTTTATTTTCATTAAGATAATTTATAATCACATAAATATGTATGACTTATTTTATTATAAACATTTTAAAAGTCTTTTTTTTTTCTTTTAAACTTGTGTCAAGTCAAACAACATCAGATGCACGATTAACAACGTGACATTCCATTTGCCAAATTTATGTATATAGTGATTGGCAATCCATCTATCGTCACATTTTGACTTGCACTCATAGTTGAACATGAAATAGTGAGGTTCTAAAGCTTTACTTTATTGTATGATTCCCAATTTGATATAACCTAACAATGTGAAATAAGAAAAGAATGGTTTCATATACCATACATGATGATGAGGAAGAAAGTCTATTATTACATAAATATTACCTCATTCTTTCTTTTTTTTCCAAGTTTAATTTGTTCATATCCATTCCGCCACTAAATGATAAAAGAATTATTTTTTTAATCTTATTAAAAGTTTTTTTAATTACTGTAATTTTCTTTTTATTTTTCCTTAAAAGGAGACCCTAATTCAGGGGAAATGGGTCGGCTTAACGTCATGCATACCTCTCTTCAATACAATTAATTAAAAGTTTTAGAGAACAATTAGAAAAAGATGAACATTATTATTGGATGCTTGGAACTAAAAGTGCTTAATTAATTAATTAGTCTTTGATTACGACTAAACCACTTAGCTTTTAGTTGCTAGTGTTCTCTTTTGGAGCATAATGGCATAAATAAACTTTCTCATTCTCATGTATCGACAAAAGAAGATGAACTGAATCAGCAATTGATAGTGCCACATAATTAATAAATTAATTGGATTGATTAACTTAGAAAAAGATATTTAATTTAAAGAAGTGGAAAGTGTTCCAAAGATAGATTAGCTTCAAAAGAAGAGTAAAAATAGTAGTGCATGACAGATAGATAAGTACGTAGTGGAAGTTACAATTCAAATTAAACAAGTGAATAAGCATATTGATGAACTGAGATGTGGTATATTGATCACAATAAATTATCGTAGAAAACAATATGAATACAAATATTAGGTTGAGACGTGTATATTTTACTGATTTAAATTATTGCATTATAATTTTGGATCAATTCAATAATATACCTGTCCCTTTTATGCTATATTAGTCCAACACTGTATATTAGTTAAACAACTTCTAATTAGTGAAAGAGTTCAAAATTTTTTGCCAAACTTAATTTAAAAAACACCATCCTTCAACATAAAATACTTTCTTTTATAAGTTGGAGACTCAAAATATTTTATCTTTATTTCAACTATGTAGACGATTGTAAGGTGAGTTATCTCCTTTATTCAAAATAATAAATCAAAAACAATATTAAGATTAAAAAAAAAAAGAAGAAGAAACATTCGAGTCTGTGAAATTTATTTTTTGCCTTAAAGAATTTAATCCCCTCACTATACTTGAGGTTGTAGATTATTTTTTCCTGGTATAAAATAGATAAACCTATTTGTAAAATAACGGTACCTCACACTTCAATAATTTCAGCAAATTCAAAAGTTAATAACGAAATCACTCTAAAAATCTACTTTATTTGA
>JAABOM020000103.1:15635606-15649354 GCA_011800125.2 Solanum clarkiae
TTAAGTTAAATAATATGAAAAGTTTAATTTTAAAAACACATGGCACAATCATGAAAATGTATACACATACGTTAAATAAGATGAAAATTTATTTTTAACAATGAATAATTAAAGCTTATAAAGAAAATTTTTAAAAAAAATAAGGTGAAGGATATTTTAGTAAACACACATCTTATTCTTATAAATTATACTGTGAATAGTATTTTGAATTTGTCAAACCAAACAAACAATAAAAACTACTCTCAGCATAAGTAATCTCAGCACAACTTATCCCATCATAATTAATCTCGTCATAACTCGCATCCAAACCAAACAACCTGTAAGTGTTAGGAATGCATCAAAGTATCTAAACATGTTAGACACTTAATTAGGAGGGCATTTTAGTTCATAAACATTCATAGGAGTGTTGAGAATTAGGAAAAAGACTTATATATCCTTACGAAAATTAAGTTGAAACATGGGGCTGCATGGAACCACCACCACTGGACATGGTGTGCATCATGGGCTGTGGTGGGGCCCGGGGTGTGCACCCTTGAGCGGAAAACAAGAAGGCTAAGTGGAGCGCCCTCCACGACACACACCACAGCTTGTGGTGTGCACTACTAGCCATAGTGTGCCCCATGATGAGCCACACCATCAAGGCAGCTAGGAAACAAGGCCAAGAGTCACTCTATGTGACACACCACGGTTAGTGGTGTGCACCATGAGCCGTGGTGTGATCCTTGGTGGGCACCCTAGTCCAAAATCCTTCGAAAATATGATTTTAAGTCTCATTTAGATCTTATGAATTTCGAGTCCTTACATTATCTCCCTCTTGGAATTATTTGTCATCAAATGAGGCAAGAATTACCTTGAGTAGATATAAACAAACGTGAAATAACCCAATAGGAGTGCAAAAATGCAAATCCAACATCAAAATAATAAAATCCTTAAACCTTTGCCAAAAATATCAATTAAAACTAGTTTTTTGAGCATGCATACATGCTATGGTATGAGAACATGAAAATGAAAGAACTCGGACCATTGAAAGAAAAGACAAAAAAAGAGATAATATCGGATTTTATTTCTTTGGATCTGAGATGAATCTTATCTATTTCAACCCCTCTAGATTTGGACTTGACTTTTGAGCCTTTTAACAATTAACTAATTTTACCTTTCGAATATAGATTACGTATTCAAAAAAAATTCGTTTGAACGAGAGGAGAAAAAAAGAGGAGATAGAATCCAATTCTTTTAGATACTTTATCTAAGAAACTCTACCTGTCTATGTTCTAGATGGGGTATATCTCGCCAAACTAGATAAAACTATTATTTTAATATAGACTCTAAAAGAATATGTATGTTGATTCATATCAATTAATTCGAAATTAATTCTAGGGAAGAGAGACCCATCCAAAATAATCATGTGCCAGGAATCAGATTTGAACTGGTGACACGAGGATTTTCAGTCCTCTGCTCTACCAACTGAACTATCCCGACGATTTCCAACCCAGGTTAGATTGGAACGAGGATTTCCAGTCCTCTATCCTACCAATCTGGATAAACATGAAGAACCTATTATCTTAGGCTTGAGTAAAACAGAGTAGATAAGGGTACCACCGCATAATATCCATTCTGCTTCCCATGTACACTCTTGACATTTTAATTCCTCCAAAGGACTTTAACTGATGCAATATCCTTATTAAGAAGCCTTTTCACTTGTAGATCCAAGATCTCAAGTGGAACTTCTTCATAAGCCAGGCTTTCCTCAACTTCTACAACTTTTGAAGGTACAACGGTACTAAGATCACCAATCAACTTCCTCAACATAGATACATGAAATACCAGATGAATGAAATTTATATCCGAAGGCAAATCTGTGAAACACCGGATGAATGAAATTCATATCCGAAGGAAAATTCAATCTATAGAATAATTTACCAATTTGCTCCAAATCTTATAAAGACCTACATATCAGAGACTTAATTTGACTTTATTGCCAAAATGCATCACATCCTTTCAGATATGTAAAGCTAACTAAAGTATGGACTTATTCTTCCTGTGTCCCAGATATGTGATTGGTTAATTTGTTAATGATTTGAGTCTCCTATGAATGAATCCTTAAAGGTTCTCTAGAAATTCTAGGGTATCATTCAATAACCTTACATAACTGGTGCTTTTTATGTATCAAACACTTTCATAAATGATTTGACCTTTTTCTACGTAAACGTTAACTATAATTTGACTATAAGTGAATGTATGCATGTATCAATTGGATCTAGAAGTATGAACTGTGAAAGTCATAAATGTAAATGGGATTGAACATGGTGATAGTCTTAATGAAACTTGAGATCTTTCATATTTTTATAATTTGAATCGAAATGATTGAATTGAACTAAGTGTTGTCATAATTGTATATCTAAACCATTCTTCAAACATGTAATAGATTGATAGAAAGGTTTGATTGTATCAAACTGATGAACTAATAAAAGTTCGAATGAGACTTGTCGATTGGATAGATTGAACTGATTGAATAGAGTTTTATGATCATTGAATTTTGGAGGAGTATCGAGCACTAAATTGAGTAAGAGTAAGTCCAACTCGAACTCAATAACTGTATAACTAAATGTAAGTGAGGATTGAACTGTTATAATCGGATGTTTTCTGATGGTCCCCTAAAAGATAGTGGACTGAATTGATAGATTGTGCATCCATAATTAGTTGATTTGTCCTTTACCCTTAACTAAGTATTGTACAGATGTGGCAACGATATGGGCTCATCGTATATATGATCACTGAATTATAAGTGATCATTGTCGGATAAGAGAAACTCCTAAATAGTTTTGATTATACTCTAATGATTAGATTGGATTATATATGATTTGTCTCTATCTAAATTGTATTTTTATGTTAGACTTATGACATTCTGATTGAGTTTCTTATCTTTCTAAGTTGAGTTGATAGTTGAGTTGAGTCTTTTAAGTCGAGTGGATGGTTGAGTTAAGTCTATTGAGTTGAGTTGATTGTTGAGTTGAGTTCCTTGAGTTGAGTATCTTTGATTGTGTTTTTTCCTTTCCAACTACGTTACAGACTCATGCATTTTGCGTATTTGACTTCCATTTGGTCCTGCATCTTTTCATGATAAAGATACAGATATTAAAGCTTATCAACGGGTGCTTCATTAAAGATCTCATCTTCTATCAGTTGATTGGTGAGTCCTCCCCTACATTCAGAGAATACCACTTATGATTTTTTTTTCGTTTGAGCTTAGTACTTTTATTTTGATTTAAGGTAGCCATGAACCTGTCATTGGCACCATCTAAACAGTAGAGATAGAAGCTTCATAGAGTAGACAGTGATGAGTTGATGCTGAGATCTTTATTTCTTGATTAATTTTCTTTAAAACTATTCTTATGTCATAGATTTTGAGTTTGATTGTTAGCCTATATCCTCCATATATTGAGTTAGAATGTTGATCAAGATTGCCCACATTGTTGTCTCTTTTATTCTCTGTCTTTCATTGAATGAATGAATGGATACGTGGTTAGACCAAGTGGTTCGCTTGGGCGCCAGTAATGGTTTCGAGTGTCGGCCAAGTCAAGGGTACCCCTAGGACGTAACAGTATTGTCATTAAAAGATTCCAATTTTTTTACCTAGCAATAGCCATTAATTTTTAGTAGCAACTAAACATTGTCACTAAAACCTAGTTTTTAGACAAAAAAAAAAAGAAGAAATAATCAACTTTCGATTACGATCTAATTTCTAAAATTAATATCAAAAGCATCCAATATCATATGAATGAAACGCCGCATGTGTAGTAGGAGATTCGAGATGAAAAATAATTTTAATATTTTTCGTGATAATATTTGATACTTTTAATAATGCTTTTTGAAAAGTAGATCGTAAATTAAAAATTAATTACCATAAATTTTTGGTTAAAAATTTAGTTGCCAATAAAAATCAGTGCCATTGCTAGGTAAAAATTAGTGGATACCTTTAGTAGCAATATTTTGAGATTTTGTGGTGACTATAGTCACCACTAAAAATTCAATTTCATGTAGTAAATCCTAGTTGGCGATGCTTAAGTAGAGGGATTAGTCCCACGTGGCTTACCACATTACTAAGCATTTGGAGTGTTAATTAACTCTTGAGGATATTTATGATCTCTTGAGATAACGTTAGGGACATTTTTTATCCCAAAATATGACAGAGTATAATAATTTATTTCACATAGACAATTTTGACCCTTTTCAACCTTAAGAATTAGAATATAGAAGTAAACACTAGAAAGAAATGGTGGACCTCTTTGTTATTCTAATGATTAATATGGACCAGATTGGAACATTCAAGTCACTTTACCATTAAATTTTATTAGGCGAACGAAATGTTTTGCATCAACTTTTTGAATGAAATTATACGGTGGCATATATAATTTGATATGTAAAACAAATGACAACTCATAGATTGGCAAGGCCAACATCCAAATTCAAGTTAAAGGATTTAGTTAATCATTTCACCAACATGTTTGAATGCTTCTTTGAGGAGCAGACAGAGGAACAGTGATTACCATTAAAAATATAATGAGAGTTCATACCTATAAAACTTAATGTTTTATCAAATGAATTTTGTTTCCTTGTCATCTCATATATAGAATTGCATAAATCTATTTAATTCGTACGTTTATATTAATTTAGTCTCAACTTGGAGACTTTTTATCAACTAGTAAGAATTTTATTACTCACGTTAAGTAACATACATTACCAGTACACTTTTAGCACTAGCATATTATCCCAATAGCATTTATGTATAATCATGAAACATATTATGACACTATATTAGAAAATACTATAATCAGGAGCTGGACTTGAATATGGGACATGGTCGAGAGTCGAATCTTTATTGTCAAGATCAAGGTTGAGAGTGGGATTCTATATCTTCATCCAAATTGGTTGAGAGTTGGGTTCTATATCTTCAATTCTTCATCCAAAGTCAAATTTGAGGGTCAAGCTCACGAGTCAGATCTAGAATCGAGATCGAGTCCCAAGTCAAAGTCAAATAATTGAATGCCGGGATACAGTTGGAGTTGAGTTAGGGAATCAGTTTTTAAGTTGGTATAGGTGTTCCATACCCCAATCCCTACTGGAGATTCTGACCCAGGATCCAACCTCTCAACTACGAATTGAGATCTAATTGATCTATTTAGGAACCCAACTTACGACTTTGACCTAGAACTAAGATCCTGACCATAACCCAATTATTGACCCCAACGAAGACCCCAACCCAAAAATTGACTCTCAACTCAACATTGAACCAAAACCCTACCTTGAAGCAAGACCCTATTCTTAACATCGACTTGAGACTCGACCACCAACTCCCAACCCTTCCTTTAGACCCGACTTGAAACTCGACAAATGACCTCGAATTGAAAATTGACTTTCAATCTTGAATTAAGGCTCGATGTTTAACCTTAATTCATGACCTGACTCCTGATCTTGATCCAAGACTCGAGAGTAAGGGTGGGCATTTAATTTTTTGGTATTCAGTTTTTTAAAAATGAGCACCATATTCCACCCCAAACAGAATGGTTCTGTTTAATTTTTTCAACTTCGGTTCGATTTATTTTGATGTTTTTAAAATGATTTTTCGGTGCTAAGTAAAAATTAATAATTTCATCCATATTAAAAGTATGTAATAAAGTACTCCAATATTTTAATATTACATACTTTATAGATAATTGTAAATTCATAGCATCATCATCTACAAACAAAATTAAAAAAATCAACTTACTTAATATAGAGGTTAAATTAGAACATTATTAAGTGCAGAAGACTTACTAACTGATGGGAGTTGCAAATGATTCTTTAAAACCATGCAACTGCTAAAAACAACAATCAAGAATACAACAAAAGCACACCATCCAAATGATTTTCTCTCATAATGACTAAAGCTCTTTCCAGTGGTTAAAATTGGGTTAAACTTGAGTTAATATTTAAAAATAAAAATCTAAAAGTATTAAATTATTAATATAATAAAACTTTAGCTTTTCAGTGCACCGCAGTTTTGAGAATTTTACACCGTGTACTGAACCATAGAACCAAAGTTTTCAAAAAAAAAAAAGAACCAAATTAGAACTAAAGAACCGAAAAATTGACACCAAAAAATCAAATTAGTTCGGTTCGATTTGATTGTTTAGTTTTCCAATTTTTTTGCCCACCCCTACTCGAGAGCCAACCCTAATTTGACCCAAAACCCAACCTTGACTTAGGATATCCTACTTTTGATCACCTCTAACTTGGGAGGTGAGATTTGGATCATGATCGGATCTTGGATCGATATCAGAACTCTTTTTCAAGGTGGAGGTTGGATTTTAGGTCTCGAATTGGGGTCCGGTGGTGAGGTTGAAAGAGGATGTCGGAAGTCTTTTTTTTTCTGAAATTATTTGAGGAAAATAAATCCATTTGAAAATCATTTTTCGAAACTTTCTAAAGTAAACTAAAGAAGAAAGAACCAAAATACTCCACTATCTTTGGATTTGGACTCAAATTCATTCATATTTTTTTACTTGGAGCACTAATAGTACACAATGTTTATGAGAAAGGCTAAAATAGTCCATTATCTTTGGAGTTGGACTCAATATCATCCATATTCTTTTGCTTGGATCACTAATAGTACACAATGTACTACAATGGTGCAATTTTGGTCATCCTCCAATTTTTTTTTGGTTAAATTTAAATAGAATATTTTTTACTTTAAATGCAACATACAATTTCAATAACCTAAAAAAATGATAAAATTATTAATAACCAATAAATTTTATAATTTTTTTCACACCAATATATCTATATTTTGAAAATATAAATATTTTACCGTTTGTTAAATTTGATCTTGTATTTGATTTGAAGATATAAAAATTAAAATTTTCATCATTCCACCAAAATCAAATTCAATAAATGGTGAAATTTTATTTTTTATATCTTCAAATCAAATACAAGATCAAATATAATAAATGGTAAAATATTTATATTTTCAAAATATAGATATATTGGTATGAAAAAAATTATAAAATTTATTGGTTATTAATAATTTTATCATGTCTTTTAGGTTATTGGAAAATGGTATTTTGCATTTAAAGTAAAAAAAATTCTATTAAAATTTAACAAAAATATTGAAGGATGGCCAAAATTACACCACTGTAGTAAACATTGTGTACTATTAGTGTTCCAAGCAAAAGAATATGGATAATTTTGAGTCCAAGTCCAAAGATAATGGACTATTTTAGCCTTTCTCACAAGTACTATTAGTATTCCAAGTAAAAAAATATGAATAATTTTGAATCCAAAACTAAAGATAATAGACTATTTTGGTCCTTTCCTCTAAACTAAACATGAGACAACTGGAATTGGCATTTAATTTGCTGAAAATTGATGTCATAATTATGAATATAATAAATTGAAGAAAACCAATAATGTTTTTTCAACGGTATAGAAATTGTTTAATTGACAATTCGAAAAGTGAGTCAAAAGAGCATTTTGGTAAAATCCGACAAAAGCTTAAGCCTTTCTCCAACATATGTCCCTTCCCTTTCTTCCTTTTTCACTTGCAACCAACCGTTCGTGTTCAAAATACAGGTCAAGGTGCATTCTTGTAATTATTCAACAATTCTCTGCCCTTTTTCATTTTCCTAATACTCCTTCTATTTATACTCTCAAATTCTCACTCCCACAGCCTATCTTCATTTCTAACCCCTCAAAAATTTTAAGCCTTTTTGAAGATTATTTTGGTAAATTTCTCTTTGATATTTTTTTTGTTAATTATACATATTTTATGGCTCATCTTTCATGGTTCCTCTCTTTTTATTACCATTTGTAACATTATGTCCATTGTTGAGCTAATTCATTTATATTCATTAGATACAGTAAGTGTTTGAATTGATTTTTTACTTATTCGAATGATTTTAGCTTAACGTCAAGTGTTTATGAATATACTTTTTATTTATTCTGCTTAAAAATCATTTTAACTTTAAAACACTTAAAATAATAAGTGTATTCAAACAAACAAAGTCATGAAATTCTTGATTACACAAATTGTTAGTTCTCTCAGGTATGTGTCCATAGTGATGATGAGAATATAGGAACACTTTTATAGTTATATGAAATGCCAGATTTATATATCAAAAGATTCCACATAAAAAGCTGAGATTATTTTAGCTTTTCAAGAAACTTTTCTTTTGCAAAGCTTCAGATCCCAAGGTTATTGTTATATTAACAGAGAATTTTTCATGTTGGTGACAGGAAAATGAAGGATCATTCTTCTTAGCAGAAAGTTGCTCAAGCTTTATTTAGTCTCCAATATCTTAAAGTTTCCTCTTTTTCCATGCCACTTATGGCAAGCGTAGGATCAAAATCATGCGATAAGTCGATCATGTTACTGATCGTGTTCATGTTATTTTACATGCAACAAATCAAATGCAGCTCTGAGGTTGAGCTACTTTTGTCCATGAAATCATCGATGAAGGATCCATTAGGATCTCTTCATAATTGGATTCCGTCTCAATCTTTTTGCGATTGGAATGGTGTTGTTTGTGATGATTTGTCACATGTTGCAAAAATTGAGCTCTCAGGAAAGAACTTATCTGGAAAATTATCCGAGACTCTTTTCAACTTTCCATATGTTGAATCCATTGATCTCTCGAATAATCAGCTCTATGGCGAAATTCCAAGAAATTTCTCATCTTGTTTGGCGCTAAGATTTCTCAATCTTAGCAACAATAACTTCACAGGTCCACTTCCTCAAGGCTCAAGAATCCCACTTCTTGAAACATTGGATCTCTCAAACAACATGATTTCGGGGAAAATCTCCGAAAACATTGGTTTATTCTCAAAGCTCAAAGTTCTTGATTTTGGTGGAAATGTCCTGGTTGGAGGCATTCCAAAGTCCATTGCAAATATTTCTAGTTTGGAATTCTTGACTCTTGCTTCAAACCAACTAATCGGAGAAATCCCTCAAGAACTAGGTCTTCTGAAGAAGTTGAAGCTTATTTATTTGGGATACAACAATTTGTCTGGTGGGATTCCGGAGGAGATAGGTGAATTGACATCTTTGTATCATCTCGATCTCGTGTACAACAATCTCACAGGTGAAATCCCTTCATCTTTAGGCAATCTCACCAATCTTAAGTACCTTTTTCTCTACCTAAACAAACTCACTGGCCCAATTCCAAGATCCCTATTTAATCTCAAGAAAATGGTATCACTTGATTTAAGTGATAATTTCTTGTCTGGTGAAATCTCCCCACTTATATCCCAACTTCAAAATTTGGAAGTTCTACAATTGTTTGCCAATAATTTCACGGGTAGAATTCCACATACTTTAACTTCCTTGCCTCATCTTCAAGTTCTTCAATTATGGTCTAATAAATTATCAGGTGAGATTCCTAAAGACCTTGGAAAGTACAACAATCTCACAATCCTAGACCTTTCCACCAATAACCTCACTGGAAAAATACCCGAAAGCATATGTTATTCCAACCATCTTTTTAAACTCATACTTTTTTCAAATTCACTTCATGGCGAAATTCCTGTAAGCTTGAGTCATTGCAAAAGCTTACAGAGGGTTCGCCTTCAAAACAACCAACTCACCGGTGAATTGTCCCTTGAATTCACAAAGCTCCCACTTGTTTACTTCCTTGATATCTCCGGCAACAATCTTTTTGGATCCATTAGCCAAAGGAAATGGGATATGCCAGCACTTCAAATGCTAAATTTGGCCAGGAACAAGTTTTTTGGTACCTTGCCCGATTCCTTTGGTAGCAAGAATCTTGAAAACTTGGACTTATCCGAAAATGGTTTTTATGGTACCATTCCTAAGAATTTCGGGCAATTATCAGAGCTAATGGAGCTAAAATTACGCGGTAACAAGCTTTCAGGTGAAATCCCAGATGAGTTATCTTCATGCAAAAAGATTGTGAGTCTTGATCTGAGCCATAATCAATTTTCTGGTCAAATTCCAACAAAACTTTCTGAAATGCCAGTTCTTAGCCTTCTTGATTTGTCAATGAATCAATTATCAGGCGAAATCCCGCCAAATTTGGGGAAAGTTGAATCACTGGTCCTAGTCAACATCTCTCACAACCACTTACATGGGAATTTACCGACCACCGGAGCTTTCCTAGCCATAAATTCAAGTGCGGTGGTTGGAAATCAACTATGTGGCCGTGGAGATGATATTACAAGCGGCTTGCCGCCTTGTAAATCACTCAAGAAAAGCTCAATTTGGTGGTTCTTCTTGACATGTCTTCTTGGAATACTAGTGTTGCTAGTATTTTCGATTTTAGTTGCCGTATTCATTCAAAGAAGAAGAGAAATGAAGCTCAAGAAAGTGGAGAGCACTCAAGATGGTAATAATTGGGAGATACAATTCCTCGATTCCAAAGCATCGAAATCCATCACCCTTGATGACATCTTAGGGGTTGGAGTTTCGTACAAAGGGTCTTATTCTGAAATAAGCAACATGCAAATATTCGTGAAGAAATTGAATGCGAATATCCCATCAAGTTTTTGGACAAACATCCAAGAACTAGGAAATATTCGACATCCAAATGTTGTGAAGATATTGGCTGCATGCAAATCGGAGAAAGGCGGGATTTTGGTTTATGAGTACGTGGAGGGGAAGAATTTGAGTGAAATGATTCGAGTCATGAGTTGGGAACGAAGACAAAAAGTGGCTATTGGAATTGCTAGAGCACTTAAATATTTGCATTGTTCTTGTTCCCCAAGCATTTTTATCGGCGATCTTTCTCCCCGGAAAGTTATCATTGACGGAAAAGATGAACCTCGCCTGAGATTGAGTCTTCCCACTACCGCCTATGTTCGTCCAGGTAAATTACCATTTTACCCTTCTCGTCTAAGGTTTGCTTGCTATTTACTTCTCTTCTTTTGGCATTTCTTAAAGGTTTTTGGCAAAGTATTTTGTCTAACTTGCTTATGTAAAATAGTAATGCATATAACTCATTATTTAATATTTAACAACCTACGTAGAGTTCTGAAGAGTGTAACGTCACTATGATGATTTTGATGAAAGTTAATTTTTCAGCTATAGGATTGATGTGATAGGAATGGCATGTTAGGTTGAAAATTATTGATCTAACTATAAGAAACTTTGTATTTTTCTACGTACATGGTGTTTCTTTTTCAACTTTGGTTCTCATAGTCGTTAGTATTATGATACTTCTTGGGCCATAGGAGTCATGATAAGATGAAGAAAATAAGCAAAAATGTCATGGAAGCAATCATGAATGTTTTCATAAAACAAATGTAGAGACATGAGTCTAAACTTTATCAATCTTATCATTATCTTTATTTACGTAGAAAACAATAGATGTTAGTCTAGTGTAACAAAAGTCATGACCCTTTATGCCATGCACGTACAATACCTATGTTACTCAAATTAAACATAGATAAACGTTAATTATAACTTTTCTCATTTCAAATGTAATGGATTGTAGAATACAATGGAATATCGGATATATATGGATTTGGGCTTATTTTAATCGAGTTATTGACTGGAAGAAATCCCGGTGATGCTGAATTTGGCAAGGGTGAGAGTATCGTTGATTGGGCGCGATATTGTTACTCGGAATGTCATTTGGAGACGTGGATTGAGGCAACAATGAAGACTGATGCAATGAATAATCAGAATAAAATGGTGGAGATGATGAGTGTGGCCCTTCAATGTACTGCTACTGAACAAGCAACAAGACCCTGTGCTAGTGATGTTGCCAAGACATTGGACTCTTTTGTGAGGTCAAATTCATGTGGTTTAGGTTTGAAAAGGTGTTCTAGTGTTTAGATTTTGGGATTTCTAACTCCAAGATTTTTGTTTTTATGTAAAAGTTACTTTTTTTTGTTCAACCTTTTTTCTTTATTGGGCATAAATTAATGAGTGTTGCTCAATGTTTTGGATGCTATGTGGCATGGTATTTGAGTGTAAAAATGTAGATATGAAACTAAATGCTAATATATATAGTAGATTGCTACTTTTAAATACACTCTCTTCTCACACTTTATTTGTAGAGTGTATATATATATATATGTGGACTCCGTTAGGAATACTATTTAAATATCAGGTCTTGCTTTATCTTCGAAAACTCTTCATCTCTTATAATAATTTTAGTTCTATCAATATATATTCCGTATTATAGCTTTCGTTACATGTCATAAAAAACTTACTCATCTCTAATCATATCTTTGTCCCTTGAGGATTACCATCAACAAAATTTAATCGGTTATAAAAATATGAGGTAGATTTTAGTAGTCATATTTTGTGATGTAGTGATGTGAAATGGTCCATCAATGTTTATTTTGAAAATATTAAGTAATATAACCAATTAGTTTATAGATAGTAGTTCCTTCATAAATTGCTTTTTTAGCAATTATTGAAAATAGGCATTGCATCTATATAGAGTCAATGGTAAATGTTTTTCACCCATTCATAGCCAAGGACTTGAAGTGATCGAAAGTAACTCTCCGACACTTTAGGTTTTATCACTAGCAAACAGTAAAGACCTTATCTTTAATTTTTCAATTTTCTTTTAAAAAGGAAGACCTTAGCTTCGTTCACAAAATCATTATTATTCCTCCTATAGGCCAAAAAGGAAAATGTAAATCTAGACACACAAAGTCAAAGCTATATTCAACCAAGGGTGGTCATATTTTTGGTCGGAAAATTTTTCCGAATATATAGGTCAATTATAGGTATTTTGATATATATTAATTGTTGAAGACCCTTGATACAAAAATCATCAACACATGTTTTAAAAGTATGAACACCCTTGACGAAAATGTTAGTTCAAAACACTTTGCCACTGACAAACAACGCAAGAACCTTTCATATAATCATTATTATTGTTATTCAATACGTAGATTTCTCCATACATACACTCCCAAAAGGTAATTACCTCTTTTTACTAATCAAATGAAAAAGAAAAACAACTCAATATGCCAAAGCTAAGACAAAAGAAAAAATGCTTGATCGTCATTTACATATTAAAACGCATTTCAAGAAAAATGTCTCAAAGACAAGAGTCAAGAAACAATCAAATGGCAAAAGAATATTATTTCTGAGCGACAGCTTTTGTTCATAGATAGTATTGCTTATCTGAGAACAAGCAAATGGTCCTATCTCACTGATCAAAAAGAATATTTTCATAAGGGTCAACAGCTAAATGACCAAAAAGAAAAAATATATTCTCGTTTGTTGAAGGGGACCATTCTACTAGTTTCTGAAAATTTTGATCGTCTCATATATTCATCATATTGTCGGATACTGCCTCCAGTCCATTTACCTGGACTTTGAGTCCTAAAAAGATAAAATTAATATAAATAAGTCATATTTTCTAAAATGTAACTAAAATAAATCTAGTATAATTTTTTTCTATCATTTTATGAAAAAGATAGTGTAAACTCAAACCAATCTAAAATGAAATACTTTTAAATTCTAATCGACCTTCAAATTTTTAATAGGGGTCGAATTGTTAGATTCTCCGTTGGGGACTATTTCTTATTTATGTCCTTTAAATATTGTTTTTTTCTCAAAAATATCTCATATCAACAATTCACTAAGGCTCTTTGGTAATCGGAATGCTGTAATTACTAGGATAGTAATTATTGTGACTTGTTTATTTGTCACAGTATAATTATAAGTTTACTGATTTGTTGTACAAGTGTAATTATAAGATTATATTAAATTTTAAAAATAAAAATTAATTATC
>JAABOM020000103.1:15661048-15672647 GCA_011800125.2 Solanum clarkiae
GGAAAATTGGGGAAGATGGGTCGGGGAAAGGGTATTTAGAAAGGGGCGCGTGCAGTGCACGCGCCCGGATTTTAATTTAAATATTTTTTTTTTTGAAAATGTTTAAAAAATTGTTAAAGATAAAAAATAAAGCCCCGTAAAATAATTTGACACCGTGGAGGGTAAAAATTGGGTGTCAACACTTGCTAACTACTTCATATATTTATGTATATTGTGAATGAAAAATAATGATATGAACCAAATAAATAATTTGTTATTAGCAAATTGCATGCAATGGACCTATTACTTGAACTTGGCAAGTGTGAATCATTTACTATGGTTTGATTGATTGTGGTTGTGATTGTGATTATGGATCGGGTGTCATATTCTGGCACATCATTTGATCATATATCACGTTTCAACACACTATTAGATCAAGTATATATCACGTTCTAACATATTATTGAGCATGGATGTCATGTTCCAATATATTATTGGATCATATGTCATGTTCCAACACACAATTTAATTGAGTGTCAGTCTCATGAGAGGACTATTTTTGAGTGTGGCATTCTTTATATTCGTCGAATTGATATATCAAGCATGAATTGTGAACTTGTTGCTCTTTTTGTATATGTGTGGTTTATTATGTTTATAGTTGCTTGTTATAAACTTTGCTTATTAGAGAAGTCACGTGATCCTAGCAGTACACTATTTTATGTATACTAATATAGCATTTGCTCTTTCCTTGTTGAGTACAGGGCATCTTTAGGAGGTTGTTGACTGATCTTGAGTAGGAAAGTATTGTTCATTCAAATTCAAGGGTAAGCTAGTCGTTCAGGCCTTCCATGGATTCTTCTATTTTTTTTCTCTCCATTTATTCCCAAACATAGACACTTTAGTTATTTATTTTTCTATAATTTTTTGAGGTTATGTCTCCTTATGATAGACTTTTAGTTAGAGTTACAATGACTTTCAATTTCAGGGGACTAAACTTGCTTCCATAACTTTAAATGCCTTATTTGTTATACATTTAGTATAGTTAGATTAGTATTAGTTCTTTCACTGAAGAATTATCAATAGTGACTTGATCGAAGTCGTGACAGTTAGTGTATAATAAATTGGAATATGAGTCATATATACGATTGAAGTAGTTTCTGACATTTCAAATTATTCATCATGTTCACATTCGTACAAAATGTTATGAGTATTTTATTAAAGGATGTCCTATCATAAAATTTGTGTACAATATATAGCAAGGCATAGTAAGTCAATCTTAGCTCAAGGAACAAGATTAACAAAAAAATCAATTCACAAATTATTCAAGACGGACTTTTCAATATGGCAAAATAATTCAACAAAGGGGTATGAAAATTGAGCTGAGGCGTGTTGAACCTCATTCTAGATCTTTTTTGATATTATGTTTAGTGGTATGAAAATTGAGCCTTTCAAGCCAGTGAGAAAGTGTGTGGATGAGGAACAAGGCACTTATATTCTATAAATTTTCATGCAAAAAAGATAAAATGATATTCCTCACTTAAGGTGTAAGAAGTCTAAGATGATGCGATATATAATTCTTGATTTCTTTATATATACACCTTCGCTCTTTGAGAGGAGTAGAAAATTTGATGAAACATTAGGGGTGCAATTCAAATTGTCAAAGTGAAAAAAAAATGATGAATTTGATGGTGTTGTCTTATGATGTTAAATCAAACACTTTTAGAAAGCAACTCTAATGTAGCAGTGTAGCCTTTTATTTTTAACTCCTTACATATATAGTGTTACGGTGGAAGGAAGTAAAACTCGAAAGTAAAACAAATAAAGAATACCAAATTTAATGTGGAAAAACCCTTCAAAACGAAGGTAAAAACGACGGGATCATCGAGATCCAAATGACTGCACTATAACAATAAGGAGGTTACAGATATTTTTCTTAATGGCTACACAACAATTACCAAGTAAGGAGAAGCAATAGCTACACCAACAAAAAGAAGAAAAAGGAAGAAAAACACTCAAATCAAAGCTACTGTCCGGGATCCAAAATCAGATGTTACTGACCTCCAAATTTGATCTTCACATTCACATCAAATATTAAGATGTTAGAAACACTCAGCCAAAATTTTAGCCCGATCCAACGATTAACAAATTGGAAACGCAATTTGAAGGCTGCTATTTGGAGAGGAAAAACTGTTGCGGAAAATACTCTATTTTTCTCTTTTCTATCTTGTTGAAAGCTCTCTCAAAGACCTCTATTATATGCTAATATCTATCAAAGATGAATAATAGTGAGCAATACTTAATTCTCTCAAAAGTTGTTCTATTTATAGATAATGAGTTGTTCTTTCCTTAAGCCAAAACCAACTCCAAATAGGACAATTCAATCTTTTTCCAAATAGGATTAGAATTTCAATCCTTCTCCAATTAGGACTAGAAATCAAAAGAGAATTGGATTATGCCATGGGCCTTTGGATGGAATATAGGCCATTGCCCAACAAACTCCCCCTCCAGCCAAGGGGCCAAATGAACTTTAAATGGAGGAACTCTTGACAGGCTTCATGCCTGCCGCAGTTCTACAAAATTCATGTTCGTGAAGAAGATGCATATTCTTATTTTTGCTGCTGATAAACCTGAGGACATGACCGATGAGAATTGGCATTTCGAGCACCAACAAGTATGTGGATATATAAGACAATGGGTAGAAGACAATGTTCGCAATTACATTGTGAATGAGACACATGCTAGAACCTTGTGGGAAATGTTGGAGATGCTTTACGCCTCAAAAACGGGCAATAACAAGTTGTTCTTGCTAAAGCAATTGATGACCTTTAAATACAAGGAGGATAGTCCTATTCTTGATCACATAAATGATGTTCTTGATCAGTTGTCAGTCATGACGATGAAATACAAGGACTTTGGCTTCTTAATACTCTACCAGATTCTTGGGAAACTCTTCGAGTTTCTTCAACAAATTCTGCTCCTGGTGGTAAGGTAACTATAGAATATGCAAAAAGTGTGTTGAATAAAGAAGTCAGAAGAAGATCTCAAGGCACATCCTTACAGTCAGACATTCTCTACACAGAATATCGAGGGAGAGGTAAAACAAGAGGTTCGAGAAGTAGAGGTAAATGTAGAAGCAAGTCAAGATCCAAGTATCAAAATCATATGTGTCATCATTGTGGAAAGAGAGGACATATTAAAAGGTTTTGCTACAAGTTAAAACAAGACCATGGAGAAGGGGAAAAGGAAGAAAATAATGGAGACAATGTTGTTGTTATTGTCCGAGATGACCTTCTCTTTGCTTGTGATAAAAGCGTCATCAATTTTGTATCTCAAGATACAAGTTGGATAGTAGATTCTGGAGCTAGTTCACATGTCACACCAAGAAGGGACTTCTTTTCATCTTATACTCTCACTAATTCTGGCGTGTTAAAGATGGGTAATGCTGGTGAGGTCAAGGTATTTGATGTTGGCACAGTTTATTTGAAGACCAATATTGGTACAATGTTAGTCTTTCAGAATGTCAAGCATGCTCCAGATATTCCTTTGAATTTGATATCTTTAGGATAACTAGATAATGATGGTTATCAAAATGACTTGTTCAACGGCCAATGAAAACTCACCAAAGGCTCATTGATTGAAGCTCGCGGAAGAAAATATTCAAATTTATATGTGACACAAGGATCGATCCTTGTTGACTCTATAAATTTAATAGAAAGTAAGTCTTTATCAGAATAATGGCATAAGAAGCTTAGCCATATGAGTGAGAAGGGGATCACCTGTTTGGCAAAGAAGAATCTACTTGCTGGTGTTAAACAAGCAAGCGTGAAAAAATGTGTTCACTACTTAGCTGGAAAGCAGAAAAGAGTTTCTTTTCACAATAATCCTCCTTTTATAAAGTCTGAACTATTGGAGCTAGTACACTCTGACTTGTGTGGTCCTTTTAAGGTGAAGTCAAAAGGTGATGCACTTTACTTTGTAACTTTCATTGATGATCACTCTCGCAAGCTTTGGATATATCCTTTAAAATCCAAAGATCAAGTGCTTGATGTGTTTAAAGAGCTTCAAGCCTTATTTGAGAGATAAACTGGAAAGAAATTCAAATGCATTCGCACTGATAATGGAGGAGAATACATTGGTCCCTTTGATAACTACTGCAGACCACAAGGAATTCATCATCAGAAGACTCCTCCCAAGACGCCTCAATTGAATGGTTTGACAGAAAGGATGAATCGAACTCTAGTTGAGAGAGTTAGATACGTGCTTTCAGAAGCTAAACTTCCAAATTCCTTTGGGGCTGTGGCACTTAACACTGTTGCTTTTGTTATCAATTTGTCTCCTATTGTTATTTTGGATGTTGATGTTCCAAATAGAGTTTGGTATGTAGTGGTACTTGAAGTTTGAATCTGTCATTGAAGATCAGGGGTACAAGAAAACTTTTTCAGATCATTGTGTATTCCTTCAAAAGTTCTCTGATGATGATTTCATTATCTTACTACTTTTATGTGGATGATATGCTGATTATTGGTAGAAATAAATCTAGAATTAGAGTCCTTAAAAAGGAGTTGAGCAAATCATTTGCGATACATTGAGAAAGTACTTAAGAGGTTCAACATGACAGAAGCAAAAGTGGCTATTACTCCTCTTGCTAAACACTTTAAGTTGAGTATGACCTAGAGTCCATCTACAACTGAAGAGAAAAGGGAGATGTCACGTACTCCCCTTACTCCTCTGCAGTTGGTAGTTTGATGTATGCTATGGTCTGTACTAGATCAGATATTGCACATGTCGTTAGTATTGTTAGCAGATTTCTTTCCAATCCTGGAAAGGAACATTGGAATGCAGTGAAATGGATACTAAGATATTTGAAAGGTATTTCAGACATGGAGCTGTGCTTTGGTAGTGGAAAGCCTGAACTTGTATGCTACACAGACTTTGATCTAGGAGAAAATTTTAAAAATTCAAAACCCACTTCTGATTATTTGATCACTTTTGCAGGGGGAGCTATTTCTTTGCAATCAAGATTATAAAAATACATAGCTCTATCTACCATAGAAGTGGAATATATTGCAATCACTGAAGGTGCCTAAAAATTGCTTTGGATGAAGGAATTTATCAAAGATCTTGACTTTGAGCAGTCAAGGTTCGTCCTATTTTGTGATAATCAGAGTTCTATTTATCTCATGAAGCACTCCACCTTTCATTCCAAGTCCAAGCATATTAGTAGAAAGTATCATTGGATAAGAACGACCGTGGAAGACAAATTATTTGAGATTGAGAAGATACACACTGATGACAATCCTTTGGATATGCTTACGAAAGTAGTGATTGCAAAGAAACATGAATTTTGTAGAACAGTGGTAGGCATGAAGCCTGTCAAGAGTTCCTCCACTTAAAGTCCATTTGGCCCCTTGGCTGGAGGGGTGTTTGTTGGGCAATAGTCCATGTTCCAGCCAAAGGCCCATAGCCTAATCCTATTCTCTTTTGATTTCTAGTCCTAATTGGAGAAGGATTGGAATTCTATTCCTATTTGGAAAAGGATTGAAATTGTCCTATTTAGAGTTGGTTTTGGCTTAAGAAAAGAACAACTTATTATCTATAAATAGAAAAACTTTTGAGAGAATTAAGTATTGCTCACTATTATTCATCTTTGAGAGATATTAGCACATAAGAGAGGTCTTTGAGAGAGCTTTCAAAAAGAGAGAAAAGAGAAGAAAAGAGTGTTTTCCGCAGCAGTTTTTCCTCTCCAAATAGCAGCCTTCAAATTGCGTTTTCCGATTCGTTAACCATTGGGTCAGACTGAAATTTTTACTGAGTGTTCTTAACATCTTAGTATTTGATTTGAATGGTGGAGATCGGATTTAGAATTCAGTAACATCTGATTTTGGGTCCCGGACAGTAACTTTGATTTGAGTGTTTTTCTTCCTTCTTCTTCTTCTTTTTGTTGGTGTAGCTATTGCTTCTCCTTGCTTGGCAATTGCTATGTAGCCATTAAAGAGAATAATTGTAACTCGCTTATTGTCATAGTAGAGTAATTTGGATTTTGACGATCTCGTGGTTGTTACCTTCGTTTTGAAGGGTTTTTCCACGTTAAATTTGGTATTCTTTAGTTTCTCTACTTTTGGGTTTTGCTTTCTTCCGTCGTAACAAGTGATATCAGAGCTTGGTTGTATAATCAAGAATTATACGATGAAGGAAAATATGAGAAACATGGTGTGTTTAAACGGGAGTAACTATAACATATGGAAAAATAAGATGATTTGACAGATCAGATGGTGCAACCTAGCGATGTGGAGGTCTACGGTAATGCCTTGTGTCAAACGTCTTCCCGACAAGAAAAAGAGGTTGTCGGGCGGCGTGTCCTGCGGGTTGTTGCGGTACAAGATGGTGGAAGATCTGAAACTGATAATCGCTGAAGGGGAGGTCACGAGATTGTGTGTCGTCAGAGTTTGAGGGGAGGTTTGTTGGGTATGCAAACTCCTCTCACATCGGTGGAAGAGAAGAAAATGAACCTATTTAAATAGGTTCAACCCAAAGTATGAGGTATTTTGGGAGATGCCCAAAAATAAATTCAGGAGAGCTTGGCCCAAAGCATACAATATCATACTAATGTGGGGTTGGGTGAGGGTGCGCGCGGTTCCTAACATATAGTGCCACATTTGTGTTATGGAGATCAGGGGAATAGTTTGGGTACCAAAGGTAAAGTTAAGAATCAAGTTTGAGTCTATGTGTGGGATCGTGAAACCTAGAAGAGAATTACAAGAAAACATGCTCTTAGTTAAATCTTAAAGAGCTTCAGAAAGTATTTCTAACCTCTATTCGTGATTGTTGCTATAAATCACTTTTGAGGATAACCTAAAAGTTTAAGTGAGGGGTAGGATGATTTTTAGATAATTGTTTGTTCGATTTTTTCTTATTTTCAAGTTGGGTTCCACTATTTTTATTCAGTTTTTTTTTCGAAGATAGTTTCCTTAAATTGAGTTGTAATTTATATTAGGAGTAAAATATTCTTAGGAGAAAATAAAGGTAACACTTAGGTTATAGATGTGATTGTTTATATAATTTGTCATATTTTAGTCCATTATAACTCTTACAAGTAGAATTAATTCATTTTGATTGAGTCGAGTTAAACGAGTTTAAAATGGACAGGACTATTTATGAGCTAATTTTTTAAAAATAAAATATCTTTCTTTCTTTTAGTAATTGGAAACTAAGCACTAATTCATTGGGTGGAGTCCACGTCAGGTCAAAAGAAGTGGATTGAGTAGTGTCTTTCCAACCAAACATGGCCACAATCTTTCTAGTGACATATTTTACTTCCAAGTTCTAATGATGATGCTTCATACATATTTTCTTTTTCTTTTCATCCTTCACTTTTAAAATAAAGAAACTGGATATTCCCTTCATGCAATGATAACTTTGACAACAACTCTTTTCTTCTATGTGATGATTGACAAGAACCCTTTTCCTTCTCTTAGCTCAATGAGAACCCTTTGAAGGCTTTAAACATAGAAGATTCCATCCTAAAGATAAGTCCAAGCAAATAAATACTATTCTTTCCGTCCTCTTTCTTTTTTGTTCCGTCCAAAAAAAATATTACTTTACTCTAGTTGGAAACAATTTACCTTTAAAATTCTCCTTTGACCCTTGATGAAATGATTTTCAGCCACATAAATATCTAAAAATAATTTTAGACCACAAATTTTAAAAATATTCTCTTTTTTTTTAAATACCATGTGAAGTTAAAAGATATCATGTAAAATAAGACGGAGATAGGAAAGCAAACAAACAGCTAAGATTTGCTGTCGTGGATTGATATTCGAAGGGTGTCTTTTCTTCTTTATATTCTTTTTTGATTTAATGGTTGGAGACCTCCTCAATTTGACATTTTTATGAGTGCATATATCTAAACTATCTTTTGTCTTAATTATTCCTATCAGACGATAACCGATAATTTGTTTTATATATGGACTAGAGGGAGTATGATTATATGGAAATTAATAATTACAAAATATTCATTTAGAAGCTGATTTTTCTTCACTCTCAAGCACGCACAAGAGCATGGATTCACAATTTTTAATTTGCCATGTAATCATTTAAGGGGATGAATCAAACAGTCAGATTCAAGGGGCAATTAGGACAAATGATACTCCATGTACACTCTTTCCTTTAATCAATATCAAGTGAACCATTCGGATATGATACATATATTAAAGAGAAATATTTAAAAACATAAATTAAATGTTACTTTTCATTGCTACTCTTTTAATTATTCTCAAACTATTCTCTTAGAAAATATAAAATAGTTAAGAATCTCGATCATTAAATGAAGGATAGATATGAAAAAATAAATTTCAACAATTCTCTTAAATTTTAATTAAATAATTTAGGAAGTCCAAACAATTGACTTAACATAAATTAGGGGAGTAATGTAAAAGGTATCAAGTTCTAAATCATGTCATTTAGCTTTTTCTTTTTTTAAGCTAATTAAAAAAGATTTCAAGATTTGAATAATTATTCTTGGAGACCATGCAGAATTAAAGGATCCTTGCCTGCCTTCTTTTCGTCCAAAAAGCTCCTTTTGCTCCCAATATTTTGAAGAGCAAGTTCTTGGGATATTCAATGTAATGGTTCACTTCATTAAGCCTACGACTACTTTATTTTCATCTTTCTCTTCTTTTCTAGTTCCTTTTGTAGATCATGCAACAAACATTTTTCATGGCTGTTTCTATCATCTAAGACAGCTGGTTATTTTTATTTCAACATCCTTTTGTAATCATGATCATTTGAATGCACGTGCAAACCCTTGAAGATATAAACATGTCATTTAGTTTGGCTGATATTTATGTACTTCAATTCTAAATGTACATAATTAGACACTTAAATTTGTATAAAGTTAAACAAGTGTACACATGCGTCCTACGTGACTTTCTGCATGACAGTTGGCATCCTACGTGGTAATTCACATCTTCCTACGTATATTATACTACATAGGACACATGTGTTTACTTCTTCAACTTTATTTAGGTTTAAATAAATGTCTACTTATACACATCTAAGGTTGGAAGGCATAAATGTCAATTGAAGTTAAATTAAAAGGCACATTTATACATTATGTCATGAAAGATAAAATGATGCTAAAGTTATGTATATTTTACCTTCATAACATAGGATTTTTCAAATAACTTTGGAGCCTAATAATTCCATACCTAAACAACAAATTCTCATGCTAATCCCAGTAGATTAGCAAGCAATGATTATAAGAAAATTCAATCATCTAGGAGCCTTTTAATGTTGAATTACCTTAGACTTGCCAATAAATTTCATAGCTAATTCCATATTTTCAATAGTGTCCAAAAAAATATATATATATTTGTAGTGTAGCAACATTGATTGTTTGTGATTGGATGTTAACATGGTTGAGTCATTATTTGTCACACGACCTCTTTTAATAAGATCTAAAGGGAATCTACCTTTTAGAGAATAGATATAGTTAAAAATTTAGAGGGAGCTAGCATTAATGAAAGGTTGAATCCTTTAATCTTAGCCATGAACACTTTGGTCCCATTTATGAGTACTTTTGACCATTCCAAGTACAAACCGGCCTAGGAATTGGTGAATTCAAAAGTGTTTATAAATAAGTTTAGCAATTGAATTGAATTTGTATAAACAAGAAATTGAAAAGAAACATGCATGATAGTAATATGAAAAAGTATCAAAAAATTAAGATCAGAATATATAGAATCTAATAATTGTAAACAGAAGAGGAAGAAGTTGAATAGAAACGTGATAGTAATACTGTCACTTGTGGGGAAAAGGAAACATCTCTGCTAAAGTTTGGTAAGGACTCTCAACAGAACAATGAAGCAAAAGTTTCAAATATTGTGCCTTGATCGTCAAAAGAGCCACTAATCAAAAGCCAAGTCCTAATGTCAAGAAAAATACTCTCTCCTTTCTGATCAACATTATTAAAAATATTTATTCCAAAATATTACAACTCATAAAATCAAGATAAAATTAATTAACTTTTTCTTATTTTAACTTTAAAATTTATTATTTTTGACAATAAACAATATTTCCTACAATCCTTTTTAATTGTGATGATAAGGTTTTGTACAATCTTTCATAACTAGGAGCGTAATATGACTAATATATCCTTCATTAATTCTTTAATCTTTATCTATTTGTGTCTCTCTTAGTTATAGAATAATTGATACTAAGAACAAAGTTGGAAAAAAAAAATTTAACTCTATCTTAATTGTTTTAAATTAACAACTATTTTAAAATACATATTTTTAATGTATATGACAATCGAAAAATAACAAAGAGAGTATTAATCACAATATATACAAATATTGTAATTTGAATAGTCTAAAAGAAACTATTCAATATTGTATTTGAAATTAAAAGAAATTATTGTTAAGCTTAGTCCTCTCACATTTGATCAAAAGAGGAAACTACATATACATTAAAAGTTATTATGAATAAACTTTGGGTCCTAATCTTGATCATTCTCAATCATTAAGTGTTTTTTTTTTTTAGAGTCTGATTCTAATTTTTGAATATATTTATTTTTTTTAAAATTACAATCACTTAATGAATCTGAATATATTTTGAAATTATAATAAAATTTTAATATCATTAAAATGTCTACTTAAAAAATTCTGTAAAGATGACAGTTCATTGTTTTTCATCTACTTTTATCTTCTACCCACAATCACCACCCTCCGCACAACCATAACCACTGCTATCTTCAAGTATTTGTCCTATCATTGACCCAGTTTTTTTTTTAAAAAAGAAATTCTCTTTTTTTGAGCATTAGAAATCATTTTTCATAAATGTATATATTTTAATTTAGATACATGTACACTTTATTAGATACATAAACTCCTAGTTAGATACATATATATATATATTGTCAAATGGATGTCCACCTAATAAGACATATTTTGACTATCATCTCTCCTCCTCACCCCCTTCGCCTCCCTAGCCAGAGATTAACTCAAATGCATGTACAAGTGATCAGATACATGATTCTTAATTAAATACATATATACTTAATCAGATATATATTTTAACTATTCTCTCTCATCTTCTCCCCTTCTCTCTCTCTTCTCTATGATCATAGACTAGTCCCACCTCATCGCTTATCTCCTCATCATCATGAAACCACAATTTCTCATGTAAACTGATGAAAATCCTGACATTCCATGTTGTTCTTCTCCTGATCACCACCCAAACTCTGGTGGGCCATCAAAATCCCAATGATACTCCATCCCTATTAGGTATCAAGGAAACTTTGACAGAAAACGATACCATCATGGTCGAATGAACAAAAAGTGCTTTGGGTGATGAACATGAGAGGAAAAATTAGGAAGATAGTGAGCTAATTTGAAGTGAAGAGTAAATTAGGGCGATAATTAAGAGGGTATAACTCTATTTTGGGCTAATATTAAGTACTGATATATGTCAATGTATCTGAGTTGAAATTTGATACAATAGTAAAATAATATATAAACACAACAACAACATACCCAGTGAAATCTCACAAGTGGGGTCTGGGGAGGGTCAATTGTACGCAGACCTTACCACTACCTCATAGAGGTAGAGAGGCTGTTTCCTA
>JAABOM020000103.1:15691748-15702987 GCA_011800125.2 Solanum clarkiae
TGAAAAGTGAACAATTCACTTATTTTGAAACATAAAAAATTTCCCAATAATTCACTTAATATGAAACGGAGGGAGTAATAAATATAATATCTTGAAAAATATAATAAAAATAATTATAATTAATAATAAGTGTCAAATTAAAAATGAAGTGTAAAAATATCTCCTAATTATATAAAGCAGAAAAGTATTATTATATATTTATTTTTAATATAATGGATAAGTAAAAATAGACGAAAAAATAATTTATTTTTTTATTTTAATTTTGCTAAAGAATATAGAAAATGGTAAGAGTGTGAAAATAAGGGAAAGATGAGGGGTATTTTGTGGAAAGGAGATATGTCATGCGTACGTGGGAAATGTGAAAAATATAGTAACAGAGGCTTGAGGTTAAAAAAAGAAAGAGAGATTGCTTAGAGGAGTGAAAAGCAAAGGAGGGAAGGGGGCAAAAAGAAAAAAAGAAGACAGAATAATGAGGATGTTTTGCATGCGCCCCCTCGATTTTTGTATTTTGCCCCACACACCTATTCTCTCTCATCACTGTCACTATCATCATCACCATGATCATACAATGGGATGTACACAACAAGCATGGCATAAAACAACAATTTCCACTTCTTGTTTTTTTTTTATCCATGCGATAGTAAGAAGAACAAGTATATTGTTTATCCATGCGATACTAACAAGAATATAAGGAATATAAAAAGCTATATTCATGCTTCTTTTCTTTTAATTTATTTAGCTTTTCCTTCTTTTTCTTTTGGTCGGAATTGCGTGTAACTCAAAACAAATAATATCATATTCATTTTAATCCCATGAACGAAATACGAAAAGAATGTATGTATATCACTTTATTTTATATATGAAGGTATGAAGATCGTTTTCTGATCGACTCAAGCAAAGTATATAGAATAAATAAAAAATAGCGAAAAATACCTTGAATTATTTGAAATAGAGCAAAAATGATTGAGTTTAAGCTCAAAAACACTCCTCAATTAAATTTTTGGCTCAAATATACCCTTCTTTCTAACGAAAATGGAAAACAACCAAAAATACCTCAAAACTATCATAAATGGAGCAAATACCCCTTAGTTAGATTTTGATTAAAAAATACTCCTTCTTTGAAATTTTGTAAAAAAAATATACCCCCTCTCTAATAGAAATAACACAAAGCATGTTATGTGGACAAAAAGCACGTTGTGTGGATAAAAGAACCACATAATCAGTCCACGTGGTATCCCACTTAGGGACCCAAGAGATTTTCTTCTAAGATATTAGGTTTAAGACTAGCTTTTTCATATCGAAATAGACTTGTCATTTCATTTGCAAACGTTTCAAAAAGTCAATCTCTGAATGATAACACTGATTCATCCTTGTTATAATCCTTGCTCCTTATTGAATTAGTTTCTCGAGTTCAATAAGATCCACCTCTACAAATCTCCAAACCTACAAAGCTTGTATGGACGTTGTTGTGCTCATGTTAGAAATGTGACACAATCAACATAAATTATGATTTTCAAGAGAAAATTCAATTACAACTATAAATTATTTTTTTAATATAGTAAGAATTTGGGTTACTCAAAGTCTGACAAAAATTGATTTAAAGATGGGTTGAGTTTGAATTTAAAAAGACGAATATTTTTAAATAAATAATTTTAACATTTTAACGAAGGGATACTTTAGCCGAAAACTAATGAAAGGGGTTTTGCTCCATTCTAATAGTAAAGGAGTATTTTTGGCGTTTTCTTCATTTTTGTTAGGAAGATGAGTATATTTGAACCAAAAATTTAGTGGAGGGATATTTGTGTTATGTTTAAAATAATAAAAGAAGAGAACAATAGCATCAATTAATAATATGATGATTGAAGTAATGTAAACAAACATATAATACTAAACTTGGAGAATAAGATACTAATTTATTGAAAAGGTAAATAAATGGGCAATGCTCGATTATATACTAATGGTCAATCCTAATCCTCGACCTCCATAACTTCTTATCGGGAGACTTGACCTCGGTAAATAGTTGGTGTGTCATGTGCTTTCTACTTTTCTTTATGCTAACTATAACCAACCTCTCACACATTCTCACTGAATCATATGTACTTTTCACATGCCCAAATCATTTCAGTTGCCTCTCTCTCATCTTGTCCACCATTGAGTCCACTTCCACCTTATTTCGAATAACTTCGTTCTTGATCCTATCTTCTCTAGTATGCTCACATATATACTTCAACGTACTCAGTTTTTGCTAGATGCATGAATTCTTGACTGGCGAATACTTTGTCTCATATAACAAGATAATCCGGCCACTATTTTATAAAACTTAGCTTTAAGGTTTAATAACAAATTCTTATCATACAAAACACTGGTTGCAAGCTATTATTTCATCCACTCCATTCTAATAAAGTGTGAATCATCATTATTAATCTCTCAACTTCCTTAGATTAATGATCCTAGATAGATATTTGCAACTTCATTTTTTAGAGATGACTTGAGTATCAATCCTTAGTTCTACATCTTCCACATGAGTTAGGTTGTTGAAATTACACTCTAAATATTATGTCATAGTCTTATTCAACCTAAATCCTTTAGACTCTAGGATCTTTCTTTAAAAGTCACCTCTATCGTTACTTATGTCACGTGTCTTGTCAATTAAAACTTGATCATTTGCAAACTAAATAGAATGCAGCATGACACTTCTTTTTGAATATGTTGTGCAAGTTCATTTATCACCAAGATAAATAAAAAGATCAAGAGTCAATGCTTGATACAAATCTCATCACAACTAGAAAGTGGTTTGAGTCTTCATCAATTATGTTCAATTAGATCTTTGCTCTATCATATATGTCCTTAATTGTCCTAATACACATGAATCATAAAAGAGGTCCTGAATTTTAGAAAAAGAATAAGACTCGGTACTTCTATTATGAACTAAAAGAACGGGCCATGAATGGTTGCACGACTCAAAAAAAACTCATATAAAATCCCAACATTTATAAAATATTTTGAAAAGTGGAGGGGGTGGGGGTGGACTATGATCATGAATTTGACAAGATTTTCAAGCAAGCTTATGAAAAGAATAAATGATTGTGAGAATTTTTCGCACTTAAGTATGGATTCGTGACAATGAAAAAACAATACTTACATTACATAATCATTATGAAATGAGCTATTCTATGACTAAATCTTTATAAAACGGATTGGTAGTTAAGTATTGCCTTTTCACATGTTAAGCTTTATAATTTTGATAAGTATTCTATTGTGATTTGACTTAACACCGAGCAGACATTAAGGTGACGACTAGACCTAAGGAGTTTCTAGTAACAATATCTATTCTCATAATTATGTGCCACAATAGAATTTTATCTTAATTGATTTGCTAGTGAATTCACATATATCGTATGTTATGATCCATTTACGAGGTAGAGCCTATTAGGTAGTTTCCATTTTCTTTAGTGTAGAGGTAACATTAAAATTTTATATTTTTGTTCACATGATCTTATTGTCGATTACTGTTAATAACTTAATATCCTACAAATGAGTAAGGTTCTTATGGTTTATACTCTCTCAAAGTTCTTTATAAATTTTAGGATTTTAGCTTGACCTTGTTCATGTTTTACACTCACGATTTAGTTATATTCCTTATCATGTAAGTTTAATTGCACACCATGGTATATCATCTCTTGCATTTATTACATATTTAGTACCTTCATGTATGTACTAATGCATATTTCTTTTGCCTACATTATATCTATCTCTAAGGATCATTCTTACCCTGCTTATGGGCAGTGAGTTGGTGAAGTTTCTTTGTTGGTGAATCCTCATGCTCCAAGGATGTGACATTTAAGATGTTCCTTTATGTTTTCTTATATTGTTATTTCTTAATTCGGGTAAGCTAGAATTTGCCCTACACCCTTGTTTATGACTAGTAAAGGTATTTAGACACTATGAGATATATTGAAGTTTAATCGAACAATGACTTGTGTCCTTTTTACTATTAAGACTTCAATCGTTTTAAGACTTCACTCTTCATTTCTTTTTGTCTTTTTATCTTATGTATGCGATAAATGTTAAAAGGCTTAATTAAAGTCTTTGGAAATTCTAATTACCGTATCATGTCTAGTGCTTAGCTTTAGTCGTGGTGACAAGATGCATACTTGACATTTTTCAGAGACAAGTTAAGTGAATTAACAATAGATTCTGTGGATTCGAACTATGCATGGGACTTGGATAAAAAAAATCTATGATAGATTACATTTTTAGTCTTTCTAGCAATGTTATCTGTTGGAAGGCAACTTTGAAATATGACGTTCTATTGTTTATTATAGAGGTTGCGTATATGATAATTACGGAGATAGTGAAAGAGGATATATGGCTACAAGACTTGGAGCAAATAAAATATATGATAGTTATATATCAGACACACTACAAGAAAATATATTTATAGTTATGAAATTCAAGCTATAAATTTAAAAATTGTAGCTATTATTTAGTAATAGCCACAAAAATTTAAATTTTATGGCTAACTAAGAATTCATCAAATTTCTTATCCACAAAAATTAAATTGATAAAGCTAAATTCTTATTTTTGCCATAACTGCTAACAATCGTGACAATAATTATCTAACTAGCCATAATTTTATTGCTACAATAAAATTTTGTAGCTAACGATAGGTTTTTGCGACAAATAAAAGTGATTATAGCAATAGTAATCATTTAGCTACAATAAATTATTTGAAACAAAATAAAACAAAATATTGTAGCTAAATAAATACCTTTGTTATAATTAAACTTCGTAACTTATTATTAATATTTGCCACAAATTTAAATTTATCATAGCAATAACAATCTTTTAGTCACAAAAAAATATTTGAAGAAAAATTAGTAGCTAAATAAATAATTTTATTTTAAATTATAAAAAATAATAACAATAATTAAATGAAATAACCACATGTATTTTGATAGAATAAAATTTCATGACTAATTATTAACTGATATCATTTTATCATATTAATAATAACCTTGTAGCCACGATAAATTAATTTTTTAAATTATAACTGAATAAATATATTTTTTTTAAATTATAAAAGTTGTGTCATATTAAAAGGTATAATCATAAATTTTTACTATAGTAAAATTTATAATTAATTTATTAAGTTTTGCCACGATCTTGTTGAAGCTAATTGGGGCAATATTTAATTACCTTTTATCCATAAAATATAATTTAAAATAAAATAACCAAATAAATATTTTTTCGATTATTGAAACTTTTGGGCAATAATTAACTTAATAATCCTAATTATTTTCACGGCAATCTATTATAAACATGAGAGAAGAAGAATATCACAATATAAAGAGAAAATAAAACAAGTTTTACAGCAAATAGTGGATGTCGACAATTTATTTTTAAAGAATTACATTAAAAACTATTATTACTTATTTTTAAATTATTTTTTATGACCAAAACATTAATTAATATGGGTATCTGATAAAATACTCCTGTCAATCAATATATATAAAAATTTCAAAGTGGCCAAGTAAAAGTGAACGTGGGAGTAATACATATAATTTTCTTTGTTGGTCAAATTCCATAATTAACAAATTAATTAAATAAT
Organism: Solanum clarkiae; assembly: GCA_011800125.2. NCBI lineage: Eukaryota > Viridiplantae > Streptophyta > Magnoliopsida > Solanales > Solanaceae > Solanum > Solanum clarkiae. Next base: position 15,697,360 of record JAABOM020000103.1, read on the forward strand.
TTATCTATTGACGAAAATTAATAACAATAATATAATTTATTATAAATTTAACTGATATTTGACTAAATAATACCTATAACTATTTGTTGTGATCAAACACTTTAATCATAAATTTATTATTGTGATAAAAAATTTAGCTCATAAGTAATTTTTACCATGATATGAAGTTTTTTTGTATACGATTTTTTTTGTAACGATGCTAATTTTGTCTAATTAGAGGTGTTAATCATTCGATTAGATTGATTCAATACTACATGTCTACTTGTGAAAGTCAAATACAATTTTAATAAATTGTAAATTATCTGTAATTAATTTAAATCAACTGACTATATCTAGCTTAAATATAACTTCAATAAATCTTGCTAAAGTTTCATCATGTTCAATACTTTTTTAGTATTATTTGCATCATAATAATATCTTTATCGATCTAAGGTGATTGGAGGTATTAGTTGTTCAAATCAATTCAATTTAATTCAAACATATTGTATCAAAAGAATATATGTTAATGTACTAATAGTTTCTCCTTGTTCAATTCGATTCGATTTTATACATACATACATACATACATATATATATATATATGTAAATTTCAAATATAATTTGAATAAATGCTACATTTACATTATACTGCTCATTTGTTTATATTTTCAACATGAGCTTTTTCGTATAGTATTTTTTCTCAAACCTGTTTTATATTATTTTACGTGAGCTAAGAGTTTTTAGAAAATATTTTCTCAATAAACTGCGATTGAATTATATAGTTATATAAACATCAAATTATATATACACACGCACACTTTTAATAAATATTCTTTTAACAAATTTCATATATATATTCTTCCCAAATTTCACATAATGAGATTTCACTTGATATATTGTTGTTATTGTATCATCAATCATATTTAATATTGAATTGCAAACAAATTTTTCTTAGCTATAAATAATCAATTAATATGATAAAGTTTTTAGCTAATTCAAATTCATTTAATTGTGATTTTAAGATTTAAATATAATTTAATTAATATAGACAATTTTTTCATTCTTAGGATTAGGAGGAAAATTGATTAATTCACAAAAAAAAAACTCCTATAATTTATCAAAAACTAATGAGTTATATCAATTTTAGAAAAATAACAAAAACTTTATAATACAAAAATCAAAATGAAAGTAAAAAGATCTTCCTCCAAAAGATTTCCTTCTCATTATTTTTACCTAAATAGCATATTTTTTTTTCTTATTTTGATAAGTTAAAAATCTTATAAGACTAGCACTTAAAAGGAAGTGCAAATACTCTAAAATTTAACTTTTTGATTATTTTGATATTTATACCAATTTCATCTTTTGTTTGTCATCTTGTTTGCAAATATATTCATCTTCTTTCTCTCTTTTTTTTTTAAGAAAAACTTTATGTCATTTCATCTGATTTTTTTTCTTTTTCACTTTATGTCACTTTTAATCGCTTATGGAAGAAGTCAATGAAGCTAAGGAACAAATTGAAGAAGTGAAGAAAGAAATGGATAATAAATTAGCAAAGTTGAATAGAAAGTATGGGAAAAATTTTCAAATGATGATTGAAGCTCAAGATCGACAATCAAATGATTTTCTAATTGTAAGTAGCTTTTTTCTACATATATATTTCTTCACATATAATTGATTTCGTAAATATGTATTTCTTTTAAAAAGAATTATATTCAAATTAAATTAAATATTATATTATGTCCTTTCTTATGTGGTTTTTAATTTTATTGCAACCTATGAAGGAGTGATAAAAACATAAGGTCAAATTGGTGGGACAAAAATTACTTTTTTTTTTCTTGTAATAGAATATATTGGAGTAAAATAATATTTTATCATTTTGAATAACGTTGTTAAACATTTGTTAAGTCTTTTCTCTAATATATTATATTCGTTAGATAATGTTATGTATTTTGCACTATTTTTATAAATTTCATGTCAAATCTCAACTATATTTATGAATTAATCACTACAATTTTTTGGATTTGCAACAAAATATATATAATTGCCACACAAATAATAAGATGTATGCATATTTATTTTCATGGAAAAAAAAAATAGCCACAACTTTTGTCTTGTGACAATGAAGTATGGGATTTTAGTTTTGAAATTTTGAATTTATAGCTATACATAAATTCCTATAATTGCCACGTACAAATGACATAGCTAAAAAATTTAATTTTTTGTAGCAATTTTTTTAAAAGCTACAATGATATATATTTCATGGCTAAATGTATGAATTTTTAGCTACAATATTAGAATATTTGTGGCAAATACATTAAGTTATAGCTATTAATATTTTTAATTCATAACTAAATATGAGTATTATTGCCAAGAGATTAATTATAAAACTAACCACTAAGTATATATTTTCATGACAAATAAATTGAATCTTTTGCCATGATACTACACCTCGTGGCTACTAAAGTAAAGATAGCAACAAATTTTGTTTATCGTGGCACAAATATAAAATAATTTGCTACAAAGTGTATTTTTCATGGCAAAAATTATTTTTATTGAAGCTACAATTAATTTTATTTTATAGCTATAAGTATAAATCCTTAGCCATGGATCATGTAACGTCCGTGGCAAATTATTAGCCACGCTACACCTTGCTACGAAAGCAATAAAACAAAATATTGTAGCTATAACATTTAGCTACAGAAAATTTCTTATTTAGCTACAATGTATTTTATAGCTATAAGTTCATTTTCTTATAGTGACACTATTTTATTTGAGATATTATATTTTAAAAAACATTGATATGAAAAAAGTGTCTACACATGATAATTCAAAAGATATGGTGATCAGAGCAGTCCCGACTAATATGTTTAGGTATTATCTAGGCTTAATTAGTGTGAGTTGTACTCATTAGTACCTTTGGAGGAATGATGGCAAGGTAAAGAGACGTTATTTCTATTGATAAAAGCAATTCAATCCAAGAGAAAGATTTGGTAATTATGTCGTGAATTTTTTGTATTGTTTATTTTAGAAAATTCATAATCCATATTGTTTAGGAGACCCTTTGTCCCAGTAGATTTGGGAAAGGAACATATTTGTTCTTCTAAAATTGGGAGAACCTTTCCCTCGTAGGTTTAAACTATTTGGAATCTATATATAGGCAATATTATTTGGGATTTTATAAGATGTAGAAATCCAGAATGTAGTCTTAAGGATTTGAAAGGATTGTACACTTCTTTTTCTTTTATAGTAAAAAATCTGCTTATACTTGTAGGATTAGGCCTATTCGAACCTCATTAAATCTTTGTGTTATTTTTTTTATTTTTTTTATTTGTGATTGTGTACTAGTTAATCTACGATATTTCTACAACAAGATGTTTGACTTCTGTAGTCACATGTTCTTGGATGAAACTTAATTGATCTTGGCGATAGACACACCGCTCCTTATCATCTACTTTTTGTCAAACTTTTTTAGTGTGTCTTTACAAGTTGATACCTCTATAATTATTGCAATTTTGAATCACTTTTGTTCTTGTACAACAAGATCATTATACTCCACCTTCATTTTTTGGTCACTTTTAACGTTTTAAAAAATAACGTTAAATAGCTCATTTAGCCATCCAAATCTTTTATACTTGCATTCTTCTAAAATTTACCAGAATCTTATCTGGCCAATCTCCCTCCCCTTCTCATGTTACGCAATAACCTTCTTAACCTCATCAAATTTGATATTCCTATAATACCCAAAATTTGGACGACTCTCTGAGTGCCCTATATCATTTAACAAAATATCCTTAGCTCCGAGTTCATTAAAAAGTTTATAAAAGTAAGTTCGTCATACTTATTTGATGTGTGTCTCTTCCATTAATACTTTATTTTCATTATTTTTAATGCATTTCACTTTGATTCAGGTCTTTAGTTTTTTACTCTCTCACTTTGACAATTCTATACAATAAATTTTTCATACAAGCATTCAAACACTATAATCTTAGTTGTTATAACCGCCTAACTTATACTGTATTCCTTTTTCACTGCCTATTGATCCTCTTTTCTTCCTCTGTCTCTACTTTTCACCAACTTCTTATGCAACTTAGGCCAACATTCTGAATTTTTTTTTTAAACTTAATAGAAGTAATCATCGCAACTTGAAAATTATTGGGCACAACTTATGTCAAATAGATTGAACAAAAGAAATAAGTCGAGAAACATAAAAATGAAGAAAAATAAAAAATTGAGACTTAGATTAATTCATAGAACATCGTTAACTTAAGCCTTTGCTTTTACATATACAAAATTTACTCACCTTTGACTTCGATTAAACGCGTCTGATATATCAAGCCTTTTAGAAAAATTCTTATTTTTTAAAAGTAATCATATTTTGCTCCCCCTTTGTTTTTCTTTCCTCTTATTTTTTTTAAAAAGGCCTAATGCATGGATAACTCTTTAAATTTGCCCGTAAAAATTATTTAGATACTGAAACTATGATTTATTTTAAATTAACAATTGAACACATAATAAATTATTCATATCATACACTTTTTATTCAAATTCTGAAAGAATGAAAAAAAATTCATAAATTCTCAGGTGTTTATCAAATTAAACACGTAAAATATGTCATATCTTCTTGAGTATATATATTAGGATCAAGTGGAATAGACACGAGTATTATGGCTTAATAACATAAATGCATATAATTAACGGAGATCACATATTTTAAGTAGTTAATTTATCTACTTATGATCACTCAAGACTTTCAAATAGTTTCTTAAATTTGAATCAAAAATATTTAATATGAAAATTTATTATTTGTTCAAATACATTAAAATAAATTTTAATTTAAACATCTAAATAAGGTTTACTTATAAATTCAAGGGGTTATCCATATCAAGGTAGTAAGCCAAAGAGAAAGAAAATGGAAATTTAATAGAGGCACAATCCGACAAAATAGAAATTAGCTTGTCAAACTCCCAAATTTAGTAATGCTGAGAAAAATTTTATTTACAAAATATAATATCTATTTCTTATTATAGTATTATTTCACACTGGATGGTGCATAGACAGATATAGTTACATTGTTTGACAAAGGATTAATAAAAGGGCATATATTATAGAATCCCAAGTAAAAGAATATTGACATTTATGGTAGACATCATTAGTAAGTCAAATGATTTTCACTTTTTCTCTCCCCTTTATTTCCTTGTTGGTAGAAAGAATAACATCAAGATTTCCTAGTTGACATCGAGAAATGACAAAAAAGAGGAGCATCCAACTTCAATTCTTACCAAATCCTAGTATATATCATTGATTGAAAAGAATATTATATTATATACACCTCTTTATATTCCTTTTTTGTGTTATGAGTATATTAGTTGAAAAATTGGTCTTTACATAGGAACACATGAATTCTGTCGTTATTTAAAGAAACAAATGTCAAAAATGTATCTAAATTATCACTTATTAGTTTGAAAAACGCACTTCAGTGGCGTGCGTAATATGCTCTCTCTTTTATTGAAAAAAACTTTGTCACATGAATAAACTATTTCACCTTTAAAAAAATTAAATAAACTTTAATATTAATAGTTAAAGATCAAAGTATTAATATTCTCCCCCCAAAATATTAATTTTTAAAAATAATTATTTTTACAAAATAAA
>JAABOM020000103.1:15736692-15771396 GCA_011800125.2 Solanum clarkiae
AGTAGGACTAAAGAAATATTTGAATCATAAGTTAATTATATGTTTTTATAAATACTTTATCAAAAAATTAGGAAAAAGACTCAAAAACACAAGAAATTCGAAAAAAAAAGTCTAAAAGTTCGAGAAACTTGAAAAAATTCGAAAACCCCCCAAAAAAAAACGAGGTTGAAAAACTCGAGTTTTATTGATTTGGTTTGATTTTTATATTTAAAAACTCGACATAAATAATTTGATTCAATATTTAAAAAATCCGAACTAACTCGGTCAAGGAACACCCCTAGTTTTACACTTTATAAGTAGGAACATGCATGAACATATATGGTTATTGTAGTATTGTACTTTGACTAACAAATGAACATTAGTTTTATATAAAAGTAATTGTACGACACATAATATACAGAGTATATTAGTTTTTTTTTTTTTTTGGTAATAAGAGTATATTAGTTACTTCACGTTGAAGCTCTCTAAATTTGCTCCCTCTCTTTCTCCTATAGACCTAGGTCCTTGTTTAAATTATATATATATAATTGTTCTTTTGCTGAATTTAATTTATTATAGGTACCGCTTTTTAGATTAATTGATGAAAAAAAAATGTCTTTTCCATCAATCTCGGATGGAGCCAAAGATTCACTATTTTTTGGCTTTTGGGGTACAATGGAATAAAGCAAAATAACTCTTTAAACTGTCTGCGCTTCTTTCAATTGTGAAGTAGGAGTTAATCAATGCAACTTTCGACGCTCATCATGGGTCATCCGGAAACAGTCGCGCTATATTTTTAAACATATGGGTCAGGCTGCGTACATCCGACTTCCCCTTGCCCCGCAATGGACGGGAGCCTTTGAGGCATTGGGGTAATGTTGTTGTTTGATGAAAAAAAATGTCTCTTTCTTGTTAGTTTAGACCTTCTCGTTGATTCTATCAACTATATATTCAATCACACGATCTTCATAAAGAGTTATATCTTTTAAATGAAAAACTATTCTAGTACCGAAAATTATATACCTCTATATTTTTCTTTTAATATGCTAAATTAGCACACAACTAAAAGTAGTTTTATTTTTAATATTAGGAAGTAAATAGATAAAATCATTTAGTTATAGCTACATGATGAAATTTAATCAAGTCCAACATCTATTAAATTTGTGTAAACATGGATTTTATTTCCCCCTAATCACCTATCCAGGAATCCCCTGATCAAACTAAAGCAATTAATTAATGTGTAGGGCAAAGCTAATGGGACAATACCAGCAAATTATTATATTGAAAAATGGTTCACTTAATTAGAGTAAGAACAACAATCACGCAGTCACATTATTTAGGTAAATCTTCAACGTCACTCTTAAGTATTCTCTCAAATCATTTTTATTTGTTCCAATATTTTAAAAATATAATTTACCACTTTTAATATATTCAAAAAGTATTAAGAACAATAAAAATTAACGGAGGAAGTAGATAGTATATAGTTTGCCGCAAAAAAATAAATGAATGAATGCTATCAGTGCAAATGGTAAAACGTACAACGACACCCCATAATTTAATTACTCTATTAAACTTATAAAATGTATTAAGTCTAAAATATTTCAAGAAATATATATCTTTCTTTCTTTTCCCTTCCGCCCTCCACCGGGTGGAGCTATGGAAGGAAATTTATCTGTATTTTCTTTGTTGGAAAACAATATTGTACATATATATAATTAATATTAATAATTTTAATATAGACAAGTAAAGATGATTTTCTTTGTATTTTTTTTTTTATATTTTAAATTTATTTATTAAAAATTCCGACTCCGTGCTAGTGTGCTCAACCACGGGCTCCCATGCATGGGGAATAATGAAGTCATTTGAGTACAACATCATATTTGTGCACAATGACTGGGCTCCTGCTTTTTTAATAACAAGGTAAGTTTAAGTTAGTGCTAAAGCACTCCCCTTCTTTATGATCCAAAACAAGATTGAAGATGATTTAGGAACGTTTTCTTATATTTACATGAAAAATGTTTCTCTTAATTGGGAAAAAAAATGGTCATTGAATTAGTAGTATTAAACAAATTCGCATACGCACCAGCAGTGTATGGTGGACCAAGAACCAATTCATTTCACTTTTCTTCACAACAATGCATAGTGGCACAACACAAAGATGGTAGGACAAACCAAATTATAAATGAGTAGAGGACACTAAAAAGGGTCCCATTTTCTTCCCTAACATGGCAGAAAGGGACTTTAAGAAGAATGGAAGAGTGTATATTGATCATGGAGACAAGATGGCAGTGGCCAAAGATAGGAGACATAGAGACACATATATCATCAACCATCCCACCCCCTCACATGCACACAACTACTATACAAACATAATATGCACTTCCTTTCACCAAAATTTAGCTGAAAAGTAGAGCTGTTGTAAAGAATACCTGATATCTCTCACGGGGTTGAAAAACGTACTAATAAAGACCGTGAAGACATCCCCGGGCAAACCACAACAAAATGGATTAAGAAAACAAGAGATGCACTCATGGTAAGACTGCTTATGTCAGCTTGAGCAGTATCGTATGAGTACAAAAATTATTACTTCAAAATTGCTTCTCAATAAATCGAGGGACAATATCTTACAAAATAGCGATAAAAGATTAGGGCAACTGAGGCAAAAGTCAGAAGTTGCATGCTGTCTATATCATGCATGATTAAGAACAGATGTTGCGGAAAATTATGATAGGACATCAGCTGATAAGAAATTGTGATTGTCAATTAAACAACCTTCTTTCTTGAGCAATAGTCTCTTATCGCGGCACTGAGAGTCCTAACTCTGGTAAAAGAGAACATCATAAATCAGCAAAATCTATTAAACTAGATAAAGTAAAAACAAATCAAATTAATCATAGCAACTCAATTTGTAAGCAGCAGGTCTTCAGGAAGCACTCTGATGTTTATTAGCCAACCAAGTTATCATTTCATGGACAACAGTTTTGCTCTATAGTCCATTACAACTACAAGACATAAATGACAACTACAACACTGAGCACCTACTTGAAGTAACCATAACACTTGAAAATCAAACGATTGGGCACACATCAACTTGAAAGCTGATTCGCCACCGTGTTTGGTGTGCTAAGTACAAGCAAAAGGATATACTTTTGAAGAATGGCAAGGATGAAAAGTCTAAGGCAAGTCAGCAATTTTTTTAAGGGTAGATTAATGGGATAAAATGAGCAAAGTTATCTCAACTTCCTAAAGTTGCACTGACATGGTCAACATAGTGATCCTCATTGACCATAACTATGTCATAAAGAATGATAGGAGACTTCGAGAAGATTGATGCTAACAAGCATCTGACTTGAGGCTGTAATCAAGCAAGCACAGAAGAATAGGAGACAATGATAAACCATCATTGTCATGCTATTCCATGAGACAATTTTTAGATTCAATAGCCAAAGATTATATCAAATGCCAACAAAAAGGATCATCAGGATACGCACAACTTTCTTGAGAAGGATGATACGCACAAATTCATAATGACATTTTCATGTTTATCCATGTATAGATAACATATGAAGTAGGCTATAACATTTCAACACCACCACACATTCTTGGACTCTTCATTTTCAGTGGCGTACTGGCGTCGACATGATGTAGGTGTGGGTGTCAGATCCTTACCAGATTTAGTCAACTGATTTGGGTACTTCAACCAAAACCAATGAAGAAACTTAGGGGCACACATAATGATTTTTGTAATCAAAACAACAGCTAAGGTGAAATTGAAGAATATGGAATACTTTGCAAGTTGTGATAGAAATTTCTCTGTCAATCCTTTTCATTTTTATCTCCTTCGAGGATTCTCCTCAAAATACCATGCCAGTTTTCACATAACTTTTCATAATTTGGACATATAACTCTATTTAGACAAGTGAATTATCTTGGGCCAAATCACGCACCCTTACCCGTATCCTTAAATCTTAAAATTTCGATCATGAAGGATCTATCCTTTAGATCTACACCTGTATCAGACGCCTGCACATGAACTGAGCAACTTGATGACCGTACTTCAAATCACTAAGTATTGTATCCTAAAGAGCCACATAAAGTAATCTTTTGAGCAGTCATCGTGCATTAGCCATTCCAAAGCAGAAACCTCGAGGAATATAGGCACTCAAAAGTCTTCACCCATAGCAAAATAGGTAGCCTCTTTTTTAAGGAGCAAGATAGGTACCCATTAGATCAACTACGACTCAAGATACATTAATGGTTAGGCTAGTAGGTTAGTTGAAAAGGTATCCAATTGGATATGACTTAAATAAGTTAAAAATTACTTGACAACAAAAGTGAAAGCAATAAGAGCTTCTAAGGTAGCAACAACCTTAATTACAAAGTACAAAAAGAGCTTCACCAAGAAAGTTTTTTGTGAGATGAACTATAACAATTGAATATTGAGTTGATACTTGGAGAGAAACTTGAACAATTCCTACCATAAAGCGTCTACCATAGCTTAACCAAGACAAAAAATACAACAACAACAACATGCCTAGTGGAATCCCACATAACTCATGCCTAGCATGCAGTACAAATATGCTAATATCTGTTAATTGCTTAAGGGTCGTTTGGTTTAACTTTAGGAGATATAATTCCTGCATAAAAATCAGTATAATTTATATAATGGTTGCGATTTGATCTCCACATAAGAATCAACATCAACTAATACAAGGTTTTGCTGCTTCTTTTTGTTCTCATCATAAATAATACATGCATAAGTTATTTGGAAATCTATACATTATTAACCGGGAGAGAATGTGTTATAAGAATGTGAATAATAGTAAAGCATGAAATAAAAATGCTAAGATAATAAAATTGCCCCTCGTGATATATTTAGTTTAAGTAACAAATATTTAAATTATACATTACAGATTAATATGTAATAAATCAAACAAAACATCCAACAAGAAATAATCCTGCAACACTAATCCTTACATAACAATCTCTTCATTATTAATCATTGCATAACTTTTCTTTAAACCAAACGACCCTTTACATTATTGTAAGCTCGGCATTTCTAGGACTTCTCTTTACAAATCTAAAGATTTCTAAAATTTTCTCAAACGTCTTGACTTTTTTAAAGAATGGTAATAATAATTTATAAGCCAAGGGTTTATCAGGAACAATCTCTCAACCCTGCAAAAGTGAGGTAAGGTCTATACACCCCAAACACATCATACCCCACTTGTAGGATCACACCGAGTGTGTTGGTAGTGCGGTGGTGGTGGTGACAATCTATAACCATTGATGCCTTTCAGCCTTGTTAGTTGTCCATGTTTTGTAGTGAACTTCAGCCCCTCCATTCTCTTGTTCAATAATACACACACGTGTATTTGATAATCGAGAGATTCCTGAGGACCCATGAGTACACGTTCGAGACTAGATACACAATGGGCATACCTCTCTCCCAGGCTACTATTTGCAGCATGATTCAAACATCTAATATCTGCCTCACTCATTCATCACGTGTTGTCTCTGTACACTGGCTACTTTTTCTCGAACAAAATAGTAGTTCATTTCCACATGTTTGGTCATGGTATGCATGACTGGACTCGCCGTCAAATACCACCCAGGTTGTCACAAAATAATGTAGCGACTATTTTAAGATACACACCAATGTCATGTAGTATACAGATAATCCAGGTCATTTCAGTTGCAGTAGACGCCAAAGCCCTATATTCAACCTCAGACTCGATCTTGCCACTGTATTTTGTTTCTTGGATGCCAGGAGAAGCAATTTGCACCAAGATAAATGTTGTATCCGATAGTTGATCTCCTAATAAGAGAACAACCTTCTCAGTCTGCATCTGAGTAGCCATATAATCTGCATGGTGAGTGTGAAATTATTGAAAGACCATGCTGGAGAGTCCCTTTAATGTACCAGAGGATCTTTTTTACACCTGAAGATGTTCACCATTTGGACTTTGCATAAACTGACTAGGTTAACTGCACGAGTGATATCAGGTGTGTTTTTTTTTTTTTTTTTTTTTTTTGAGAATTGAGTTATATCAGGTTTAGTGAGTGTCAAGTATTGGAGACTTCCCATAATGCTCTTGGACATAAGGCATAAACTAGATTTCCAATAGCTTCCTGTAAACCACATTTCTGTCCTAGAGGGTGTGCATTGCCTTTGCCATTACCATGTTTGTCCTCCTAAGAAGCTCAACAGCATACTTAACCTTACTCAGTGGATTCCTCTTGGTAAATATCTAAGCTCACTTGCTAAAAAGAAGCGAAGAGGTCCAAGATCTTTCACGGCAAACTCCTTCCCAAGCTTTGTAACAATCTTTGAGACAAGCTTAGGATTACTAAGCAAACAACTATATCATCCACAAATGACATAAGGACAGAGCCTTCACACAGTGAAGAGTAAATAAAGAGGGATCTACTTTACTATACAGGAAACAAGCTGTAAGTAAATGAAGACTAAACCTGTCAAACCAGGATCTAGGTGCCTATTTAAGTCCATATAGTGCCTTTTCAACAAACACACATGATTTGGATACCTGAAATCAATGAAGCTCGGAGGTAGATTCATGTACACTTTTTCCTGCACGCGGCCATGTAGGAAAGCATTTTTAACATCTAACTATCTGATCTCCCATATTGAGTTGACTGCCACTAGTGTACTATCCTTATAGTCGTGGCTTTGACCACAGGGCTGAATGTCTCCTCAAAGTCAACTTCTTCAAGTTGAGAGAAGCCTCTAGCAGCAAGCCTTTCTTTGAATCTGTCTATAATGCCATTTACCTTTAGTTCAGATTCAGACACCCACTTATATGGTGCCATTTGCTTTAAGTTCAGATTCAAACACCCACTTAGAACTAACTATATTTAGTCCTGCAGTTTTGGGAACCAATTCCCAAGTCTGATTGTGGTGGAGTGCATCAATATCTTCTTGCATTGCTGCAAGCCAATGAGGAGATCTCAATGCTTCTTTATGTTTGTTGGTTCCTTATGTATCTTTATTCTACTTGCAGCAAGATACAAGTGTGATATAGGTGCTGATTTTGCCTTGTGCCTTGTCATCATATGGTGTCCTGGTACCTCAGAAGCTGTCGGATCTTTAGCATTTACACCGGATACATCCTCAGTGCTTGTACCAGTGTTTGTTTGTTGGCCAGTGTTGAACCATTCTGAGAGATCTACTGTCAGCTCTACAACTTGAGGATCAGATATAGAGGTATTATGATTAGGTGATTCAATTTATGCATCATCTGTTCTTCCAGATTCAGAAGATTCACCAGACTGATCCCTTAGAGCATCACAGTGCTTATCACCCGCATTGCTTGGCAGTATATCATCAAAGATGAAAAGAAGTATGGACTGGTTCAGCAACAGTTGGATCAATGCTGCTTTAAGATCAACCCTCAGTGTTCGATGACAAACATCAGATTCATCAAATTCAAGAGTGCATAAGCTATCCTTGGCAATCTTACTTACTGATAGCGGGTTCTTAGTGATCTTAGGTACCAAAGGACTTCTTGTAGTTTCAGTCCTGATCTAGTTGTATTTCCAACATGTGTGATATCTATTTGTGAACAATTTCCGACGATTTTATCACCATGATAATCTTTAAGACCAGATAGGTTACTACTGGATGTTGTTTACCTCTTTGATGGGAAATAAATTGCTTTTTCTCCAGGTTACCTTCAAACCAGATATAGCTTCAAAAACAGTCATCACTCTGATATGCCAGACCTGGTCTTCCATTGGTTCACAAAAAACTATAGTGTCATCTGCATAAAGTAGACGACAGACTTCCAAATCACCCATACCATGGCTATGAAGCTTAAATCCCCATCCAGTTTTTCTGGAAGGCTACTCTAACCATAATACTGAGGCCTTCTATGGCTAGGATAAAGAGACAAGGGGAAGGGGGTCTCCTTGTCTAAGACCCCTTCCAGAAGGTTAAAAACCAGCAGGTTCACCATTTACCAGAATGGAGAACCTAACATTTTAATTCAAAAGCGTATCCACTTTGGCCATTTGTTCCCAAAATCCATTTGTTTGAGAAGATTTACGGGTAGTCCCAGTTGACATGGTCGAAAACTTTTTCAATGTCTAGTTTGCACATTAGACCAGCCACATCTTCTCTGATTCTTGTGTCTACACATTCATTTGCTATCAGTGTTGCATCCATTATTTGGCTTCCTTCGATGAATGCCATTTGTCTGTTGACTAAATTCCCTAGCACCCTTTTCATTCTCTCAGCCAATGTTTTGGCCAATATTTTGTACACTCCAGAGACTAGGCTGATTGGTCTGAAGTTTCTTAATTCTGTTGCTCCTGCTTTCTTGGGAATGAGGGGAACATAAGTGGCATTCAGATTTCTTTCGAAGACTTGGTGGTCATAAAAGTGCCACATAGTTCCCATGATATCACCCTTGATCAACTCCCAGAAGGTTAGATAAAAGATAATTGGGAAATCATCATGCCTAGGGGCCTTATCAATAGCACATGACTTAATAGTCTGTAGGATTTCCTCTTCTTCAGAATTCCTTTCCATCCATATCTGATCTTCTGCGGAGATACTGGTGCATCTTGGAGGTTAAATTCAGGTCTTCATTGTTCAGTCTCTTTGTATAAGTTCTGGTAGAAAGTTTGAGCAACATTCTTGATGTCTTTTGGCCCAGTGATAGTGCGGCCCCCTACTTGTAAGGATTCTATGGAGTTGTATGTCTTGTGGGCACCGGCCATTCTATGGAAAAAATTGGTATTTTTATCCCCCCAGTTTCAGCCATTTAACTCTTGATCTTTGTCTCCAAGCTATTTCCTCTCTCTTAGCAACCTCCTCAAACTCCATAGCTAGAATGCAATTTTTGCATAAGCTCATCATCTGACAGAGCTCTTTGGTCTTGTAAAGTTTCCCATGAGCTGATCTGTAAAAGGATTTCCTCTTTCTTTTTCTTCCAGTTACCTGTGGCCTTTGCTCCATTGTGTTGGCTCCTTTTTAAAGAGCTTGAGCTTGTCTTCCAAATTGCCAAATTGAAGATAAATCCAATTCCATTCACAAAGTTAAATGGAATTGTATAATATCTTTACTTTTTGGTGTAAACAACTTTGTATTGATGATATAGATCAGATTATAGATTTGATAGCAAATCTGTAATTAACCCTTTTTGGAGGTAGCCAGAATACCCTTAATGCAGGAGAATACAACTTTACCAGCTTCAACTAAAAAAAGAGGATATGGTCAGACTACTAGCAGCACTTCACGACACCAACAACCTAGCTCCTGACCAATTCAGATGGAAGCACACAGATAAGAAGGAATTCTAAGTGAAAGTAGCAAACAAAATGGTAGGACCTCTGAAAAAATCACAGAGAATTGACCCTGGAAACTCGTTTAATCAAATTACACCCACACGCCCATCCCAAAGATCGGTTGCTTCAGTTGGACTGCCCTTCACGAAGCATGATTGATACAAGACAACTTGAATAAAGAAAATTTCAAATGACAAACAGGTGCTACATGTGCCTGAAGGATTCTGAAACATATAGCCATCTTTTTTTACATTGCCCAGTGGCATCAGATCTATGGAGCATGTTTATATCACTTTTGGGCTCAGATGGGTCATGCCACAGAACACCAAGGATGCTTTTGCAAATTGGAATAACTGGAGAGCTGATAGCTCCATCAAGATAATATGGAAGATTACCAGCAGCCATTTTTGCAGTATTTGGAACAAGAGGAACAGAAGATGCTTTAATGGGTTATCAACTACCCTCCAATCCTTTTTGGAGTAAAGGTAACTTTGTATTCACAAAAGGCTCATCCACAACAGATGATGCAGAACATTTTACAATCCACACATGGTGTGTGCCCCTTCCTCAGTGAGGATTACGCAACAAAACAAGACTTTACAAGTTACCTATGAAGTCAACTATGTCTACTGTATTCCCTACCATATCATGTTTACATCAAAAATAAAGTAAACTAAGGCAATTGATTCTAATCCTCTAGCTGTTGGTCCCTTTGCCTTTAAAACATCTTGAATTTCTCTCCTTCCACAATGTCCACCAGATACAAGCTGGAATGGATCTCCACCAATCTTCAGTGGCTCCTCTGCTGCCAACACCTTTCCAGCAGTTGAATAAGTCCATAGTAGACTTAGGCCTTACCCAACTGACTCCAAGGATACAGAGGAACATATTCCACAAATTTGTAGCTGTTTTGCAATGAATAAATAGATGGTTGTTTACCTCTGCTTCTAGATTGCCCATATAACACCTTGAGCAAATCTGGAAACCTCTTCATTGTAACACTTCATGTGTTAGGCAAACTTGTCTTAGCACCAACCAATTAAAACAAGCTACTTTTAATGGGCTTTTAACTTTCCAAATTAGCTTCAAGGGTCATACTTCTGTGTTGACTTGGTTATTGTTCTTCCACCAGTAGCAAGACTTCACTGTGAAGACTCCTTTGTTGTACAGTGACCGGATTGGCTTGTCTGCATTAGTAGCAATACCTGGGAAATTGTTCAAACCCTGGAGAAATCTGGCCATCTCTGTCACTTCCCAATCATTTAGTGCTCTTCTGAAGATAAAATTCCAACACTGGGGGCTCCACACTTGTGAGACTGAGGCATTCCTTTGTGAGCTTAGAAAAAAAGATAGGGAAAAAAGTTCTCAAGTTATCTTCCCCCACCTAGTGCTCACTCCAGAAGCCAACTTTCTCCATTACCCACTTGGAAATAAATGTTGTTGTAAAACTGAAGCCACAACCTCCCGATGGTCTTCCAGACACTACATCCGAAGGTGCCCATGACCTCCTCTGTGGTCCACTGGCTATGTAAACCATACTTATCTTCAATAAACCTTTTCCACAATGCCATATCTTCTGTACAAAACCTCCGAAGGCACTTTTGAAGTAAGCATTCATTTTGAGTATTGAGCTCCTTAATGCCCAAGCCCCCTTGGTTTCTATTTAGTGTCCGTGAATCCCACTTGACCAGATTATAACCTTTTTTCTCCTTATTTCCTTGCCATAGGAAGGACCTCCTTAATCTGTTAATCTTCTTCTCAAAGCTTTTGGGTACTGGAAACAGGCTCATCATGTATGTAGGGAGAACATCCACCACAGACTTGATAAGTGTCAACCTACCCCATTGATAGGTATTGGCTCTTCCACCTTGATAGTTTCTTATCGTACTTTTCCAGTACTTCACCCCATATTTCAAGCTATTTATTCTTTGCACCCAATGGCATCCCAAGGTATTTGGTAGGATGTGCTGCTACCTGACAGCCCAAAGTCTCGGCCAATAGGTCTAAATTATTCACTTGGTTAACATGGAAGATAAACTCTTGTGCCAAAATTGTTAAAATGGCTCTTACATGTCTGATTTAGTCTAGTTCTACATCACAGAATATAAGTATGTCATCTGCTAAAAACAGTGACTGATTTCCATAGCACTGCCCTATTTACCTGAGAGCAAAAACCTCTGATCCACCTATTTCCTTTGGCTATTCTCAGCATGTGATTTAAACCTTCCATAGCTAGAATAATAAGAATGGAGACATGGGGTCCCCTTGTCTAAGCCTCTTTATGACAAGAAAAATCCTTCAGTGCCACCATTAGTGATGAGGGAGAATTTCACATTTGAGATGCAGAATCTTATCCAACTAATCCATCTGGTGCCAAGTCCTATATCTTCTAGGACTTACAATAAAAAAGACCAGTTGACATGGTCATATGCCTTTGCGATGTCCAGCTTGCACAGGACTCCAGGGGTCTTCTGTCTCCCTAGAATCTACCAACTCATTAGCCAAGAGGGTTGCATCTATAGTCTGTCTGCCCTTCAAGAAGGCCATGTGGTGCTCATCCATAAGCTTCCCCATAACTGTTTTTATTCTCTCAATGATCAATTTAGAAATTATTTTATACACTCCACCTATCAGACTGATAGGTCTAAAATCCTCAAGCTCTTCTGCTCCTGGCTTCTATGGTATAAGTGATATACAAGAAGCATTAAAAGATTTCTCAAAAACTTCATCCAGATGAAAATTCTGAATTGTATGCATTAAGTCATCTTTTAAAATGCTCCAGCACTCCTTGTAAAATTGCATTGTAAAGCCATCAGGTTCATGTGCTTTATTACCATCACATTGCTTGATGATATTAAGCACTTCAGTTTCAGAAAAAAGTCTTTGTAGCCATTCTTGTTCCTCTTGTGTAATTCTAGGACATCCCTGCATCTCAGAAGTTGGTCTCCATGTTTCTGATTCTGAGTAGAGTCTGTTATAGAACTCTACCATAGCCACTTTTATACTATCTGGATCTTGAATTTCCTCCCATTGGACCACCAATATATCAATCGTGTTGTATCTTTTATGAGTTGATGCCATTTTCTGGAAAAATTTGGTGGTGTTGTCCCCTTGTTTCAGCCAAAGGACTCTGGATTTTTGCCTCCGTCTTGCTTCTTCATTTTTGGCCAGTTTCTCTAGGTCCACCACTAATGTAGCTCAGATCATCATTTTATCCTCAGTCAGACTTCTATTATCTTGAATCAGGTCCAGTTCAACCAACTCATTCAGTAGATTGTTCTTCCTGCTCATCTGTTCCCCAAAAGTAGCTTTGCTCCAAATTTTGAGCTTTTGTTTCAAGTTTCTCAGTCTGACACTAAATTTATAATCAGGACGGCCAACTACCACCTGTCATTCCACCACCCTTTGATTAGTTCTGAGAATCCTTCCACCCTAAGCCACCAATTTTCAAATTTAAAGCTTGATCTTTTCTATACCCAGCTCCCTCATTCTAGGAGAAGAGGACTATGGTCAGATATTACTCTTGGAAGTATCTTCTGCCTGACATTTCTATTCCTCCCATTCCGTTGAAATCAAGAACCTGTCCAACCTTGTTGCGCTTCTATGATTGACTCCCCGAAACCAAGTGAACTTCCCTCCATTTAATAGAGGATTATGGAGTTCCTTATCTTCAATCCATCTGGAAAAATCTGTCATGATATTTGTGATCCTGCTGCACCTCTTCTCTCCGCCATGAATCTCACTATGTTGAAGTCTCCACAAGCTAACCATGTACTTGCACACAACTTCTTAACAGTTGTTATTTCCTTCCACCACTCTAGTTTCTCACTTCTGGTATGGGGGCATATACCCCAGTGAGGAAACAAGTGAAGGAACTCTGGACAGAATCAAATCTACACGTGATAGAGAAGTTACCTATCTCTGCCGATGCCCCACTCCAGATCCTATTATCCCACATGATTAGGATCCCCCATCTACTGCCAACAACTTCAAGATAGCCACAATTCATCCACCTACTAGGACACGATGATTTGGCTACCTCCTCCATGTTCTTGTTCATCTTAGTTTCCAAAAACAATAGATGTCTGCTTTCCATTTTTGTAAGGTGGTCCTAATAAGGTTTCTGTTTTTAGTGTTATTAAGACCCCTTAAATTCCCAGTTATGCTATTAACTTTCATTTATAAGTCAGGCAAAGAGGTCTCCCCCTGTTCCTGACTCCTTCAACTTCCTCATTCAAACTAGACTTTAGATTTTTTAGCTCATTCTTTCCTATTCCCCTGCTTTTGGGAGTAGTGGTGACTTTCCCCTACTCCTTCATGTCCAGTTCAGCCTTTCTTTTGTCTACTTCATGAGAAGGGCTAAAGCTTCCTTTTCAAATCCCTCAAAAGCCACCCAATACGTGTTGCTTAAATCTAGGATGTGGGAATTAACCTAGTTCGAAGCTTCAGTCTCGGGTTCCCTTACTTCCCCCATAAGATCTGTGGAAACTGGTTCTGCATCAAGAACCTGTTGAATTTGCATGTTGTTATCCGAAACATCTTGCCTATTTTGCCCTTCGCATTGATCATTCTTCCCCAACTAACTAGGGTTTTCTGCGACATTTTCTACAATCTGTGTGTGTCCCTCTGATTGTAATGTTCGAGTTTCTGTGTTTTCAAACTCTTTCTCTCTTGGTTGTCTCGCAGCTTCCCCCACTTCGTTTCCCAATTGTCGAACGCCTCCAGAAATTTAGAAGAAAGAGCCTTTGACTCTATCAAACCTCTACAGTGATTTCCTTGTAGTTCGTATGATTTCTCCTGTTCTCTAGAGGTACCTATATGCCCCTCTTGTGATCTTTGTGACTTGGGTAAAAGATATGCATCATGTTTTGGGCCTTTTCATTTCATTAATCTTTTTGGGCTTGGGTTATTGGAAATCCCATTAAAAGAATTGCCCCAAAAGTCCTCTCTCATCTTGTGCTCCCTAGGTTTCCCACATGTTCCCACATGGGCTTATGGGCCACCTCTGTACTTTGACCATAAGCCTTTACACTCAACCTTTTGCCTTTTGGAACTTCAGGAAGGGGCCACTGGATAAAAGAGTTAGGGCAACCAAAGTTGTGCAAGTTGTCGCCAACCACCACCCTCATCGGGTTGAGCATAACATATAGCACCCCACCACTTACAACCGTCACTTCCTTTGGGATATCACTCCCATCTCCTCGAACTTTTATCCTCGCCCACTTGAGGTGGTTTCTCAGTTGAGTTTCTTCTTCTGTTTCAACCCGACCCCCGTAGAAATCGCCGATTGCCTTGAATGTTTTTTGAGACCATAAATGCAGAGGAAGACCCAATATTCTAGCCCAAGTCACCTCAGCCCTATACTTTTCCTTAACAATCCCTAACAGTGGACTCCACCATCGTAGATTAACTGGAGAATTTTTTCCAGTTCCAGTCACTAGCCATAACCTGCTCCGCTATAAGTCTAGACGCGAACTCAGAGAAAAAGGCCATTGCCCATCTCATAAATGTTAAGACCAAAAGATTGCTTCCAGCTGTTATGGCCCAACTTCTGACTTCTGAAAGAATAATGGTAACATTAACTCCATTCATAAATTTCCCCACCACATTCATTTTAGAACCTCTTCTCTCATAGCTATCAGCATCATTTATGTAGATTCTGTCCCCCCCCCCCCTCTCTTCGAAATGCAATCGTCAGGCCCATCTACGTTGATCCTCTATCTGGTTGCCCATTTACTGCTTCATCTGTCAGCCAATCTGAAGCTCTCAACATTATTTAACAATTTAAATCGTGTAATAAATCTTCCCACTTTTTCAATGATGTCATTCCAGCCAGAGTCGAGAGTAAACTCTGGAATAATAAGTACAGACCTCCCTCTGCCCCTCACATTAATCAAACTCACATATCTTTCATATTTATTAAAGTTCCGAGCACAAAAGATCTCAGAAAAGGCATCTTTCTTCTTCCATCTTTTGACTTTGTTTCCCGTTGTTGTGGATGCTTTCCATAAGGTTTTGACAATCCATTCCATAGCCTTTCCTTTGAAAGTTGTTCCGGTAATGGCACTCCTGCGTCTTTCAGTCCATTCAAACCATTCCCTTGCCGTCCCGCTAGCCCTTGTTACTTCAAAAGGCTCGAACCCTACCGCAAAAAAATATGGTATCTTTCATGCTAATATAAGAAAAGGAAGAACGAGTGAAAGGAGAAGGAGAAAGAAAGAGAAGGAGAAAAAGAGAAAGAAATAGGGAGAGTTGAAAGTGAAAGGAGGGAGAAGGCTCCGGTGATCAGAAGGATCACCAGAATTTAGGAGAGAACCACTTAGGGAAAGCTAAGAGATCTCCTTGGGAAAAGTGCCTGGGAGAGAATTCGAATTTGAAGAGAGAAATTTTTTCACCCTCCAACCTTTAAAAGCTAGATGTACTTCCGTTTCTGTATAATTGGGTTTATTTGTCTCCTAAAGACTTCCCAAATACCTTTTTAAACTTTGTTAGACCGCAAAGAACTGGTAAAGGTAGAAGGATGTTTTCTGAATCAAGCCCAACTAAATATATGGTAAGGAGTATTGGAAAGACAGGAGCTTAAGATGTTCTGATAGAAAGGTGAAGAACATTGACAAACTAAAGTTCAATTGTCTTTCTATGTTTGACCTTTCGGTTAAGAAAAAGAATATAAATGAAATACATGGTCTCCTAGACTTTCTCAGTTTCCTCAAAAGTTAGAATAGTCAAGAAATTGAGTTTTTTGTTTACCACCATTTGCAAATGCAACACAGGCTTAGTGCTATAAAATCAATAAAATTTTGGCTAACCTATCTAAAAGATTTTCTCAAAGTCAAATGACTAGGTAACAATCAAATGTAATGATGGCATGACTGGTTATTGGATTCATTCTGTTACTAGGGTCAAGGATCGTGAGGATTCCCGGATGTTGTGCTACTAATTGATTGTCTTCTACTTGTAGTTAGATTGCAGTATGACTTGTCACAATATTTCCTACGTAAATTTTCTTTCTAGAAGATTGATTTATGATTGAGGTCTGTTATGCTTACTTTACTCACAAGTGAAGAAGATGATCAAACACATTAGCGAAGAGTAGTCCAAATGAGGCAGTCCTTCAAAATTTTGAATGACCAGCTTGAACTACCTAAAGCTACCTTCACCATAGAAGGACTCACCGATAACAAACAATGAGATAGATATGCTAACTCATGAGACTCAATGTATATGGTTCTAGTTATCTACTGGCACCCTCTTCAGCCTCTCATTCTTCTTTATTTTCCCTTGCAATTGCGATTGCAGCCTCTCTATCCAAGAACACACAAGACGATTAAAAAGGAGTGAAAGATGAGGCTTAAACTTCTGCAGTGTCAACTCAAAGCCGTAAAAGGCAATTCAATTTCCCTCCACCTATATAATGTTACATCCTCCAGCAGCTCTCTCGTCCAGTTTTAAATTCCTGGTAGCCGTTGAGATGGACCATGAGATGTTTCCAGTGAAAAAATTCCAACATCCATGAGATCTAAGCATATCGCACTATAATTTAGTTAAATTTTATTGAAACATCATGATCCCATATATTACTAGCGATCAATTCAGACACTTATAATTACTAATTGTCAACTGATTTCCTTGGCTATATCTGAACTTGGACAAAGAAGATAACTTCAGTCAGAGGGCATCATTCGTTCAAACATATACATACACCACATTCTATCAGTATATATAACTACTGTCTTTCCATTGATCAGACGACCTAAAACACTAGTCACCGTCTTTAGGTCGACTAATACTTCATATATCAGACACCACCCACAACGAAAAGAGAATTATATGGAAAGATTCAGTCGCAAGGTAAAATCTTGATACCAAGTTAACAAAAAGTAAAACTAAAGAGATACATAAACATGATCAAAAAGCGGTTTTTGCTTACAGATACAGTTTCTAAAATATCAAACTCCGGGATTGGCACTGCAGAGCATACCCTGAGACAACGACCTGGAGCCCTTGGAATCAATACCAAGGCAAGATGTGAGTCGAGCTGAAGAGACAGCAGTGTAGAGCGGCAGCAGAGATTGAAGACACCCCATTTGAGGCAATGGCCTGAAACATCAAAATCAATTATCAAAATTGAATCACTCAAGAATTTCAAGTACACTGGATGGAGGACTTGCCTTGAGAGTGTTGGAAATGGGCGAGGAACGTGAAAAGAGGAAGTGGGTATGCTTGATTGTTTGTTCATTGTAGATTTGAAAAGGTTAATTGCTGGTCTTGAGAGTGCACGACAGCGAGAAGCCATTGCAGATGAAGCACAATAGCTTTGCACTGATGTTAGGGTTTAGAAATGGGGTTTTGGCGAGGTTTTACGGAAAGCTGTTTGTACCATATGCTATAAATATCGTACACTTCTCCGCTTGTCTCCGTCGAAAATGCTACCCGTTTGGAAGTAATTGAAATTTGATATAATGTCTATACTAGTACTAGTAATTATACCGTCTAATAATTATTGTGATATATTTATTTGTCATAATATAATTATTAGTAGTAATTATATAGTCTAATAATTATTGTGATATATTTGTTTGTCATAATATAATTATAAGTGTGTTGATTGATTACACAAGTGTAATCATAAGATTCTATCAAATTTTAACAACAAAAATTGATTATCTAAAACTAAAAAGTTATATTAGATAAATAAGAATATTTATAAATAACATTAAATTAAATATTTAAAATATATATTGTACTTTGAAAATATATTAATTGGTAAACATTTATTCTTAACTAACTAACTAGCAACAACATACCTAGTAAAATTCCACAAAATAGGATCTAAGGAGGGTAGAATATATGCAGACCTTGTAACTACTTTATGGAGATAGAGAGGTTGTTTCCAAAAGATCCTCAGCTTAAATATATCCGCCCTAGGAAGTAAACATATGTTCGGTTTTGTTCCTTGTAGTGTCCGCGAGGAGAGCTGATTAAGATTTGAGAGTTTGAGACAGGGCACTATGATTGTTTCAAGAGTACGAGATCAGGTTTTGCTAGTTGGTCATCATGCCACAGTCATACTTCCTACTGAGGAGGAGAAGGTTCGCCGATTTGTGAGATGGTTGATTTATCCTATCAGACAGTTGATATTTGGACTAGCTAGATATAGAGCCTTATTTCAGTCAGTCTTTAGTGCCGCCAAAGAGGCGAAATTGATGCAGAGGGAGGAGTTTGAGGACCCTAAAAGGGTTTGTACTTCAGGACAGTACTTAGGTGCCTCATCAGGGGGCAGAGGTATAGTCAGAAGAGGTAGTTATTTTCAACAGGGAAGGGGGGAGGGGGAGTTCATGCAACCTTGCTAGCGTCAGAGGGAGGACGAGGTGCCCGTGATTCCTATAGTTTAGGGCTGAGGTCATTTGGTTCTCAGCAGAGGCCCATGAGTTAGGGAGGTTACAACTTGTTATGGATGTGGATCTCCTGATCATATGATTTGACAGTGCCCTAGACAGACTCATTCGGGGCCTTACCATTCGTACTCTGCAAACCTGTCTGAGATCCAACACCACTAGCCAAAGGTTCAGCCTCACAGACTAGGGGTCAGGTAGAGGTCAGACTGACGGAGGTGGACATACTGGTGGTAGGGGAGCAGGTGACACTTCCACTCCTTCAGGTGATAAAGGATCAACTTCTACGAGTGGTGGTCGAGGTTCCCATTGCTATGCCTTTTCAGGTAGACCCACCGCAGAGGCCTGTGATGCTACGATCACAAATATTGTTCTGATTTGCCATCGCCTTGCATTTGTTTTATTTGATCCTGTCTCTACTTATTCATATGTGTCTCCTTATTTCTCCATGGAGTTCGAGTTGCCTTGTGATTCCATGTTTGTGCCTGTTCATGTTTCGACCCCGGTAGGAGAGCCCTTAGTAGTGGATCGGGTGTATCGATCCTATCTTGTTACTTTGGTGGGCTATGATACTTAAGTAGATCTTATTATTTTGGATGTGGAAGATTTTGATTTATTCTGGGTACGGATTGGCTATCTCTGTATCATGTGATTCTTGATTGTTATGCCAAGACTGTTACCTTAGCCATGCCAGGTAGACCGAGGATTGGGTGGACGGGTTCGAAGGGTTCCTATCCTAGTAAAGTGATATCTCATATTCGGGCCCAAAAGTTTATTGATCGAGGGTGTTTGGCCTATTTGGCTTTTATTCGTGATACTGTTGCTGAGTTACCTTCTGTGGATTTATCTGGTGGTTTGCAAGTTTTCGGACGTGTTTCCTACTGATCTACCGAGAGTCCCTCTTTATCAAGACATTTTTACTATTGATATTGAGCCTGACACTAAGCCCCTCTCTGTCACTCTTTATTTGATGGCTCCAATTGAATAACGAGTTAAAGGAGCAGCTCTAGGATCTGTTGAGCAAGGGCTTTATTAGACCTAGTGTTTCACCATGGGATGCCCTAGTCTTGTTTGTAAAGAAGAAGGATGGATCCAAAAGGATGTGTATTGATTATAGACAGTTGAACAAAGTGGTCATCAAGAACAAGTTCTCGCTTCTTCGCATAGATGACTTATTTGATCAGCTTGAAGGAGTACCCCTATTTTCAAAGATTGACTTGAGGTTCGGGTATCATCAGCTTTGGATTTGGCCATCAGATATACCCAAGATAGCCTTTCGGACTAGGTATGGCCACTATGAGTTTCTGGTTATGTCTTTTGATTTGACCAATACCCACGCAACATTTATGAAGTTGATGAATGTGGTGTTCCGATCGTATCTAGATTCGTTCGTGATTGTATTAATTGATGATATCTTAGTTTATCCTAAGACTGCGGATGACCATGTAAGGCACTTGAGGATTGTACTCCAGAGGCTCAGGGAAGAGAAGTTGTATGCAAAGTTCTCTAAGTATGAGTTCTAGTTGAGTTCGATACTATTTTTGGGGAACATGGTGTCTAAGGAGGGTATTCGAGTTGATCCGACAAAGATTGAGGTCGTTCGAGGTTGGACTAGGCCTACCTCAGCTACAGAGATTAACAGTTTTATGGGCTTGGCTAGTTATTATCGTTGTTTTGTTCAGGGTTTCTCCACTATTGCAGCTCCACTGACTATGCTTACTCTGAAAAATGTGGCGTTTCATTGGTCTGATGAGTGTGAAGAGAGCTTCCCAAAGCTGAAGTTATTGTTGACTACAACTCCTATTCTAACATTGACAGAGGAGGGAGTTGATTTCATTGTTTATTGTGATGTATCAAGAGTGGGCCTAGGTGATGTGTTGATGCAAAAAGGGAAAGTTATTGCTTATGCCTTTAGACAGTTGAAGGTCCATGAGAATAACTATCTCACTTATGATTTGGAGTTGGTTGCAGTTGTGTTTGTGTGGAAGTTATGGTGTCACTATCTATATAGAGTCCATTATGTGATATTTACTGACCATCGCAATTTGCAGTATATCTTCAGTTAGCCAGATCCAAATCTAAGACAAAAGAGGTAGATTGAGCTTTTAAAAGATTATGACTTGACTATTCTCTATCACCCCGAGAAGGCTAATGTAATGGTTGATGCATTAGTAGGAAGGCTTCCAACATTGGGAGTTTAGCAGCCATCCGGGTTGAGGAGCGATTGTTGGCTAGCGATGTTCAGAGATTGGCCAATAGGTTAGTGAGGTTACAAATTTGAGAGTAGTGCAGAGTGCTTGCTACTATTGAGGCCCACTCATCATTGATAGACCAGATTTGTGAGAGATAGTTTGAGGACGAGAAGTTATGTATCATTCGGGATAAAATGACTAGAGGTGAAGCTAGAGAGGCAACGCTTGATTCTGATGGCGTCTTAAGGATTGGGAGTCGTATGTGTGTGCCTAAGAAGGGTGATCCAATTAGATTAATCCTTGAGGAGGCTCATTATGCTAGATATTCCATTTATCCAGGGGCAGCGAAGATGTATCATGATCTGAATCAGCATTATTAGTGGCCTAGTATTGTCAGAACCCAACCTAGGGTCGTGACCAGTGCCCGTTAGGGGCACCTAGACACATACTAACCCGAATTTTCTCAATTTATCCGACCTGGAATCCTGCCGAAATTTCGGCAGAGTTTCCTCTGTTTTATTGAATAACCAAACCTGCAAACAGAAAACCCAACAAGCCACAAACACTCATACATAAAGATATACACATAAGCGGGCCGACAAGGTCACCGCTGCGGTAAAACCGCCTAACAATAGTATCATACACACGTCATCATCTCGCACGAGACATCCCATACCCACATGTATCCACAGACCTCTATACAAACAAACAGAACGTAAGACGGGACAGGGCCCCGTCATACCCCCGAATATATACATAAATACCAAGTATAGAAAATAAAGAAACATGTATATACCAACAGACTGCTCCTGAGGGAAGTAGAGTTTCCTATAGATTTATTGCCCGGCACTCAGCCTATTTAAGGAAGTTTTGTCGCCATGGTGTCCAAAGCGGACAATACCTTGCAGTGTTAGGGCAGATCATTACAAGTATGAAGAGAGATATTTCAGAATTTGTATCCAAGTGATTAACATGTCAGCAGGTCAAATGTGAGCACTTGAGACCAGGTAGGAAGCTTCAGCGGATGCCCATTCCCAAGTGAAAGCAGTAACGTATTGCCATGGACTTTGTTGTGGGCATACCTCCTACTGTCAAAGGTTTTGACTCTATTTGAGTAGTGGTGGACCATCTGACCAAGTCCACCCACTTCATTTCGGTCAAAGTGAAGTATACAGGTAAGACACTGACCTAGTTTTATATCAGTCAATTATAAGACTTCATGGGGTCCCGAGTGAAAGCAGTAACGTATTGCCATGGACTTTGTTGTGGGCATACCTCCTACTGTCAAAGGTTTTGACTCTATTTGAGTAGTGGTGGACCATCTGACCAAGTCCACCCACTTCATTTCGGTCAAAGTGAAGTATACAGGTAAGACACTAACCTAGTTTTATATCAGTCAATTATAAGACTTCATGGGGTCCCGATGTCTATTGTGTTAGATCGAGGCTCGTTGTTTACTTCACACTTTTGGAGGGCTTTACATCATGATTTAGGTACTCTATTGGATTTGAGTACAACTTTTCATCCTCAGAGTGATAGCCAGTCTGAGAGGACCATTTAGGTATTAGAGGATATGCTCCGAGCCTGTGTTATTTATTTTAGGGTTAGATGGGACCAACATTTGGCCTTATCGGAGCTTGCGTACAACAACAGTTATCATTCCAACATTCAGATGGCTCCTTTTGAGGCTTTGTGTGGCCAAAGATACAGATCGCCCATAGGTTGGTTTGACACAGCAGCTGTGGTGAGTATGAGTGTTGATATGTTGAAATATGATCTTGAGCGAGTACTATTGATTCATAGATTAGTGACAGCCTAGAGTCACCAAAAGGGCTATGCTGATAGGCGGGTTCGACCTTTGGAGTTCATGGTTGGTGTCATGGTTTGATTGAAAGTCTTACCTTTGAAGGGTGTTATGAGATTCGGGAAGAGAGGCAAGCTCAGTTTGAGGTTCATTAGTCCTTTTAAGATCCTTGATAGAGTCGGAGAGGTAGCTTATAGACTTGCCTTACCACCCAACCTATCTTCAGTCTATCCTCTATTCCATTTGATATTGTGGAGTTACATTCCAAATGAATCTCATATGATTTCTATGGATTTTCAGTTGAGTTGAGCCCTGATTTGACTTATAAGGAGCAACCAGTAGCTATTTTGGACAGGCAGGTGAGGAGTTAAGGACTAAGAAGATCGCTTCAGTAAAGATCTAGTGAAGCCATAGGCCCGAAAGTGAGGCTACATGGAAAATAGAGTCAGATATGCATGCCCGGTACCCTCAGTTATTTGAGCCTTCAAGTATGTCCCTTATCTCATGTTCGAGGATGAACATTGTTTTTAGTAGTGGATAATGTAATGACCACGAAGGTCATTTTTGATATTTTTGATCAAATTATCGTTTTGCTCATCTCAAAAATTGTCTTGGGTCATTTTTGGATAAGTCCAAAAGTCGGATTCTGAAAATATCATAAAAGTTGGAGTTTTGTGAAAGAAAGAGTTTTAAAAGGCCTTAAGTTAGAAATTTTAAGTTTTGTGATTATTTTGAGTTTCGAGTGTCGAAATTCGATTAAGTTGATTCTATCAGTTCTAGAATGTCGAATCTGGTCTAGGAAAACTTGCAGAACTGAATTTAGAGTTAAAACGAAGATTTTAGGTCCAACGTTGCATTTTTAGTTTATTTTGGATCATAGATTTGACTTAGGTCAAGATTCGGGGTTCGAAAGCTCGTATCGAATTTCAGTCAGTCCCAGTTCTTTCAGGTGGTGAAATTAACGCTAGAAATGTCCTCGTTGTAATTTTTAGAGGTTTGGTGAATATTTTGAGTTTTTAGGTGCGAAACTAGTTTACATTATCCTTCTCAGGTTTGGGACCACGGAGGTTCCGAATTCAAATTCTGACGACTCCATTGAGTTTGAATCATTATTTTTGGTAGGTTCTATGTTTGGTTTATGTTCACAGGATTCTAAACGAATTCCCGAGGGTCCATTTCCTATTTTTGCTGGTGCTTAACATTGCTGGTGCAGCTGATATCTGGTCCATCTCCCATTGTTCTCCGCGTTCACGGAGGTGTTGGTATATTACTCTCCGTATTTGCGGGCCTTACTCTCGTGTTCACGGAGTACGGTGCAGTGAACCTCTACGTTCGTGGACCTCATCCCTATCTTCGCGGAGGGTTGACCCCTCTTTGGCCTCCGCGTTTGTGGAGCATTAGAGATGCCTGAAATAGTGACTTATTTAAAATGACGGATTTTATTTTAAATCACCATTTTCAACTCTTCAACACTTCATAAGGTTCACACAACAATTTGGGATACACATGAAGTTTTTTGGCAACATAAGGAGTAATGAAAGAAAGAGCGACACCTGGATTTATCAATGCACACACATCATAATCAAAAACCTTTAGCATACCGATAACAACATCAGGTACTTCATCCACTCCTTGCCTTCCTTAGAGCATATAGAACCGGTTGTGACATGGAGAACCCCCTTATTGGCCACCCTGAGCCCTTTAATCAACATGACCACCTTGCCCTTGAGGATGATCATCTTTGCCCTTATTTTGAACATAAGGCAACCAACGAGCTTATGGCCTATTCTCCCACACCCATAACATGTATTTAAATCCTTTCTTTTGAGGACTTTCAAAGTAAAGTGATTGGATAACTATTTTCTAACCCATTTCAATTATTTTCTTTGATTAATTTGTGTTTTAACTTCTAAATTTGGGTATTTAATGGTGAAATTTGGGAATTTTGGAATGGAGTTTCCTAAATTTAAATCATTGATTTCTCTCTCATCTTAGCTCAATTTTTGAAATTATTTCCATCATTAAATTCTTTATTACGTGTAGAATATTTTTATCCATTAATTTTCATTTTCTGGCTATATTTTCTGGCATGAGATTTTTGACCATTTTATACTTTATCTCTGAATTAATTGATTTTAGTGTCATTAGATTCGTTATGTGATTGTGATGTCATATTTGAATAGATTATGGTGATTTGGAGTACCATAGAAGGGGGAAAGTGGTGATTTCTTCTTGATTTCGAGACTTCATTTGAGGCAAGTGGACTTCTAACCTTTTGTAAAGTATGAATGAACCTTGTATGCTCCTCAGTGTATGAAATTGAGTATTTGGGGGTAGAAATGTATCGTTGTAGGCTTGATCATTACTTCTTGTATTGACTACTTGTGTTATGATGATATTTATGAGTTGATGTTCCATTCGTGATGAAAAGTCGAAGGGAAATGGTTCTGGCTAGTTTTGTGATGATATACAATATATTGAGACATTGATGATATTGAGAATCTAATGATATTGTGACATTAATGATATTGAGACGCTGATGATATTGAGATATTGATGGTATTGATATAATGAGATCATTTTGATGTTGATATTATGATATATTTGTGATCATGCAATTTGTATCTATTATTATTTGTTCATTGATACTTGTGATGGCTACAATTGAGATGTGAGTAAGGTAACATGTGGATTAGTGGTCACGATCTCTATCGATCGAGTCGAGGTAATATGTCGATGGTCCGAAGTCTTTTTTGGATGGTATGGGGTTGTTTTCCGGACTTGTGACATGAGCCAAGCACATTATCGACCATGATCACAGATACATGGCCCATGTGTAGTCCCTATGAGTTTCGTTTGAGGCATATATATAATCAGCGGATGTGTATTCTAGGATAGACATGTATCACAATTATTTGACACTGCATTATATACATCTCACGTCATCTACTCCATCTCATCTCATATCTGTTTGGTATAGTTGTATATTATTTATGTGATTGTGTACTTATTGTCTCTGATCTTGAATAAGAGTTGGATTTACTTATATACTTGTATATTGTGATGCTATGTCAGATGATGGATATATCTATTTTTACTATGATCTATATATGATATTTTGTTGATACTTTTCTGAGTACAAGGTTGTAGTTTCGGTGGATTGTGGTTGGAATTTAAGGAGTTATTTGTGTTTTTCATTTCTTTACCTTAGGTTTGCATTTGCTAAGTATCATATTGTTTGGTGCTCACCCCTTAATACATTTTTGTAGGTTATGAGCCCGGTCCATCTGGCTAGACTTCCTCCTTATTGGATCGAGCTTCAAAATTTCTTATGAAGTGGCTGCTTATGTCTTCAGCAGGCCTTGAGGATTTCACTTTTATATTTTGGTTCTATTTGATAAGTAGACATTATGCCTTGTATTTTATTTGAGTATTTTATACATAGAGGCTTATACATGTGACATCAGTCTTTGGGATAGTTGTAGTTGGTTATTTTCCACTCATCTATATATTTAGACTATTATCTTCCATTTTTATTGTTATTGTTAAGTTGTTTGGATTTTGGGCTGACTCACCTTGGTGGGTTAGATAATGCCCATCATACCCAGATTTCAGGTCGTGACAGATATTGTGTTGATTATTAAAATCGAATAATTGTAACATTTGCTGTGAATTTACTCAGCAAGTCAGCATCTTGCCAGGACTTTTCTTATATCTGTTGTGAAATGACTCAACAAGTCATCTTCTTTATGAGTCAGTCGTAACATTTGCTGTGATCAGCAAGTCGACGTCTTGCTTGGAGTATCATTATATCTATTGTGAAATAATTCAACAAGTCATCTACTTGCTAGGACAGTCTTAACATTTGTTGTGAATATACTCAACAAGTGAGTATCTTGCTAGGGCTATTCTTATATCTATTGTGAAATGACTCATCAAGTCATCTACTTACTGAGATAATCGTACCATTTACTGTGAATTTACTCAGCAAATCAACATCTATTAAATAATTGCCTATGTAAATGTCATATCTAGTCGATGCATAACTATAAGTTGATAGTATCAATCATATCTAGTGATAAATTGAGTGGTATTAGTCTAATTTAAGATTAAATACTAGATTCAGTACTGATCTTATACTTTGAGGTTGTAAATAGACCAGTAATATATGATCTATTGAGTAATTGCATATATAAATTGTGTATTTGTTGGTGTGTTGCTAGCAACTTCTGGAGTAGGCATCTGCTTACCACTTGCTCTATCTGGAATGTCTGTATCCATCACATCACATTCATCATTTAACATTTATTGATTTTGACATATATTTTGATTCTCTACCAACCTTTCAACTATGTATACCCTTAGAATGGGTCTACCTTCATCTTCCAAATAAATTTGTAAACTGACTTAATTTTTTGTTCTAAATGAACCCACTCTCTGTTTTTCACTACAACTGTGCATGTAAGTAATGGCAATATCTTTCAGCTCACAATTTAATTCAGAGTTGGCAATAATATGATTCATAAAATCTTCATAAGCGATATCTTGATTCACAATCATCGCTATCGTCTCGATCATTTCTTTGTCTTTCCAATGCCAAATAAAATGATTGATGGACTCAATCCATTTAGCATGACAATCAAGTCCTAACATTATTATGTCTCTCATTAATGATGTTAAAGGTACCTAAATAAATTATAATCTAAAGCACAACATGAGAAAATTATACACAAGTATAACGACTGTTGTATTTTATTCAGCAACTACTTCATCAATTGAAACATCAAATGCAGCAAGTACTGCAGTACATTCAGCAGTTACTGAAAACTGCTGCAGGAAGGGATGAACTAGGTGTACCAACTGCTAAAACATAATTATCAATAATTATATTTGGTTCAACGATTGCTGCAATCAATGAACCAATTGCTAGAAAAATATTTTGAATATTATTATATATTTTTCAGCAACTGTTTCATCTATTTCAACATCTATAGCAACTTTGTTGAAAATAGCTCAACAGTGAAGAATTACAACAATGGGGGAAACAACAATAAAAATACAAAGCTCAAATGAACGATATCACATTTACTTTTATCAATCATAATAATAATTAAAAGTTGCATTTCGAGTAATTTCTAAAGCTATACGAAAAAAATACTTTAATAATAATTAAAAATTACCTTTCAAGAAATTTTCAAAGCTATACGAACAAATATTCCAAAAATTAATTCCTCCTAAATTTGAAGCCGATGAAGATGAAGAAGCCGATGAAGATGCTGAACAAAGCAAGAAAAAGAATTCACAGGAAAGAAAAAAGGAGGAGCAGTCACTGGGAAAATTTTTCAAATTAGAAGAATTAGGGTATTTTATTTTAGAGGGTTGAAGTGCACAAAGAAAAAGTGGAGAACTTATCTGAAATAGTCAAATATCATTATCTCTTAATTATAAACTTATCACCTACATCTAATTCTTAAAACTTGAGTTATTTTTTTTTATTATGAAACCTTTTTGAAACGCTTAATTTAATCTCCAAAGATAGATAATATGATGGGTTCCTTTTGTCCCCCGTCTTTTTAAGTAAATATTTTTGTCGGTGGGTTCATTTTTTAAACGGTGCTGCCTGGTATTCAACAATATCTATTATTTATATATTAGTGGTAATAAGCAGGCATGTCTCGATTGACATGCCTACTTCAGTTGACTGCATTGTTGATTGACGTATCTGCTTAAGCAGACAACTGCAATTTATTTTTATTTTATCGTGACAGTTAAGCAGACAACTGCAACTTATTTTTGTTTTGTTGTGGCAGTTAAGCAGGCAACTCTAGATTGATGTGTTTGCTTAAGCAGACAACTACGACGTATTTTTATAATTTTGTTTATTGATTATTTCCTTAGTTGTTTTAACAGTGATTTTACAATAGTACTCCTAATAAATCATTTATTCTATATGTGCAACATAAATTGAAACAAAGGTGTGGATAAGCAAACATATCTCGATCGACATGCCTACTTCAACCATTGCCGATTGACAAAGCAAGTAGCTGCAGCTTATTTTATCGTGGCAGTTAAGCAGGCTGTTACCCATTGACGTATCCACGTAAGCAGACAGCTGCAACGTATTTTTATTTTATCGTTGCTATTGATTATTTCCTCAGTTGCTTCAACTGTAATTTTACAATATTACCCTTAATAAATCATTTTATTTTATATGTGCAACATAAATTGAAACAACTTAAGTAGTAGACATTATTTAAAAATAAAATAACATAAAATGTAGTATAAGTCACAATAATTAACGACTTAAGAATTTACAAAATATATTTTAAAAATCTATTAAGATCACATAAATTGAGATTAAAAAATAACATATGTTAAGCCCGTGTTAACACAGGCTCTGATAACTAGTCTTCATATAAATGGAGAAAGGGCTGATTTACCCTACGTCAATGCTCTCTGATAAAACTAGAGCGAAGTTGGGTTGTTTCGAGCAATAAAAAATGTGATCTAGTGATTAATGAATTGAGTTTAAGAATAAAAAATCACTAGTTCAAATTCCAACAAAAACAAAAATACTAGATAATTTCTTCTCACTGATACCTGCGCAAACTATCTGAAACACCACAATATTTCTACAAAGATGTTGTTCTACTACTCTTGTATCTAGGTTAGTCACTACGATCTTATTTAATTTGATTTTGGATGATTCTGACCCAGTATTTAAACAGCGACGCACCAAGTGAAAAATCTTAAAATCCACGGGGTCTTACAATAATTATAATTGAAGAAGAGACCAATTCCAATTGAACAAGGCATCCAAGTCTTGTGAAATGAGTGAAGAATATTGTTATACACAAGTTCAATAGTAGCAGATAATTGCAACATCAATTGTCAAAGAACACCATACGCTTTTTAGGCTACTCGATTATCATGCAATATAGTACATTGGATTTGGAAGTTTAAAGGACCTCTGTGCTATAGCTAAACCCGTCAAGTCACTCCACTGATCTCCAGAGTTCCCGCGAATCCTGTAACCTTCATCTTCTAACTCCTTTCTTTTCTCAGATTTGTATTGTGTTGCCAGTTTACCTTGATCGGAAGGTCCCCTGTTGCATTAAAAAGGTTCAGCCACAGTTTCAAAGTTTTTGGCCTAGCATTTACTTTTACGACTACATGTGTATTGATCCAAAGAAAGAAAAACTACAGAGGAACTTCTTGTGGCAAAGGTAAATAAGCTTACAGTTTGGTAAAATAGAGTACTCTGATTAAGGGCAAGAAAGATGGTGATTTAAGAATTACAAACTTCAGGCATCTTTTTTTTTTTTCACTGGAGGTCATTTTTTGAAAGATATACCACATTTTGTAGTTAAAAACCTCAGACATCATAACATGAGCTTATTGACGACGTGCCTTTGGAGGTTCAATATGTAAGTGGAAGCTTTTATAAGTGTGTTTATCAAGAAAAGGTGTGGTGTTGATGGCTATTGGTGTACCAGATAAACCTGAGCGTCTTATGGCATATAAACATGGAACGGTATCAGATAACTGTTGTTTTAAAGCAGGCAATGCAAGGAAAATTTCATTTTGGTTGGATAGCTGGATTGGTTATCACTCTTTGAAGGGGTTGCTTCCAGATTTCTTTACTTTGGCTGATACCAGACTTAATGATATTTGGAGCAGACTTTAGAAGGAATTTCAATGACTGGGAGGGAGGTGATTAGGTTTGCTGAATTTTCCAATCTCCTGATCACTCACTAGCAACTATCCAATACTGATGATAGCTTATTATGGAAACCCAACTACAACGAAGTTCTAACACTGAATTCTTGTTACAGGGAGCTAATAAAGGTAGAAAGTCTGACAAAATCTTGGCCATGACTGAAAATTTGGAGGTCCAAAACACCAAAAAGGCAAATTATTTCACATGGATAGTCCATAATGGAGCCCGTCTTGCACAAGAGAATTTGCAAAAAACAGTTTTGCATTATATAGCAAATGTTTTCTTTGTAGGAGACAAGAAGAGACCATCAGTCATTTATATTTGCACTGCCAAGTTACTACTCAACTGTGGCCGCTTTTCTTAATATTACCAGTATGCAGTGGATTATGGCAGAAATAATAACTGACTTGTTGAAATGATAGACCAGAAAAGGAAATAGGAAGAGGAAGCTACAATGGTGGAATACTACACCTGCTTGTATATGAGAAAAATTAGTGTGTTCTGAAGATGGTGCCAACTCCATTCACAAGATGAAGGCTAATTGTACATTTTTGTTTTGGTTTTTGGAGTAGACTTCAACATATAAAAGAGGTTGAATGGACACTTAGAATCATTACAAGATTAGGTGGGGCATGCTTTTGGGGATTGTTCTGGCAATATTATACAGTTTGAGAAGCACACCCTTAGTGCTGGTTCATCTATAAAATTACCTTGCCTTCTCAAAGAAAAAATTGTTTCAATACCTCAGAATAAGCCTTTCCCAATTGCTGTATCCAGCATACACCATATTCCTTTCTGTATCATTCCTTTGATGTTCACTCCGACCAGTCAACAAGAATATAGTAAATCCTAGCTGCTGTAGCTCCTTGTACAGTTTTAAACTTGCAGGTATAGCAGGAGCTTCAGCTTCATTAACCCATTTGTCAAAGGCGATTTCATCAAAGATCTCCGATCTACATACAACAGCAAAATGTGATCAACCACAGTAATATCAAAGAATCACCTTTGATGGCAAAGTGGATCTTAAACTAGTGTTGCCAAAGAGAGAGGGTAGAAAAGTAATATCTGTAGAAGCTTTAAGCTGAAAAGCACAATCATAGCGTAATTTAATGAAGAAAGGTGCAAATCAGGAAAAATAAAAAATTCATATGTCTAATGCCGAAAAAGAAAAAACTATAAACACAAACAACAATAATTACATGGACAATGAAATTGAAAAAAACAAGTTCAGTGAAATACACTACAACGTCATTCAGAAATCATTTTAAGAATCTTATTTGTGCAGAGATGCAATTTTAAGTTTCTACTACAAACTTTTTGACTAGTTTTCGATAATAAATTTATTAGTTTCCCACTCAATCACTAAATATTCATTTATAAGGTTTTCTTCGCAATTAGCATATAATTCATGTATCTATTGTTTAGTATTTCCTTCTTCAAGACTTGGCTCATGCGCAGCAAGGCACACACGTTAGTACCTTGTGGAATGCAATCTAAGCGATGCGAGATGCCCATACTATTTTGCACCTAATTTCAGGTATTAGGTACACTTGAAACAATCTTTTAGCAACAGTCTTCCAGAGGCCACTTTCTTCTGTTCTTTTCTTGATAAATTAGGGGAATACTTAGCCCATTGTTTAATTTGATAACATTTTCACCCTCAGTTTATCCATAATTTTGGTAACTCATAGTTTATCCAATACTCTGAATCAAGAATGCAGATAAGTCAAACAACAAACGAGAAGCAGTAAAACAAAGCTGCAGTTCTTCTGGTAACTACCAATACCATTCCCAGTTTTACCATAAACATCTGCTCGAACATGAACAGGATAAAACAACAGGATCCTTTCTGTTGTAGTTTCTAGAATAATAGAACTTCTGTGGTAGTACCATATAACTTCTCCAATTTAGTTTTGAGATTACAACAAGAAGAATATACTCATTGAAAATCCCACATCCAACTGTATGAAATCTTACTTCTAAAGCATAATAGCTATAAGGTTAAGTCTTAAAGGAAAACAAACTGATAACTGCTTCAGCAGGTAATAAATTCTTCCATCACTAAATCATTCCGTACCTGCTGAACAATTCACCATAGATAATTATTGAGTTGTATGATCAGAATGCCACAAGCAAGTAAAATTCCACAAAGTGCAATCTATTTTTTAAACCAAAACATCTGATCTTGCCCCGTGTCAACCAATACACTAAATAAACTAGCATCTTCTTGGGTAACAATATCATGTGGAAGTCAACTTCAAATGGCAAACTACCTTATGAAAATTGCAACCAAAGGGATAAAATATCAACATAAGTTTGACTCGATATCTGGGTTGTATAAATAGTTAGAAAATCGGAATATTTACAAGAGCATTAAAACAGAATAATCCTCAATAAAGTACACGAATTGTACTAGATACTTCTTGCTTAAGTAGAATACCAAGTTTTCCAAGCTAAACTAGCTGTCCTCAGATTGCTTTTAAAAGTTGAACTCATGTGGACAACATTCTTCCATCCTTTGATTGATTGGCCAAAGAGGAATAATGGAGTATCCCTAAAGCTTTCCAC
This sequence comes from Solanum clarkiae, assembly GCA_011800125.2. Taxonomy (NCBI): domain Eukaryota; kingdom Viridiplantae; phylum Streptophyta; class Magnoliopsida; order Solanales; family Solanaceae; genus Solanum; species Solanum clarkiae. The sequence continues at coordinate 15,769,660 of JAABOM020000103.1, forward strand.
AAAATAGAAACTAGGAGAAATGCCAGGAACAGAAGACAAGTTGAAGAAAGATATATTGCTTGGAAACTTCAAGCATGTTACACTTTAACCAAATGCAAATTTCACCTAGATCTTGATAAATACTAGTCTATTTTCAACATAGAAAGAAGCTTAGGCATTCATCACAAGTCACCATCTCAAACCATTACCGTTTTAGGTTCAGAGTATAAAAAAAAAAAAACCCTAATTTAGTTAAATTATATTCTATAACTAGCTTTTAGGAAATTCAAATAGAAATAAAAGCAATGAAACTCAAATCTCCATGCTTCTACAAAAGAACATAATTTGGATATAAGTTCACTACTACTGCTTTCAACAACGAAACTTTGCAAGGATTAGCTTCAAGGGACAGCAACTATAAGTTTGCTAATTGCATCAATGGAGTCTACTTTTCACCTTTAAGCCCTATCAAACTTGAAGAAAAGGATAATAAGACAACTACTGTATGAAGCTGAAAAATAACAACTGGTCAACCTGTTCGAATGCCTGAACTGTGGTTGAAGATTTTACCCGTAAAATAAAACTGTGAATTGGAGATTTTACCATGATTAGCTCCTCAATCATATCTAATGACATGGTCACTACAGGATTTAATATTTGTTGCTATTTAGCTGATGTTGATGTGAACTAATTGTAAATGCTACCTTTCCCCAAGTCATATATATTCCCCCAGAATAGGCAAGTTTTTAGCAAGGCCAAAGGGGTAAAGCAGAGCGGAAATGACTCGGAAACAGCAACACCTCAAAATTCTTAATGAAATGAATTTGAGGAAGAATCATTCCACACTGTCATTTTGCATGGGTATCATATTCAATGGAGACCATCTTTGTCGTTTGAACAATAATCAGTACTAAGCACCCAAATGCACATGGAAAAAGAGAGAATTCAGCAAACTAGAGAGGAAGTAATCATCACCCAAAGCCATGGTTGACATAGTAAGGCAAATTGGAGAGCAGCGTTTCATCAATGTCGAATATCCAAGCGTCCATTCTATCATCTGAAACCTTAACTGTATTGGCAAACGCGAGAGACTGGTCAGCCACTGCATGTGAATCTGAAGAATAACGATCCCGGGTCATGTAGTCCTCAACGAAGGAAGTGCATCTTTGAGGGATCATGGTCCAGAAACCAGCGTCATTCGTCTCGACAGTGAAGCGCCAGCTGTCACAGTAGAGAGCATTATCATTGGGAATCTTGCGGTGGCGGAACAGGCGATCGATGGCAAAAGGGTTCAATAATTGAGGGGAAATTCCGAGAATAGACTGAGAGAATGAGGTAGAGATGAAGGTGAAAGAGATGGAGAGAGCCGCCATGAAGTTTTGAGCGTACGCCATGATAGCAGGACCTGCCAATGGCCACGCTGGGGGTATCAGGCTTGGCTGGACAATGAATTCGAGGGAGAGAAGAGAAAATGGAGAGTCCACAACCTAACACCTTGTTTGGATGATTATCCTATGTTGTTTGTCTCCGGATCATATTTTTATGGGATAACCCTAAAAAATAACCTCAAACTTGGCATAACTTTTTAAGTTGGAACTTAAATTTTTATAGTGTACAAATATGACCCTTAACTTGACAATTCCTGAACAAGTAGGCACATGGTGCTGACATGGCACAGTGCGTGAATTACACTCGCTCGGGGGCGCGTGAACAGTCTTTTTTGAACGTATATATGGAAAAAAAGGTAATTTGACCATT
>JAABOM020000103.1:15792878-15807209 GCA_011800125.2 Solanum clarkiae
CCGCATTTATGTATATGTACAAGTGAAAATATATTTGCATTATTGTCTGGGTTGCTGTTGGGTTCTTTTTGCAGGTGCGGTTAGTTAATAAAACAGAGGAAACTCTGCCGGAATTTCGATAGATTTCCAGGTCGGTTTCATTTGGAACTTAAGGTTAGCATGTGTCTAGGTGTCCCTATGTCCACTGGTCACGACCCTTAGAGTGGGACGTGACATCTAGTTACTTCAAATAATGCTACCCCTAAATCTAACAAAAATACATCTATGAAGCCTAGGAAGAAACTTTTCAAGAAGAAGAATGGTAGACCTCTCAAGAAAAATGATGGTGAGAATAGTCAACCATTAAATCACCAAGTTCAAGATAAGGGACCATATTTTTCTATGGCAAGAGTGGGCATATTTCTCAATTTTGCAAATATTGAAAACGCATACCTACACCTCAGGCAAACGTTACCAAAAAGCCTTTTGTGGCGGTGATTACAAACATATTATGATTGAGAATGTTGATGGATGGTAGGCTGATTCTGGTGCAAACCGTCATGTTTTTTATGACAAAGAGTAGTTTAAAAAATATACTCCTTTTGAGGAGTCCAAAATCATCATGCTTGGTGATTGTCACACTACTCAAGTTCTTGAAACGGGAGAAGTCGAATTGTGTTTACTTTTGGAAGAGTTTTAACTCTAAAAGATATACTTTATACTCCTTTTTATGAGGAAAATTTGATGTCTAGTTTTCTTCTTAATAAAGCAGGCTCCAAATAGATTATAGAATCTGATCAATATGTAATTATGAAAAAGGTATTTTTGTGGGAAAGGGGTATGCTTGTGATGGGATGTTTAAACTGAATATTGAAATGAATAAAGTTTCTACTTTTGTTTATATGTTTTCTTCTACTAATGTTTGGCATGCTCGTATATCATATAAATGATCGTTATGTTAGAATCATGAATAGTTTAGGATTAATCACAATGGTTAAAAAAGATTTTGAAAAGTGTGAGGCTTGTAGTAAAGTCAAAATCCTAAAATGCCTCATTTTCAAGTTGAAAGAAAAACTAATTTTTTAGAATTTGTTCATACTGATATTTATGAACTTGGAGGATTTGAACTCGTCGAGGAAATAGATATTTTATCACTTTCATTGATGATTTTTCTAAGTTTACATATGTTTACTTAATGAAAAATAAAAGTGATGCTTTTGAGTATTTTAAATTGTATCTCCATGAGGTTGAAAATTAGTTTGAAAGAAAAATAAAAAATATTAGAAGCAATAGAGACCGTGAATATGAGTCAAATGAGTTTAATTCTTTTGTTAGATCATTGAAAGCAATTCATAAAACTACTCCTCCTTATTCTCCTACACCGATCCTTATTCTCCTGCATCGAATGATGTAGTGAAAAAGAAAAATAGAACTTTGGTTGAATCGACTAATGTCATGCTTATTGAGTCAAGTGCACCTTTAAATTTTTTGGGGTGAAGCTATTTTGACTGCTTGTTATATGTTAAATCGTATGCCTCATAGAAATTCTAAACTCTCTTTTTAAGTTGTGAAAAGGTCACAAGCCAAACTTAGGATATCTAAGAGTTTGGGGTTTGTCTAGCTTTTGTAAGGCCAATGGATCCCAAGATGACTAAGTTGGGTAAAAAAGTTACTACTTGTGCTTTTCTTGGTTATGCTTCAAATAGTACAACCTATAGACTTTTTAATCTTGAAGATAATATTGTAATAGAATCAAGTAATGTTATTTTTCATGAAAATAAGTTTCCTTTTGATTCTAAAAATAGTGGGGGTCAAAGGAATGAACAAAATATTTTGTCACTACCTAGTTCTTCTTCTATTACTTTGAAAAATAAAGAAATTGATAATTTTGAATTTAAGAAGAAGTAAAAGAGCTAGAGTAGAAAAAGATTTTCGTCCTGATTTTTATGTTTTTAATGTTGGAGATGTCCCTCTCACTTTAAAAGAACCTTTATCTTCACATGATGCAATTTTTTGGAAAGAGACTGTAAATGCTAAAATGGAATCACTAATTTCTAATAAAACTTGGAAGTTAGTTGATTTACTACCGGGTTGTGAAACAATTGGTTGCAAAAGAGTCTTACGAAAAAAGTTAAAATTAGGTGGATCTATTGATAAATATAAGGCTAGACTAGTTGCAAAAGGATTTAAGCAACTTGAAGGCCTAGAGTTTTTTGACACTTTTTCTTCGGTAACTAGAAGTACATCTATTAGATTTTTAATTGCCATGGCTATAATTTTTAATTTGCAAAGTTATCAAATAGATGTAAAAACTACTTTTTTAAATGGAGACCTAAATGAAGAGATTTATATGGAACAACCCGAAGGTTTTGCTGAAGTAGGCCATGAAAGCAAAGTATGTAAACTTACTAAATCCCTATATGGCTTGAAACAGGCACCAAAGCAATGGCATAAAAAGTTTGATACCTGTATAATTGAAAATGGGTTTAAAACAAATGAGTGTGATAAGTGCATCTATCATAAGTCTTGAAATAATTTACATGTTATTATTTGCCTATATGTTGATGGTTTATTGATTGTTGGCTCTATTATGAATGTTATTGTTGAAGCAAAACATATTCTTAGAAGCCATTTTGACATGAAAGATCTTGCTGAGGCAAATATCTTTCTTGGAATAAAAATTACTAGTACATGTGATGGAATTTTTCTTGACCAGTCACATTATGTTGAGAAAATTTTAAAAAAAATATAATTTTCTTGATTGCAAGCATGTTTTAACTCCTTTTGATCAAGTGTTCACTTGTTTCCTGTACAAAGTGAAAATGATGTGATAAATCAAAAGGAATATGCTAGCTTAATAGAAAGTTTGAGATATATGACTGACTGCACTAGGCCCGATATTGCATATGTGGTAGGAGTACTTAGCTGGTTTATAAGCAAGACAGGTAATGAACATTCGTATGCTATAACAAGAATTATGAGATATTTAACTGGAACAAAAACTTGTGGTTTGTTCTATAAAAAATATCCTGCTATACTTGAGGGCTTTTCTAATCAGACTGGAATACTTTATCAGGTGATTCCTGTTCCACCACCGGTTATATTTTTACTTTGGGTGGTGGTGCTATCTGTTGGAAGTCTAAAAAGCAAACTATCGTTGCCAACTCTACTATAGAGGCTGAACTAATTGCTTTAGCTTCAGCTAACGAGGAAGCGAATTGGTTGAGAGATTTATTGTTTTAAATTCTTTATTTTGAAAAATCAATTCCTCCTATTTTAAGTTATTGTGATAGCACTGCTGCAATTGGCAAAGTTCAAAACTGTTATTACAATGGTAAATCCAGACCTATAAGGAGGAAACATAGCAATGTAAGATCATATTTGATAAGTGGTATCATTAATGTTGATTATGTCAAATGTAGTGATAATCTTGCAGATCCTCTTACTAAGACCTTAACAAGAGAAAAGGTCTGGGCACATAGAGGGGGATGAGAATGAAGTCTATAAATCCCTAAGTCATATATGAGGAAACCCAACCTGAGGACTAGAGATCCTGTAACTAGGTTCAGTGGGAAAAATGAATCATAGAATGACTTGTTGTTAAAAAATACACTATTTTTTTATTTCCCTCCTTTGATGCGAGTGTATTATTTCCTGTAGTAAATGTGGAGGTTGAGTTTTAAAAACTCTTAATGAAATTTGTAGCTTCTATGAGTGGAGTGTGAATTTTACAGGAGCAATCTTGACAAATTTTACCTATGTGAGTGTGGAAGTAGGTCGCTTCCTATGAGAATCGGGGATTATTCTCAAAGATACTCATGAAATCGGGATAGCACAAGCCCATAATGTGTTGGCTAGTAAGCTCATTTCAACACCTTGATTACTATATGTGAGCAGTAATATTTTATTTCCCTTAAGCAGTCATAGTTCATATCTGAGACCACTACGACTCTGGAGTAAAAGTTACTGTTTCACTAAGTGGAGGTTAAATACAGAGCACACCTTCATTATGTATGGTAGTCTTCCTTCAGCTGATAGACTCTTTATAATATTAAAATGAGTGGGAGATTGTTGGTTATGTGGTGCATTTTTATATTATAAAATGTTAAGGAAATTAGTGTAACTTCTTTTGGTAGTTAGTAAAAATATATCAAGTCATTTGTTGCTAACTTTAATTGACATTATTAGTGGCATCACTGTGTGACCGTTTGGTCATTTGCTATACACTACAATTTAGAGTTACTATATGCAATTTACTCCAAATGTTACAGTTTTGCTTCTTCATGTTAGGGGCCATTAGTTTCTCTCACTTTTATTTCATTCTTTAATCCTCCTTTACACCTTGTAACCTATGTAACTTATAGGCTATTAATATTCTCTATTAACTACCCCATTATCTACCTATTCATTATATAGAAGTCTTCCACAACTATAAATAGTAGTTGTCTGCATTTGTTTTGGACACAGAATACAAGAGAAAAAATAGAGTGCATAAAGTTTGTCAAAAAAGAGAGTTCTTCTTAGTTGAAGGGAGGTGTTCTTTTTGTGGAGCTTGAGACTCAACTCTTGTCTAGAGTTTATGTTACACTTTTGTGAAAGGCTATTGTATTCTGGAGGGGATAAGTCAAGGAGAATACGGCTGGACCAGTGAAAATATTTGCTGCAGTAAGATTGACTCTCCTTAAAGAGAGTGAGATATCCACTCTTCATCTTGAAGATTTTGCTCTTCATTTTTATTTTTCAATTGTAATTTTCTTGTAATTTCACGAACAAATTATTAACTCAAAAATAAGGGACGATTTTGATCTTTATCTCGAAGGATAACTACATGAAGAGATCTTTGTAAATAAATAGTTTGTATTTATGGATTATTTTGTGCATTTTATGTGTCTATCTTATATTCGCTTTACGTCGAACAATATATGGATAACAATAAGCGGTTTGGACATATGATTTTAAACTTTAAAAAATTTAATTTAAAAATTTCATGTCATGATTTTATATTTCTTTTAAACATAAAAATTGACCTATAGGTTCAAATTTTATTTTATATGAGATGTCAAACTTAATTTCAGTCTTACAATATTATCATTTCAACATTTCATCCACTTTAAGTTTAAGATGGACAAAATTGTTGGGGCTCACACAGCGGAGTAAGCAATAATATTTAGGAGGAATAAATAGAGCAAAGTAGACACTAGAAAATTTAATGTGGTTCACCTAAAACTTTTGGGCTACGTCCACATATCAACACTTTTACTTTATTTCTTCTACTATTACTAGTAGACATAAGTGTACAATTACTTCTACTATTACGAATAGTAGGCACAAGAGTACAGTTCCTTCTACTATTATGAATAGTAGTCACAAATGTATTTTTCTTCACAGACTATTTTATTTTATAGTCTATGACATACCTTACAGAACAAAATACTTAATGTATTTTCTTTATCTCTATGGCTCTCTACATTTTTCTCTCTGTCTAATCTTTTGGTGTGCATCTAAATGAGGAGCTGAAGAGCTCCTTTTATAGGCAAACTTTTCTTGCACTTGATAAGCCATTTTTGACAATTTCAAAGGCTGGTGCCCAACCAACCTTGAATGACAATTCTGCAGCCTTTAGAGAAGGTTGCCAATTTATATTGAAATACAAAGACTTGCCAAATTTGAAACATTTGGCATGTGGGCCCTCTATTTGGAGGGACCCACTCAACAACGTGGTATCAGAGTCATGGAAAATCATAGCCCACTGTCCTTCCTGTACCCCCGTCTCACAATAGAAAATTATAAAAAATGGTGTATACGAATGAAAGTCATTCTTGACTCTTAAGATGTTTGGGTCATTGTAGACCAAAGGTATAGGTATACAAAATCTGTTAATGAAGAAATTTTGTCCTAAAATGAAAATGAGTTGTTGTTAATGACAAGAAAGAAAAATCAACAAGCCCTCACCCTTATCCATTATTGTTAGGATGATGGCATGTTTGAGAAGGTGGCTGATGCAACCACCTCAAAAGAAGCTTGGAAGATTTTACAAAATTCTCTCAAAGGAGTTGATAAAGTAAAGAAAATAAAACTTCAAATTCTAAGGGTTGATTTTGAAGTTTTAAAAATGAAAAAATCCAAATCCAATTTGGATTTTTGTTTAAGAGTGATGGTAGTTGTGAATCAACAAAGAAGGTACGGGGAGGAAGTAGATGATGTGCGTGTTGTAGAGAAGATACTTCACTCTTTAATACCTAAATTTGATTATGTGGTGTGTGCTATTGAGAAATCTAAAGATTTAGATTCTATGACAGTAAAGCAATTGGAAGGTTCTTTACAAGCCAATGAAGAAAAAAATGAAAAAGCAGAAAAGGAGAACCGCTAGAACAACTTCTTAAGACTCAGGCATCCTTCAAAAATCTTGAAGGTGAAACAAGTTCTAGAAGAAATGAACAATGGCGAGGCCGTGGTGGTCATGGAAGAGCAAGAAGTTATATTAACAAATATAACAATGAGGATAAGAGCCATCAATCATTCAGAGGTTGTGGCCATGGATAACAAAGAGGTAGAGGGCGTGGAACCTATCAAGGTACCAATGAAATGAGGTATGACAAATCTAAAATTGAGTGCTATAACTGTCATAAATTTGGACATTACTCTTGGAAATGTCGTAGTAATGTTGAAGAGAAAGCTAACCTTATTGACAACAAAGAAGAGGATGAATCAACATTGTTATTGGCACTCAAGGAGGAAGATACAAATGATCGCAATTTATAGTATCTTGATAATGGAGCAAACAATCATATGTGTGGACACAAAGACATGTTTATGAAGATAAAGAATATGGTAAAAGGTACTGTGTCTTTTGGAGATACCTCAAAGATCCAAATTGAAGGAATATGTACGATTCTAATATCCTGTAAAGATGTTGGTCATAAATTGATTAATGAGGTTTACCATGTGTCAAAATTGAAAAGTAATATCTTGAGTTTGGGTCAATTTCTTAAAAAAAGATATGACATTCATATGAAAAATATGCATCTTTAGCTTAGAAATTCAAGTAACAACTTAATTGCTAAAGTGCATATGACAAAGAACAGGTTGTTCCCTTTGAATCTTAAAATCATTAGCGTAAAATGTTTGAAAGATAATGTGCAAGTTGATTCATGGTGTTGGCACATATGATTTGGACACTTGAATTTTGAAGCACTCAAATCAATGAAGGCGAAGAACATGGTTGATGGAATTTCGTTAGTTAACCATCCTAATCAATTGTGTGAAACTTGTCTTCTTGGAAAACATGCAATGAGGAGTTTTCCAAAGGAGACCACATCAAGAACAACTAAGCTACTCCAACTTGTTCATATGGATATATGTGGATCAATTGATCCACCTTTTTTGGTAAAGGTAAATGCTTTTTGCTCTTTATTGATGATTTCAATAGAATGATTTGGGTATACTTTTTGAAGCAAAAATCTGAAAATTTTGTTGCTTTTAAAAATGTTAAAGCATTGTAGAAAAAAAAAAGTGGTTGTGAAATTAAAGCACTAAGGTATGATAGAGGAGGCGAATTCACTTCAAAAGAATTTAATGACTTTTGTCAATCTCATGGAATTCATCGCCCTCTAATAGTACCTTATTATCCTCAACAAAATGGAGTTACAGAAAGAAAGAATAGAATAATTCTTAATATGGCTAGATATATGTTAAAAGCTAAAAGTAAGACAAAAGAATTTTGGGCCAAGGCTGTTTCTTGTGCAGTTTATATGAGCAATAAATCTCCAACAAGAAATGTGAGAGACCAAATGCCTCAAGAAGCATGGAGTGGAAGAAAGCCAAGTGTCAAGCACTTGAGAATCTTTGGAAGTATAGCCTACGTTCATGTTTCACATCAAGGGAGAGCTAAACTTGACGATCGAAGTGTCAAGTATGTGTTTGTTGGCTATGATTCGAATTCAAAAGGCTACAAGCTACACAATCCAAATAATAAGTTGGTGGTGAGTGATGTTGAATTTGATGAAGCAGCAGCATGAAATTTGGAGGCTCAGGAAGAAAGAACATATGATTTTCTTCCATACTTTGGAGATGAAGAAGAACAAGAGATCATGACACCCGCACAAGATGCAACTCCACCTCCTTCACGAATAATTTTTGCATCTCCATCCACTCAAGAGAGTTCAAGTGAAAGACCTCATAGGATGAAGAACATCCAAGAACTCTATGATAACACAGATGAAGTTACTAATTTTGATTTTTTGTGTTGTCTCTTTGCTGAAGTGAACTAATGAATTCTGACGAAACTGTTGCAGACAAAAGATGGAGACATGCCATGGAGGAAGAAATCCAATCAATAGAAAAGAACAACACTTGAGAGTTAACAACTCTTCCTAAGAATCATCAAGCAATTAAAGTCAAATGGGTATACAAAGTGAAGAAAAATGCTCATGGAGAGGTGGAGAGATACAAGGCAAGACTTGTGGCAAAAGGCTACAAGAACAAACATGGCATTGACTATGAGGAAGTCTATGCACCTATTGCTCACATGTAGACAATTCATCTACTGGTCTCATTAGTAGCTCAAATAAAGTGGAAAACCCATCACCTATATGTCAAATCGGCATTCTTGAATGGATATCTTGAGGAAGAAGTCTACGTTGAGCAATCATTACGGTTTGTGGTCAAAAATCATGAAGATAAGATGTTAAGATTGAAGAAAGCCTTATATGGATTAAAGCAAGCTCCAAGTGCATGGAATAGCCACATTGATAAGTACTTTCAAGACAATGGATTTACTTGTTGCCTTCATGAATATGCTCTTTACATTCAAGTCCATACTAACAAAAATATTCTTCTTGTTTGTCTTTATGTTGATGATCTTATTCTGACGGGTAATAATCCAGTTTTGTTTGAAGCTTTCAAGAAAGCAATGTCCCTTGAGTTTGAAATGACGAACATAAGACTCATGTCATATTACTTGGGTCTAGAACTGAAGCAAATGGAGGAAGGCATCTTCATATCTCAAGAAAGTTATATAAAAGAGATTTTGAAAAAGTTCAACATGTTTGATTGTAAATCTGTGAAAACCCCAATGGTGCCTCTTTTATTTACATTTCAGGTAAGAACTCCGCCTGTGCAAAGCATAGGTATTGACCATCTAGTTTTCAATAATAAATAGAAAACAATCTCAATTGTAGATATTCATCAATTTAAGAACCTAGTTTATCATTATCTTTGTATCATTGTTTGAGATTTTAAAAAATCTCTCCTGCTTCTTTGATCATCTTTTCACTCCTTTCGTACTTATATTTTTCAATACACAAGATTTAAAACAACCTCATTATCCAAAATTTAAGACATCTTATATGAATATCAAACACACACCCCTAATGCTACTAAGTGTCACTCATAGTTCTACTCGGCTCTCAAGGTTGTTTTTCCTCTTGAAGGGATGAGCTTTGCTGTAAGGAGTGCAAATCACCCCCTTAGCCATTTTTCGAGAAATATCGGCACTGTGGCTGTTCAATTTTTTGATTTCTCGAGGTTTGAAAATGCTATTATATATTGTTTTTTTTAATTTTTTTCCTTTTTGATTTTGACAATTTCATTTTTCTAAAAACGGAAAAAGATAGCCTCTTCCCACTAACACTTTTGGAACTTTGGCCAAACACAAATTACTGAATTACTCCACTAATATAGAAAAAATGTATTTTTTTCCCCATATAGATTAGACAAATAAAATTGTTACCCTCTAAAACTACAATGAAATAGGTAACAATTATTTAAATGAATTAGATACAACGTAACAGTTATTTGAATAATATAGGTAGATACATAAGATTGTCTCTTTTGCTCGTCAAAGTTGAAGTAGTAGCACTTTGTGAAATCATGCTGAAAAATGACTCACCAATCACGTGCGATTATACTAAAATTATCCATAGCAAACTTAAGACTTACTATCGTGGTGTGTCATGTACAAGTCCATTATAAATTACCTGACCAATCGGATCTAAACATGTCAAAAGAAACATATATCATTGAAAACGTAATGTAAAATACAACTTCATAAATGAACTAATACATGGATATCAAATCCCTCTGAAATCATTTCATCAACCTCGTCCAGAACAAACATTCTAATATGATCAAGATGGAGAGATTGACTGAATCAAGAGAAGTGAAAAGACTTGACTGTAAGATAATATTATTCACCTCATTAAAATTTATTTGTCTTATTTTTCTTTTTAATTTATTTTAAAATAAATATTTCTTCTTTTTTTTAATAACTTTTTAACTCTAACTTTTCGCGTGACATATTTATAATCACAACATTAAAAGAAACCTACACATTCATGATTTCTACTTCCTTAATCCTCTATTAATTTCACCAAAAGTTACAAGACATGTTTTCCTTTTGGAAGTTGGAATTTGGTCCATACGTGACGTGCCTTTAATTTAAGGTTAACCTAATACAAAAGAACCAAGTCAAAGGTATATGAGACGTATAACCTAACTTATCCTATAACCGTCCCAACTCTACAAAGAATATCTCTTTATCACACTTTTCCTTTTCCTACCAAACATACCAAGACCAAATTCCATTATAACCTTTCTCTAACTTCCCAAAAAGTATTGTAACTAATCATTTCCAAAAATGGAATCCATTGGATCTAGTTCCACCCCTTCCGATAACCACCACCAATTTTTTCATCGCCGCCATTCGATGCCAACACAATCACTCTCCGACCGAATAATCCGTGCAGTCAGCCACCATCTCTGCCTCCTCCACCACTACGACACCGCTTTCTTTGTCTTAGGCGCAACCGGAAATGTGTACACTGTTAACCTCTCCATCACCCCATCATGCAGCTGCCCTGATCGAATCACCCCATGTAAACACATACTATTCGTGTTCATTCGTGTGTTAGGTGTCTCCGTCGACGATGTGTGTCTTCTTCGGCGAACTCTCCGGCCATGCGAGCTCCAACGACTTGTCACGTTACCCATCTCAACGGAATCACTAGCAAACCCTAATGTTCGAGAAAGGTTAGAGCTGAGAGCAAGATTCTAATTATTTAATTATACCCTCTCCATGCCATTTTATGTGACATCCTTTCCTTTTTGGTCCATAAATGTCAATTTACTATAGTTAAAAATAATTTATCTTTAAAATTCTCTTTTTACTCTTAATGAAATTATTCTCAACCACACAAATATCTAAAAATGATTTTAGATCACAAGTTTTAAAAATCTTCCTTTTTTTTCTTAAATACCGTGTCAAGTCAAATGGTGTCATATAAAATGAGACGGAGGAAATATTATATAACTCAGCATGCCTAGTAAGATGTCTAAGCACATTTCTTTCTTTTCATAGACTAAATATGTGAATATATTTTCGGAAGTGAGACTTGATCAACCTAGGACATATTATACTTTGCGTTCTAATAAAAAGACAATTTTAGTTCACAAAGCATACATTTCACAGTCATGCAGGATTGTGGGGGAATGATCCACACTAAGGGGGTGCCATGCATGCAAAGAATTTGTCCTGTCGTAAAAATTTGTGATTAATTTCACAATGCAAACCTGCATTATGTGCCTAAAACATCTCAATTTTCATTTGAAATTGTCTCATCAACAACATTTCCAACGGACTTTCCATCAAAGAAATCCATCGCATTTTTAATATTCCAAGACTTCTCTTTGCTCTAATATCCCATATGTATGTAATCATATCATCTAAAAATTTAAATAGTAACCAATAGATAATTCTATTTGAAATATTTAATTATATCTTATCTGAACAGGTTTCACCAATTATTTTTTCAAGAACGGTCAAAATGTTCACCGTTGAAAATAGAGATAGATAAGGGTGTAACATGTCCAGTGTGTTTGGAAGAAATGAATCAGGAAGAAAGAGTGGCAGCTTGTGGTACATGTAGAAATCCATTACATGAAGAATGCTTGATGGAATGGAAGAGAAGTAACAGAAGAAGATGGATCAGATGTGTGATATGCAGGGCAAGGTGGAGGGATGTGAGGGCTAACTCTGAGCAACAAGACAAGTATTTGAATTTATCTGCTTATATTAGCAGTGGCAATGATGACATGCATGTAGAAGATGGGCAGAGCCATTGTGGGGGGTAATTATACATAAAGTAGTATGTATTAATTATACATAAATACAAAAGTATGTAAATTCAAGATAGAGGAACTAAAGACCTTATTAATTTGGCCTGGTGTGTTTTATTCAAGTCCTTAATTACTACTTATTTTTCAGTAGTCTTAATTATCCCCACGATTATTTAACTATTTGATAAATACTTTCTATGCTGCTAAAGAAGGTTCTAATTATGATGAAGAAGACAGATTTTGGACATAGCACAGTTGGATTATGAACACTACAAGTTATTCGGCTCTTTCTGAATTTTGGGCCATCTTGGGTTCCTGCTATACACAACTGAACTATTTGTTCATCAGCCCAACAAATGTGATACATACTATAGTTAGCATACACTTTAGCATACGATATAAATGGCACGTGGAAAAGAATAAGTTGGTTAGGGTAGTTTACAGATTTATTTTTATTCATTTACATTCCTCGTAAAGTATTCAATTTACATTTCCCGTCCTTAATCTATGTCACGAACCAAAATGGGCCGTGAGTGGCATCCACACTTAACCTCCTAGGTGGGCGAACCAATGATACAAATCCCAACCGATATAGTTATTCAACTTATAAAATATAAAAATAATCGGAAGCTCAACTAATAAGCAATAAATAACAAAACCACTAAATTTATTATATAATGTTTCCCCAAAACATAAAAGTCATCACATCAAGGACATCTAATTTCAAATACCAAATATAAGAGTAGCAACACCAAATAAATAAATAAATAAAATAGTTTATGTCTGAAAAATTAGGACATCATGCCATAATTAATAGAATCTAATACGAGCTAGAAGGTTAGCTCATCCTGAAATCTGATATACCAACGATCTTCTAGAGCTGAGAGCGAGTCGAAGTCGATGGAACACTTGTTGTACTCTACAAAAGCAATAACAAAGAAAAATACAAGTAGAGGTCACTACGGGCAACACATACTGAGTAGGTATCATCGACCAACTTAAAATAGAAACCAATATACACAAAGTAATAGCAGGAAATAAATCAACTACAACCCTTAACAGTGGCAACCAATTAACAAGTAACAAGTATAAGTGACAAGACAATGAAAGTACATAATCGGTCAACAATATCAAGAACACACATAAGGACTCAAGCCACCACACCATGCTTCTGTTAGGAAATGAATTGTTTGAGATTGAGTATATTAAGTGATTTTAATATATTTTTCTTTAATATTATAGTGCCGGAACATGGCACTCGATCTAATATATATTGTGTCACAACGTGACACCCGATCTTATAATATCGTGTCGGAACGTGACATCCAATCCCATAATATCATTTTGAAATGTGACACCTGATCCAGTTATATTTGTTCATCATTTTCTTTATTATTACTTTCCACTTCATTAACAATATTTCATCAAGCCTTCTTTACTCAAGGCATAATTTTGATAAGACAAGTATAAGATTATAGATTTCATGGTCTTGGGATTGCAGACCAATCACAACATACATCAATCTTCCAAACCACAAGAATAAAATGTGTAGAATAATTTCACAATATCACTCAATGAACATCAATTACTATTAAGAGTCTCTTTAGCACATAGAATAAATCATAACCTACCCAAATTGAAGAACAAATTAAGTAAGCTAATCCACTAATGTTTTTTCTTTCCTCAATGCCTTAGAAATATTTCCAATCTGTCAAATATATAATCTCTATAAGAATATATTCAATGACACCCATATTGCTATATTTATTTTCGACTAAAAAATCAGGTAAAAAAGTCACCCCAAGTCCTCAAATTCGAACATGAAATTTTCTTTCAGATTATGTTTGCCCGTAATAAAATAAACTCATATACCAAATTTCAGCTAAAATGGATCTTTATTCAATTCCCAAATCAAGATTTTATTCTAAGAGCCCTAGGGCTATATTTTCTTAATTAAGCATAACTGTAATAATTTTACTCTAAAAATATGTTCATCATCATATAAAAATTTAATAGAAAGGATGACAACAATCTTGATGCTTTGGGATGAAAATCATAATTTTTCATTTTTCATTTTTCTTTCTTTTTCTTCCTCGCCTTTTTTACCTTCTTCGTTCGTCATTTCGTATGTGCGTCGCCCCTTTTCTTATGCTTTATGATTCTTTCTTTTCTTAGGGCTGCTGTGCAGCCCTTCTACTTTTTTTTCTGTTTTTCTTTTATTTATTCTTTTTTTAATTT
>JAABOM020000103.1:15807309-15820336 GCA_011800125.2 Solanum clarkiae
GCTCTTTAAACTGTCTGTGCTTCTTTTAATTGTGAAGTAGCAGTTAGTCAATGCAACTTTCGACGCTCATCATGGGTTATCCGAAAACAGTCGCGCTATGTTTTTAAACATAGGGGTCAGGCTGCGTACATCCGATCCTCCCTTACCGCGCAATGGGCGGGAGCCTTTGAGGCACTGGGATAATGTTGTTTTCTTTTTAATGTCTATCTATGTCTGATTTCCTGATTATTGATTCACGGGGTTTAAATTACCTGAATAGTGTTGCACGCCTCTGTCGGCCTACCGTTATTGGCTGCCTAACTACATCGTTGAGCGGGGATAGATAAATCAATAAAAATGCATTAAAGTTATCTTCCCGTATTATGAACTGAGCAAGGTATAAGGGTAGTTGTCCCAGGTCCCCTTTACACGAATCAACCTAGTTTCCTTGGTCGAACAAGCTCTCTATACTACTGCGTTTTATCCACTCCAACATCTCTTGAATTCAGAGTGAACAATTAATGTACTCCCTAGTTGGCCAGACTCATAAGTATATAGATAAAAATAGCATAGGAATAATCAAAAGAAATCATTCATAGATGTTTAAAGTTAAGAACTACACATTGTTTGTGGCTACAACCCCGGAATATGGAGATTTAGCCACTCATGATCATGAAGTACACCATGAATGATATGGAAAACATTAAAACCCAAAGATTAAAGATTAAACTGACCAAGATACTATGGGAAAAGGGTTCTCAATCATCCTTACTGAAATTCTTGCGTAAAAACCTCATGTAAACCTAAAGTCTGCGATAGAATAATAATAAAAATTCCGTAACTTGACTTTTTTGCCTCGCGTCCTCAGGTCCGCGATGCAAACCCCTCGTATTTACTGGGTTTCCGCTTAATTTACTGACGAGGCAATTTTACACATCTTTTGCACAAGTTCGCGACGCAGACCTTGCACACTTTTCAGCTTCGCGCCTTTTCTACATTTTTCAGCTTCCACAACTTTGCTCCAAGTCTGCCACGTGGACTTTGATCTTCTGCTGCTTCTACTGACTTTTATCTTTTAAATTTCAGGGTGTATTCTTTTATCAAATCTATGTTTACTTCGAACTTTTCCAATTTAAAGTGAAATCCTGCAAAAACACAATCAACTTGCGCACTCGACCCTGCATTAGCAAAATAAGAGAAAAACACACTAAAACACCTAGACTCCATGAATTTACCCTTTAACTTATCTCTATTTATGGACATTATTGGCTAATTAGGCGTATGAATATGCCTAAGATCAGTTATAAATGTGACACCTCTTGTCAAGTGGCCAAGAGGTGAGTGTTGTAAATGTGACACCTCTTGCCAAGTGGCTAAGAGGTGTGTATGATGTAATTGTCCACCAAGTGTCAAAGAAGGACACTTGACATATACTTGTAGACTACAAATAGCAATTTTCCAAATTAGAAAGGGAAGGGAAAATATAGTGAAAAATTGGAAAGAAAAACCAAAGTTTTTCCCTCTTTATCTTATACCATTTAATATATTTTGTGATTATTTTCTTCTCCGTATTTTCTCCAAAATCTATTTTGATATTATTAATGATTTATTTAAATTTATTTAACAATTTACTTTTACTTATTTTTTAATAATAAATTTATAGAATTTAAAATATATACCACTTAATTATATCTCGTTTCTTGATACTTATGCCTTATCCTATACTTGTACGAAATGTCTTGGCTCAGGTTCCTATCTTTTAACAGACTATTACTCAATCATGTCAGTCTAAATTATCTATTAATTAATTGAATCTAATCAAATATACTTCTTCGTGTCCCTATCCCGTATTCACACACTAATTAAATAGTATTATTCTAAATTCCAGAAAATTACATGATCCTTATCAATATTATTCTTTATTTTCTTCTCCGTATTTTCTCCAAAATCTATTTTGATATTATTAATGATTTATTTAAATTTATTTAACAATTTACTTTTACTTATTTTTTAATAATAAATTTATAGAATTTAAAATATATACCACTTAATTATATCTCGTTTCTTGATACTTATGCCTTATCCTATACTTGTACGAAATGTCTTGGCTCAGGTTCCTATCTTTTAACAGACTATTACTCAATCATGTCAGTCTAAATTATCTATTAATTAATTGAATCTAATCAAATATACTTCTTCGTGTCCCTATCCCGTATTCACGCACTAATTAAATAGTATTATTCTAAATTCCAGAAAATTACATGATCCTTATCAATATTATTCTTTTATCTACTCTCCATTTATTTATTTATTTATTTTATTTTTATAAAAATATCCTTTTTGGGTCATTATTCCTTTAACAACAGTCAACAACATCTGATTAGTTAAAAAGAAAATTTTAATTGGATAAATTCTCGAGACCATGATCTCTCTTGACAAGTGTTTAACATAACAAAAACATAAAAAAAAGCTACGACATAAAAAGTTTGAACGAAAATATTTTAAAAATTATACATAAAAATATCATTTAACTATCATATATGTTTTTCAATTTCAAACACGTAAAAATAGACACTTAAACTTTTAAAACACGCAAAATAGACATAAATGAATTAACACATGCATCCTATTGATAATTTGCATGAAACACGCAATGGCTTATGCATACGTCTACTTGTTCAACTTTCTATATCTTTAATGATCAAGTTAAAAGATATGCTATAAATTATGTCAATACTTTAAAAATACGAAATCAAGTCTTACACATATATTAAAAACTCAGTTTGTTTTAATTTATTTCTTGTGCTTTCCTTTATAATCTGTTTTTAAAAATAAACTTTTTTTCGTGGTAGCAATTTTTTAATTTTCATAAAAATTAGAGCATATTTTTGACAATGATAACATATACTAGGTATTTTTGAACACGGGAGAAGGGATCAAAATGCCCTTAAATCATTGGAAATGATACAAAAAAGTCATTCATCTACTTGCTGGGTCTAAAATATTCCTATCATCCAACTTTGAGTCCAAAAATGTATTTCTAGCTCGTTTATATTCTTAAACTAACCACTTTTCCTTTTTTAAAAGAAAATATTTATTATGTTTCATTTTCTTATGAAATAAAGTAAACTTTTATCCTTAATTTTTTTTACAAAAAGAAAAATCTTATATATTTTTTATTTTTTAAAGTTTATTTTAAAATTATAAAGAAAGATATTATTTTAATTTGAACAAAATGTGTAAAAATGTGATTAGAAAAACAAATTAATAATTTTACCATAGTTAAAAGGTAATTTTGAACGTAAAATAAATGACAGAGATATTTTAAGTCCAATAATAAATGGAACATAAATATTTGAATAAAGTGACTTATAAATATTTGGAAGTAAGTAGCAAATCATTGCCCAAAATTCAGTAATATCTGCAAGGAGAAGCAATGGCGGAGGAAGTGGAATCATCAGAATCCGGCAAGTTGTTTAACAAAATCATAGTAATTGCCGTCGGCGAAGCTCATACACTTGCTCTCACCGGTAAACAAACATCTTTCAAGTTACTCTTTTATTCTTACACCTATCTCAAAATTGAATTTCTTTGGTGTTGCAAATGGTAGCAAATGGAGATGTGTATTCTTGGGGAAGAGGAACATTCGGTCGGCTTGGTACCGGTTCTGAAGCTGACCACTTATTCCCAGTTCGAATCAGCTTTGATTCTGATGCAGATAAAAGGGTCAAGATAGTTGCTATTGCAGCTGGTGCTTATCACAGTCTTGCCGTTTCAGGTTTAGCTTTTTCTATGTTTTGCGCTTTTCTCTGCAATAAGTTATTTGGGTGCGAAATGAAATCTGAAGTTCATCTCTGGGGAAATGTAATTTAGGGCTGGCTATCCTCCGTTCAATTATTACTTGATTGAAAATGTAGTTTCTTGTTGCTTCTGGGTATAAAGCTATGGGATTGGATTGTCCAGGTCCTTCTGCTACAATTTGTTCTTTGTCTTTTTCTTTCAGAATAGTACTTCATTTGCTCTATGAAATGTTGATTGGTTGATCTACAATTTAGATGAGATATTGCTTCTGAATTAAGAGTATGTTTGAAAATTCTATAGTTTTATCTGTACTGGCTTTTAACACACACATACATGGATAGATAGAGGATTGAGGGATAGTTGTGAGTTCTGCCAAACACGCCCTACAACTCAACAATTCACTAGCGAATCAGGGATGGCGCCTTCCATAAATATTAGCAGTTTGTATACTCGATGTGATAGATCAAATTGTGTTTCATCTTTCACAGTACCATTTAGCAGCAAATTTTGTCCTAGAGTCCTTAATGAAAGCATATTGTAATTCCAATGATTTTCTTTTTTGTTATATTACTATAGCTTTTCGAGTTCTTTTTAACCTAGGAAAATATTACTCCTTAGTGTCTCATTTAATGCGACACTTTCCTTTATGTACGGTTCCTAAAGGATACAATTTTACCCTAATTAACTGAATTTATCAAGAAAGCTTACTTCTTTTAGGCCAAGGGATTAATACCGAGCTTTTGAATCAACTTATTGACTTATGATATATCCCAGTGGGGAGGATGAGACAAAGAGTTGTATTTGTTGGTAAAATCTACTAGGGGCTGGGTAATACCTGGGATCTATATGAACATGTTACTTCATCTAAAGAAAATACCTGAGATCTATATGTCCCAACAAGAGTGACCTCTCTTTTTTTTGAAATTGCATGATATTTTGGACCACCATAAATGAAAAGACAGCGAGAACTCTCACCACCCTCATTTAAATGATATTTTGGCATATATTTATTATGTCAAAAGTCTTCTTTAATTTCTTGAACTCTGTGTCCAGTGAAACACCATAACATAAATTGAGACGAAGGGAGAAGTATTATAGTTTTCAAGATTTCTACCATGAATTAGGTAGATAGCTGTTAATTCACTCATGTTCAACAAACTGAAAAGATATACATATTAGGTAAGTTGACATAGTGTATGGGTTTAATCTAGCTATCTAATCCCTGTTGGAGGATTCAATAGAGTTCACTCTTCTTTTAAGACTCAAATAGACAAAGTGTTTGCTAGTCAAACAAAGAGTGGGTGATTCAAAACGATGTCATGTCATTCTGAAGATAAGGTGATCTTAATTGGAGTAACACCAAAAGGGTGTTTCCTGTCATGTTTAGAATGACTGGAGCAGTTAAGTGAAAAGAATCATAAAACAGAATTTTTGGCTCTCAAGGTTATTGTTGTTTGCAGTGATTCACTTTCATTCTTTTCAACAGCTAAGATCTCTGTGAACATTCATCAGTAGTACAGTGGGGGACCGAGAGCATTTATATTTTAAGACAATTTTCTCAAAACACTATTCCCTCATCCTCTGACTATTTGCTCGCTTTATCCAATATGCTAAAATAACGGAACTATGAGATTTGTGCTAATGTGTGAAGGTGTAACAATAACATTCAGGTAGTCAGAATTTTTGGCTTACTAAGAATACTGATAGTAAGAAAAGACACAATGCTGTTTACAAGGAAAAATCTTATTTATCTTGAACTCCCTGGCACTGTTTTCCTTCCTTCTCTCTTATTCGACTTTCTTTGTTTTCACAGATGATGGATCAGTATGGGGCTGGGGATACAATGTCTGTATCCTTGAGAGATTCTTTTGATTTATACAGTCACTATTATTTGTTTGAACTTTTTGAATTTGCAATTGTCTTGTGCATGTGCTGTTAATCTTTGTTTTCCTTGACTTCCTTGTGGATGGACAACTTGGTTTTAATGGAGAAAATTCCTTGGTTCCTCGTTTGTTGGAGGGATTCCTCGAGTTAGGTTCACCTAATTCATCAGCTAGTGACTCAGAGAGAAAGAAACTGATGGTATGAAACAAGTTGAAATTAATGAGGAAATAGGTTGATGTCAGCAGCTAATTTTGTTTTCTCCTGTAGATTTCCTCAGTTAAAGGTGGAGGAATGATGTCAGCAGCAATTGATAGTCTCGGATCTCTATGGATGTGGGGTAACTTTCCTGAACCACATAAGAGCAAGTCCGTGGAGAGTGAATTCTCTCTTACTAGCAGTTGTAACCCAATACCTATCTGGAATTTCCATGGACGCACAGTTGTTAAGGTGGCATGTGGAAATGAGCATGTTGTAGCATTAGTTACTGCCGGGGAAGGTTACAAAGGGAGTGATCTTGTTTGCTATTCATGGGGTGGCAACAGCCACGGCCAGTTAGGCTTGGGAGACAGGCAGAGCAGACAGTATCCTGAAGTCATTGAGCCCTTCAATTCAGATTCCCCTTGGACAGTGTATGAAGTAGCCTGTGGAGCTTTTCACACTGCTTTACTAGCTCAGAAAAGTCCAAGTGACATATTAGAAAGCGTATGCTGGACATTTGGCCAGGGAGATAATGGGCAATTAGGTCAGGGGACAACCCAAAGTATGTTATCCCCTGAACCAGTGAAACCGTTGCCACGGAATGCATTTCTCATTTCTGTTGACTGTGGTTTATTCCACACAAGTGTTGTCTCTTCTGCTGGAGATGTGTGGTCATGGGGAATGGAGAAAGGGCTTGGCCTATGTCCTGAAGCAAGTTATAATGGAGTTGATGCAGGTGATGCAATTCTTCCTCTGTTGATTCCCTGTGCTGGGCTATATGGGCCTAAATTTCCAGAACCTGTTCAAGTTGCCTGTGGTGCTGCCCATACTATTCTTCTGGCAGATGGTGGATATAAGATGTGGTCTTGGGGTAGAGGGTGGAGTGGTGTCCTGGGAAATGGTAAGATGATTGATTGCTACTCTCCAACTATGGCACTGTGGCCACCTTTAGATGCAGATTTTACGGAACAGACTGTAAATGATGGTGGTGATAAAAGTGGTACGGAAAAGAAACCTGAAGATGTGGTAGAATTAGAGAGGAAACTGTCTATGGCAGCAGAGGATGTAAAGCTTCTTCAGTCGAAACTCTCTCTAATGGAAAGGTATGCTAGCATTCTTCATGGTGCCATCTTTGGGAGACCTTTTGAAGAGCGAGAAATGCCAGCCTCATTACGCAGTGGAGGTTCATTTGACATTGCAAAGGAATGGGAAAACATGTTGGAGTCCTTGGATCATGGAAAGCTTGTCCGACTGGAGATGTTTTATCGTAGTATGCTAGCAGGTGTCAAAGATAAACTGTTGAAGAAACGAATTCAGGAGATTTTTCTGGAGTGTCAAAGTTCTTTGCCATCAGAATCCACTCAACGAAACGAGTAATGCAGAATGTTTGGTTTCAAATTTAAGTTGTCTTACCTTGAATCAGGTATTTCTTTGGTTGTGCCTGTGATAGAAAATGCCTTCATATATTTGTTACTTATGGAAATAATTATATGTAAAGTAGTTCCCTGTTATAGATGCACCTCTTGATGAGTTTAATTGTAATTAGTTTTGAAGAAATAATAATTGAGTGTTGTGGTTTTATCGGTATATTTATGTCACATTTCAGTTTAGAAAGATCTCCTGATTAAGGGGTGGTTTGGTACAAAAATGAATAATGCAAGAATTAGTAATGCTGAAATTATTTTTTATCTCGTGTTTAGTTTATTGCTTTCCATTTAATTTTGTGTTTGGTTCAAAATTCTATAAAAAGTTCCTTTTTATTATGCCCTTGAACTATTCTAAGATTTTCTATGTCATGTAATTAGATGAAAGTAGATTATTTTTTTGTGACTTCTAACTACTTAGGAGAATAATAATTTTGTCATTAGTTTGCTATTTTCTTACTTGAATTATTTAAGAATAAATAATTGTAACCTTAATAAATTCACCACCAATAAAATGTTAATCTTTAATTTAATAAAGATAGATCATCTATTATTAAAAAATAAAAAAAATGATAAACAATTGAAAGAAAATCTATATTTATACATAAAAATTTGGAAGTTGTAGTTTTAATATAATGTTTATATTTTACAAGACCACTCAACTTAGAGATTATATTTAACATCATTGGACTTTGTTTTGTATCAATAAAACCACTCAACTAAATTAATTATATATATAAAAAATTAACATGGCATATTATGTAAATATGAAACCACAAATAAATAAAATTTAAAAAATTGATATGAGAAAGTTATTTATTTTTATATTATGAAAATATGAACGCGCAAATAAATAAATTTTGTAAAATAATTTATTTAAATAGATTTACTAGTACAAAACTACAAAAATAAAATATAAAATCAAAAAAATAAAAAATATATATAAAAGAATTTGAGGGGTATTTTTGTCTTTATATATAATCTCATGGTATTAAATCCAAGGGATTAGCTAATACTACCAAATGGGAGATATTAGTTAATATCATGTATGAGATATTAACTAATACATGAATTAGTTAATACATGAATTCAATTTCTATCAAACATAGTATTAACTAATATCATTTCCCTATTCCCTAAATTATTTCCCTTAATCCCTCCTACCAAACGGCTCCTAAAAGCAGTGGTCTGTCAAGCTTAGAAGTTGGATAGGTTTTTGTTTAAAAAAGACTAGAGAAGAGATTTTGGACGGAAAAATTGATTAAAAAAATATATAGCGCATAAACTATGCACTTCTGCATCAAATCAAGTAGGACATATCGTAGGTCTTATTTCATGTGATACTATTTGACTTGATATAATATTTAAAAAAAATAATTTTTGAAATTTATGATTTAAAATAATTTTAAAATATTTATGTAGTTATAATTATTTTATTAAAAATAAAAAGCTAACTATAAAATTAAATTTATTTCTAATTATAGTAAAATAACATTATTTTTTTAAACTGGCTCAAAAACAAAGAGTATGAGCAGGCCGTTTGTTTAAGTCATATGGCACATGAATTTCCTACGGTAATGTTAGTTTTTAAAACTTGTTTGTTTGTCTATTATTTATAAGATCATTTGGTCTCTCTCTCGTTTTACATCATTTAGGTTCTGGCAAGCAATTGGGAAAGTAAGCAGAATAATTTATCCAAATTTTATAACACAAGTCTTCTCGCGTTCCTTTTCGGTTTTTGATGTTTTTGGTAAATAATGTTATCATAAATATATTAATCCCTAATAATTATATTAGACAATCTTTGGGCTTAATGAGAGAGAAAAAATATAAACTTGAGAAAATAATTAATACTTTCTTTATCCCATTTTATGTGAAACCCTTTCCATTTTTATTTGTCCCAAAAAGAATATTACTTTACTTCAATTGAAAACAATTTAATTTTAAAATTTTCCTTAATGAAATAATTCTCCGCCACACAAATATCTAAAGTAATTTTAGATTACAAGTTTCAAAAATCTTCCTTTTTTTGTTAAATATCGTGTCAAGTCAAGGGTAGCATATAAATTGAGACAAAAATTATGTTTTTTGGTACAAATGCTATTTCATATCTCCTTAAACTATAATAAAAGGCATAGATAAGAAAATCCCATGGACGAATACATACTCTAAAGGCATAATACATGAGCGTAATGTTCCAAAACTATCCTTAAAATAAATAAATTTTCAAACAGAAGAATATATTTTTTGCCAAATAAGTAAAATTTAACATGAATAAAATGTTAAATATAATTATTAACTTTTTTACAAAATAAAAAGATGCATCATTCATTTTTAGACTAACTAAAAAGAAAAATGTCACATAAAAATTAATCACCGACGAATAATATGTTACACAAACTACTTCAAAAGAGAACTTTTGCCTTCCCCAAACCTTAATTCGTCAAAAATGAATAATTGAGTGGACATGATCCTAACTTATTTGGCGTTAGAGCGTTGTAGAAAGTTTAACCTCTACCTTACATTTTGATAATATTAATAGCATACATGATAAAATGCATCTATTATTTAGTACCACCAACCAAATGTTGTGTTAAATATATGGTGACTATTTTTTTCACCTTGCTTCTAACCAAACACTGAATTTATGTTGGAATTATTGTTTTAATACCACGAACAAATGACCTTTTAGAATACTGATAGGCATATGATATAAATGGCCAAAACAATATAGGACATGACTATTACAATTAGCCAACAACTTTTTACAGAGTTCTATCTCAACACTTTTAACTAGGCAATGGGCAGGGGTGGTTGTGCTCGTTTACAAAGGCATATACATAGTAGTAGGGGTACCCCACCCTGCTATCACTCCAATCCAGAAAGAAAAAATTAAAACAAAAAAAAAAGGGATCTCCAAGTAGGAGCAGCACAAGAAACCATAGTCATCTTCAGTCTTGTCAAGCTACGGTTAGTGTTCCATAGCCCAATGTTCTCATCCAAATGCTTTCGATGGATTAGCCATGTCTAGCTCTGCAGCATGTAGGTGACAGATGTGGCTCAGAGGCGGCAAGACCATTCATTATGCAGTGCCAGCTTCAAGAAAACAAACAAATAACAAAACGGGTAGTCCGGATTCCATTCCTGCTACAAGAAATGGTAAAGTTCTATACCATTTCGTAAGTTACCCAACCTCCCAATACAGACTACTAAAAAGGGAAGAGGGGACTCATGCAACCCTTTAGGCATGTAGGAAAGATGCAACCAGTGGCCTCTCAAGCAAGAAAATCGGGGTAACAAAGTCACTCTTCGAGGATTGCACGACCCAGGTTAGTGGCAAGTGCCAGCCTGACAGAGCTTAAGGCATCAGATGGCAAGTCAGCTTCAACAAAGTCTGGCCTCAGTCTTGCCATGGACAACTCTTGCAGTTTATTCAAGAGAAGCTGAGTTTGAGAAACATTAAGCAACGGTTGCTTCTGCCACATTAACAGTTTCAACTGCCCAGGAAGAAAAAGAGAGAGAAAATGAGGTCAAAGATGAAACATGCACCAGCTATTAATATAAACATATCTATCTGAAAGCATGGTGAACTTTTCAGCCTGAACTAAATAAATAGATTGCCAACCCATCCACCACCATCACAGGTACGCATTTTCTAACCCATTGGGTATACTGTCGTTTGAAAGACTTGAACACAAATGCCCCACACAATATATCAGTTCCAATTTCATATGAACTAAGATTCATGTATTAAGCCCCTACGTAATGGTAGAGCAGATACCCACTGACTAGTTTCTCTTTTCTTTTCTTACTTGAGCAAGAATTTAGCACCTGACCAGGAGTAAACTAACATAAAATCCCAATGAAGCATTCTTCAAAACTAAAAAGAAAGAACAAAACAAGCTACATCAAACCCAAAACTGAGAACAAAAACAAAAACAAACGAAAAGAGTGATTACACCTCCGAATATTTACTAGAGATCTAAATCGCACTCATAAACGTCATCTTCTTTCATGTCGACCTTTTTAAATTGTCTTTAGAAGCCAACATAGTATACAATAATCACCAGCATTGCCTGACCAAACATTTGCATAAAGATGGGAAATTGACCTTATATTTTTTTAGTTTTTCTCATACACCTGCATAAAGATGGGATATTGAATCTTATATCTTTTAGTACTGAGCTTCCTACATTGCGTTGCTATGACCTATTCGGCACTATGATTTTTTAAAGAAAAAGAGAGATCTGCAAGTTGAGCAAAAAACTAAATCAATAGTCAGACAGGTACTCACTGAATCATACAGAAGAGGTAACCAAAAGTGTTGCGGCATGGAAGGATTTTTCATGAGCTGCACGGTAAACAAAATAAATTGACTGAGAGGCAAAACAGCACGCTGTTTTTCTTAGCTAATAGATATAAGCATCCAAACCACTATTTCAATCAGAACCTACACAACATTCCAGATGCCAGGTTTCATGAACAGATCTTATGTTAATTTATTTTCAGTTTCTCAAGGTAGCCGCTTAAGTTCAACTCTTATAAATCAACTAGGCCTGGATACCAAATACAAAATCTTATACACCCACACATTGAAATTTTATATGAATTTGATGTTATTCTTCACTATTATAAGAGGTGTCAGACATACAGAGACGAGAGCTTCAGCTGCATTACGAGCAGTATCAGTGGGTGTATCACCATGAACCTGCAGTAGAGACCTCCTAAAGTCCCTGTACCTGTGCAATAGTAAAGATAAAAGCTTCAAATATTTGAAATGCTTTGTTACCGTGTTTACAGGTGACAACCACTAATTCAAAGTGAGTAAGTATTAAGCAATTACTTTTTCAAAAACTCAAGTCCGCCAGCAGTTCTAGACTCGGAACCCAGCAACTCTATGAGACCTTCCCATTGCTGCAGAAAAGAACAATAGAATGATAAAAGAGAATACGCCAGCTAATTCTATGAGAAAAGAGTAGCTGCTTCAAAGCCTAACTACTGGGCATTGGCTCAGAACTAACATCTCAGAGAGCAATGAAATTCATGATAATCAAAACAGACAACTCTCATAGTGAACCAATTATACCAAATTAACTGGATCAACGGGCCATTTTTTGGCTATCCTCCTACTTCACTGATTCTCTTTTCTTCTGTTTGCTGGGGCTGGATTCACTTTAACCAAGATCCAAAGAAATACAAGCTTAGCAAGATTGGACTTCTAGCATTTTCAGGTTTCTAAAATTATAGAATCAGATCTAAAAAATATTCAAGGGCTTCACCATGACATTCCACCCACACTGCTTAAGCTCCTTAATCAAGCAGCTGACAAGCTTGCCATCACCATCTATATGTCCCCATGTATTGTACCCATATTTGACACATGAAAGGTTCAAATTTCTTCTAGACTTCAGTCTCACCCATCAGATAGCATGTTTTTCACAATGCACATACTTGGGACTACATGGATACATAAAATGCCTGAGAAGTACTAGAAAGTTAAAACAGTTGAACCATCTACCAGACCAACAGTCTAAAGAATGTATCCACTTTGGAGAAAAGAACTAAGGAACATGCTCGGCACACATAACATACCAAAAATTGCAATTCGGAGAAAAGGGTATAAACATGAAGTGTTACAGACAGAAAGGTTACAGTTATCCAACAACAACAACAACAACAACAACATACCCCAGTGCCTCAAAAGGCTCCCGCTCATTGCGGGGTGGGGGGGGGTCGGATGT
>JAABOM020000103.1:15820436-15840840 GCA_011800125.2 Solanum clarkiae
AGCCATTTTGCTTTATTCCATCATACTCCAAAGCCAAAAAATAGTCAATATTTGGCTCCATTCGAGATTGATGGAAAGTTACAGTTATCCAAGTAATAAGAAAATAGACAAGGCACTCAACCACTATATCCGAGCAATACAAACCTTGAATCCATCATCAGAAACCGACTTGCCCATGAAATCAAATAACTTCTTGGCAATTCTGTTTAAACGAAATTCATCTCGAGCTTGCTGCAGCCAGAACACACCAGAGCCTTTTCTCCCGTGTTTCCAGTGGTGCACACCAGCAATCTAATGAAAATATGAAATACAAGTTATTGAAAATTGCTTTCAATTACTCAGTTTATTCTTTAAGCATGATAAATTGCCAAGGTTAAGATTAAACTACTTTTATGAATTTTAAACTTCTATAGTATAAATTAGTTTTTTTAAGATAAATTCCTAGCGGTTTTCTTTTTACTTGGGCCGATAAATTTGGACCGAGGGTCTTTCGGAAACAATCACTCTATCTCCATGAGATATTGGTGAGATCTGCGTACACTCTACCCTCTCTATACCCTACTTTGTGGGATTTCACCGGGTATATTGTGTAAATTATGCAGATTTTTCGCTTTAAGTAGGCTATTTAAAGCTCTCTTGTGCTTAATAAAATAATTACGAGACATTTCAGTAACTTTAAATATTTTTCTGTTCTACCATCTTTTAAAACCAATTGTAATATCAAGAGTCTAATTGATCTTACGGGATCTGTAAGGTTTTTATGACAAGAGAAACCCGCAGCTGCTACCTTTGGGTGCGCACGGGTAAAACTGCTGCTCCTATGCAATAGCTCGCAAACCACATAGGAGGGATAACCCGCACTAGGCAAGCCAGTGTGATGAGCTCAACTCTAAAGGCAAACCCCTTGCTCTCACTAGCAAAGAGTTTTGAACTTGAGACCTCCAACATGGAAGTCCCAAGCCCAAACCATGGGGCCACCTCGAAGGGTGAGTTCTTCCCAAAAACTTTTTAACTCATGCTTATTTTCAACAAGCAAGGCTAGTTTCAACCAATTTAATTTAGGCTATTTTCAAACATGGCAAGCGATAGTCTCTCTTTGAATGCCCTAAAAACTCAGAATTAATTAGTGAAAATAAAATCATATTATAAAACATATGGTTTATGGGATATTGTGACTGAAGAAAAATCCTTACAATATCTTTTTGCAAATCCTACAATCGTCCAGATTAAAATACTTTATATCATATGTTGTCATTACCTATATTATATTGTTAATTTTATCGTATTTACATATCATCATGTGTTTTTCATTATTAATCGTTCTTCCTTTTTCTTTTCCTTTCCTTTCCCCTTTTTCCTCATATCTAGTTTATTCTGCTTATGGGTTTTTGAGACGAGGGCTCCCAAGAAATAGCCTTTCTACCTCTATGAGGTAGTGATAAGGTCTGCATACATTTCACCCTCCCCAGACCCCACTTGTGGGATTCCACGGGTACGTTGTTGTTGTAGTAATGTTGTATTCATTAGCATTAAGGGATTGTCGCCTCCAAAAAATGAGTAACCGAGAGGGAAGAAATAACAACTTACAAAAAGCCTAATAAATCCTCAATTTTAATACAACTTCATTTACATCAAAAAAGCAAAGATATAATATAATTTTATTCACTTTTTGACTAGAATTATATCTATCCTCAAAACATCTCACATTTCTTTATCTCCACATAGTCCACCAAATGCAAACTGGTATTATCCTCCACAACCTTTTCTGATTTTTGCTTCTTCTCATTCTAATCCAACAGCTAAGAAGATCTAAGATGAGCTCTGGTGTGCTAGTGTTAGTTTGGTCGAGGAAAACTTCCAAAGATGGGCAATGAACTCACAATGAAGAAACAAATGTTTAATAGTTTCCCTAGTGATAGCATTTGTATTGGCATACTTTCATTAAAATTGAGAGCTTTAATGAAAAATCAAGAAAATGTTTATCACAGAAGAAGTATCCAAATACAAAGCCCAAAGGAAGAAGATTGGGGCCACATGAAGCCAAAAAAGGAGCCGGCCCAAAACGCTGAATGTTCAAAGCCAAAGTTTCCTGTTTTATATTTCCATAGGATTTGAATCCCATTCTAACTGAGATAAGCTTTCCCTATATATAGGGATGGATCTTATTATTTTCAAAAGACGTGATGATCAAAATTATTTTAGAGGTTTCTCGTCTTTAGAACTTTGTGTGTGGTGACTGAATTTATCTTAGAACCTTATAAGAACGATTCTTTAGGAGGTAAAGAACAATTTTTAACTTGATATCATTGGTTCTTATTTGTAAATTAAAGGAGGTGATCACTCTTGTATGAGGGTCCTCGGAAACAGTCTCTCTACTTCTATGAAGTAGCGGCAAGGTCTGCGTACAATCTACCCTCCCCAGACCCCACTTGTGGGATTTCACTGGGTATGTTGTTGTTGTTGTTGATCACTCTTGTACTAATTGTTGACTTATTTCTTTGAAATGGGGGTCTAGATCACTTTTGATCTATGTTTTTGAATGGACTCTATTAGTATCATAATTAGTTTAAATTCGCTAATTTTTTGAATATTAAGAGAAATTATTTCTCTCACCACTTTACCTTGAAATTTGGGGAATTTTCTCCTTGAGTTTTACATATCTTTAATTTCTTGTTTTAATCTTTAGTATTATCGCTTCCATGTTATTTTCTTGTGTATGCAATTGACCCAATTCTTATAACCTTGTTTTGTTGCGAAGGAAACACCTGGGCACTATCTGCATCCCTTTCTTTTGTAATACTTCTTGAGTGAGACAAGCTTTCTTTATCAGACAAGAACACATGGAGAATTGTCCCAACAGTAATATGGTGGACAATATGGAAGGAGAGGAATTTGAGAGGTTTTGAGAACATTAGTAATCCTTTTCATAGAATGAAAATGAACTGTATTATCACTTTTTGCTATTGGTGCAGTTCTGAATATGTAAATGATCCTGTAGCTATAGTAGATATCTTAGGTTCTCTGTAAGATGAAGTAGGAGCTAGTTTTTGTATGGGATGTTTGAGGCTACATCTGTTGGTAGCTCTATGATGTAAATTAGGTTCCAGCCTTTAGTGCTGAAGATTTATATACAAAACTGTTACCTTTGTCCAAAAGAAAAAAAGAGACAAGCTTTCTTTACCACTAACCATGTGAAGCATTTCACCTAAAGAAGGTGCCAAGCTTTTCCAAATAAAGTTCCATTGTTATTGTGGCCTTCCAGATATAGTTTTCATCTCAATCTTGTCTAATTATTAACTGTGAAACCTCCATTCTTTCTATGCTTCCATAAGACCCTACCTGGTTCTGTTGTAATACTGCTGAAGCCTCCTAATTTCTCAAGTAATGATGCTACTCCTTCCATGCCCAAGTCATTTAGCTGTCTTCTGAAAGAAAGATCTCATCCCTGAGGTGTCCAATACCCACATACTCTTGCATCAGGGTTGTTACAAATTAAAAAACAAATCTGGAAATGATTCCATCAGAAAAATATGGTCAGTCCATTCTTCTTTCCAGAGTTTAATTTCGTCCCCATCAGCCACCACCATGAATTTCAGATTTTATTCCATCAGTGCCAGAAAACCCCTAATAGTTCTCCATACTCCACCCCAAAAGGTCCAGTGACTATTTTTGTGCACCAAGGGTTTAGTTCACTAAACTTTGCCATGATCACCTCCTTCTAGAGGGCAATTTCCTCATTATCTCTTCATAGCCACTTCATCAGAAGACTATTCTTCTGTAGTATTAGATTTCTGATTCCCAATCCATCCCTTGCTTTGCTAAGTATTACTGTATCCCATTTCACCAAATGATAGTCCTTCTCATCTTTGTAGCCTAAACATAGAAATTTCCTCCTTAGCTTGTCTAAATTTGTTACAGTTATGGATGCGACAGCAAATAAGGACATCGCATCTGTAGGAAGAATCTCGCAGAGAGTTGATCAGGGTTAGTCTTCCCCCCAAGGGACAGTTATTGGACCTTCCACTTTGCTAGCTTCTTCTCAGTTTCTCCTAGAACACCATCCCAGATCTCCAATGCCTTATGCTTGCTGCCCAGTGGCATACCAAGATATATTGTTGGCAAATTCTCCACTCTGAAGCCTAGTTGCCTGCCATTCTTGAATCTAATCAACTTCTTTGACAGGGAAAAACTTATTTTACTCCGGTTGATTCTCAACCAACTACAGCTTAAAGACTATCAATCCGTTCAGTCTTTGTTTCACAAAAGATGACAGTGTCATCTGCATACAGTAGGTTGCAGATCCCTATTTCCTCCCCACCTCTTCCACCTATTTGAAATCCCTTGATCCATCTATTGCAATGTACAATTCTTACCTTGTTATCATAAGTATAACCTTCCATTGCCAAAATAAACAAGAAAGAGGATAGAGGGTAACCCTGTCTCAACCCTCTCAGATGGGAAAAAACCCCATAGGTTCACCATCAGTGTTGTTAAAGGCACATTTAAAGAGCAGTTAAGTCCTGAAGCAAGGCTCACATGTGTTGAGCACTTTGTCTCGCT
Organism: Solanum clarkiae; assembly: GCA_011800125.2. NCBI lineage: Eukaryota > Viridiplantae > Streptophyta > Magnoliopsida > Solanales > Solanaceae > Solanum > Solanum clarkiae. The sequence goes on from JAABOM020000103.1 coordinate 15,824,997, forward strand.
TAATTGCACTTCAATATCGTCATCGAGGTTCTATGGCATACTTTTCTTTGCCAATGAACCTCTTTAGAGCCTCTTCTGAAAAGGCTACACTAAAACATTGATATGTCACATTATCATAAAAAAAATTTCAATTTTTTGTAAATATATTTTTCATTCATGCTTATATTTATTAGTCTAGGACTAAAAGTATATATTTGTATTTTTTTCCCTTTAGGCATTTAAAGCCCATGCTTTATTTACGTTAAAGCGTTGAGACCTTAGAGCTTTTTTTGCTCTTTTTGCTTTTTATAACTGTTAAAATAGGAATAGGTAAATACAATCCTAATTAGAATAGGAATAGGAATAACAATAGTATATACAATCCTACTTGGAAAAGGACCGTATTATAATATCCTAGTTGGAAAAAAAGTCTAATATAGTATCCATAAATAGGGTCTCAATGTAATAATAAAAAAAGCAATTCAATAATATTCTTCTCCAAATATTTCTCACATGGTATCAGAGCTTCTACAGTCCTGGTAGAAAATCAAAGAGCTTCTGCTGCCAGCGGGCGGCTATGACTCATATATGCTGGCCTTCTGGCCAATGGTTACGTTAACAAAAGTAAAATCAATGATATGTATGATTCTCATATTCAAGAGAAGAAAACTCAGTCAAACAGGTCACTGTGCGTCAATTTTGGGTGACTTTCTAGGGTTGTTTTATGTCAACCCCACATCTATCAGTGTTTGTGTAGCACCGTGCCATCATTCCGGTGACTACTTTTTTTATATATCTAATTTGTGTAGCACTGTGCCGTCTTTTCGATGACTACTTTTTCATATTTATCATGTGTAGCACCGTGCCGTCTTTCCGTTGACTACTTTCTCATATTCGATTTGTGTAGCACCGTGGATCTCTCCGGACTACTTCTCATATTCAATTTGTGTAGTACTGTGAATTTTTCGAACTACTTTCTCATATCTGAGTTGCATAGCACCGTGTCTTTTTGGTGACTCAACTTTGATTTGCATAGTTCCATTCGTCTTTTCGGTGACTCATCAAATCTAGTTTGCGTAGGGTCCTGCCATCATTCCAACCCTACTCATATAATTTTATTTCTCAATTTGTGACCATTTTCCGCCATCAAATCTAATAATTTGATGCATAAGCAGGTTTCGAACAGTTTTAAAGTGATCTTCTTAGAGTAATTTCGAGATGATCCATATTGTCATTCTCCATTAACCTTTTAATCAGTTGAACATTAAGAATGTTTTTCTCCATGATGATCTCGAGGAAGAAATCTATATGGAGCATCCACCTGATTTTGTTGCTCAGGGGGAGTCTGGTACCCTTGTATGTCGATTGTGTAAATCACTCTATGGTCTAAAGCAATCTTCTCAAGCTTGATTTGGAAAGTTTTAACAATGCAATCCCGAAATTCCATGAGAAGACTAAGACATTGAGGTTGATTGTTAATTTTGTGAAGCCAGAAAATCAACTTGCTGATATCTCAACACCCCTGTCATCGATCGTATTAATTATATTCGTAACAAGCTAGGTACATATGACGTGTATGCGCTAGCTTGAGGGGGAGTATTGGAATAGGAATAGGTAAATACAATCCTAATTAGAATAGGAACAGGAATAACAATAGTATATAGAATCCTACTTGGAAAAGGATAGTATTATAGTATCCTAGTTGGAAAAGGAGTCTAATATAGTATCTATAGGGTCTCAAATGTAATAATGTAAAAAACAATACAATAATATTCTTCTCTAAATATTTCTCACAATAACACCGTTCTCCATTTACAAGAATAAAAAAACTGACAATATTAATAGAATACTCAATCCGACTTGGCCATTTACTGCCAAATCCCATTTGTCTAAGAGTAAATAAGAATTCCAGTTTACATGGTCATAGCTTTCTGAATATCAAGTTTGCACATTACACCTGGTGCCACTCCTCTCGCTCTGAAGCATACACATTCACTAGCTATGAGTGTAGCATCCATAATCCGTCTCCTTTTAATGGAAGTTATTTGATGTTTGTTGACCAGTTTGGTCAGCACCTTCTACAACTTTTCTGCCAGTAGTTTCGCAATATTCTTGTATACTCCACCTACCAAACTTATTGGTCTGTAGTCTTTCAAATCAGTTGCACTTGTTTTCATAGGGATCAAAGTTATGAAGGTGGATTACAGCTTTTTTTTCAAAAACCTGGTTGGATGGAAGAAACGTACAGTTCTTATTATATCTTCCTTCAACATTGCCCAGAAAGAGAGAAAAAAATCATTGGAAAATCATCTGGTCCAGGAGACTTCTCCATAGCACACAATTTGATACAACTCAGAATTTCCTCCTCAAATATCTTTGTAGCCATACTTGGTCTTCACTAGAGATCATTGATTTTTCATGCAACTGCAGCTCTGGTCTCCAAGATTCAATCTCCTCTTATAGGTCTTGGTAAAAATTCTGAGCAGCCTCCTCAATCTCCTCAGGATTAGTGACAGTGACTCCATCTACTTCGAAAGTAATACTGGAATTAGTCTTTTGTGAGCAGAATAATTCTGGGAAGAAAATTGGTTTTCTTATCACCATATTTCAGCCATTGTATCCTGGATCTCTACTTCCATGATATCTCTTCATTTTCGGCCACCTCCTCAAACACCATGGCCAAATTTGTCTTTTCAAGTAATTCATCATCAGTAAAGGGCTCTCTGATCTTGAATAGCTTCAAACTTAGAAACCTGATTAAGAATGTCCTTACTCTGCTTCTGATTACCTCTGCTGTTCTTGATCCACTCTTTTAGCTTTGTTTTTAATAGTTTCAGCTTCTCAGCTAAGACACATCCAAGTTTCAAATAAGACGGTTTCAGCTAACAATCTCCACAAGTCAACAAAATAAGATTGTGATCTGATCCTATTTTATGTAGAAGGCTATTTTGATGCGAGTAAATTCCTATTACCATTGTGCACAATGAAGGATTTGTCTATCCTGGAAGCACTCCTATGGTTATTCCCCTTGCACAATGAAGGATTTGTCTATCCTCGAAGCAATCCTATGGTTGTCCCCCAAGAGGAGCAATTCTTTTAAATTGCAACAACTGAAGCAAGGGAGAAGTGTTGAAAATTGTTTTCAGTTGCTATAGTAATATCTTTAAGCAAAATAAATTGCTTAGGTTTAGGATTAAACATATTTTTTGAATTTTAAATTTCATTCAGACAGATTAGAGTTTGTTGAGATATTTTAATTTTTTGAGTTTCACATTATGCTGATTTTTTATTTAAGTTGGCAATTTAAAGCCCTCTTATGTTTATACAACTAGTTTCTGGACACCTGCCTCGCACATATATCCCATGTAAATTTTTATAAATTTATTAGAACGATTAAAATTTTATGAAAACATGCGTGGTTTAAACTTTGGTTAGTATTTAACTAACTTTCAATGAAGCCACAAATGGTTAATTCTAATTTGAGTCCAGATAAAAAGCTTACAACAATTAGAAATTTATGAAAAATTAAATTAAACAAGTCTAATAAAGAGAAAACAAAAAAAATAGAGAAGAAAAAATTTCAACATATATATCGTTCTTAAGACTTTAACCATAACAATATATGGAAAAAAATATATATAGAATCAATACATAATTTTTGTGTTCTTGTCGATATCTTCTCTCCAACCAATCAAAATTCAAGAATCTTCTATATCATGAACTAAAGCATAAAAGAAATAATACAACAGTGTTAAGTGCTTCACTATTTTAACTACAGAATGCAATTATGCAAAGGATGTCTTAGGTGAGAGTCCTATGAAACAAAAAAGATGAATTATATAGATAAAATTGGGGAAGTATCAAAAGATATCTTAAAGCTCTATATTAAATAATTGGAGGTTATGAAGAATATGAAAGGTATAAGAGTTATGAATATGAAGAGTAACAATTGTATAAATAATTAAATATGAGTTAGACTTTATAAAGGATTTTTAAAAAAAAATTTAATGATATTGTTGTAATAACTTAACTTTGTAAGGATATTTTGGTATTTCAACTTTCAACTTTTTTGTTCCCACTTTTAGTAATATATATTATTGCGAGAAACCTTTTTGTTGCATCATCTTTTTAAAGAAACACAAGTTGAAAGTGAAGCACTTGTACGTACGAAGTAATCACAAAAATTTAACTACTACATGCCATTACAGGGAAATACATCAGAGTACCTTTATTATTGCACTTAAGAAAGTTCCAACACCCTTAGAGATTAAAGACAGCCAATTATGAACAATATCATGACATACCCTCATAATGTTTGAATTTATGGTGTCAAGTTCATACAGGCGGCAAATCTCTACACTCTGCATAGAAAAGCAAAATTAACAAAGCAAGAATGACTAAGGAACCACCAGATTCAAATGAAGTTGTTGAGCAGGATGTTTGAGAGCAAAAACCATAAGAGTGAGGAATAAAAAGAAAAGTCACCCAGGAAGCTGTACCTTTAACAGAATTTGGCTATGCTGTACAGGCTGCTTGTACAGCAAATTCTCCAATAATCCAATCCCTTGTTTTATGCATGAAGTCAAGTATATTGGTGCAATCTGAAGAGAAAAGAAAAAACAAAGATCCAAAATATATGAGTAGAAGAACCAAAATCTGAACTAAGTTTTCAGACATTGATATTGTACTTTTCTCCACAGATTGAGCTTCCAGTATATAGGTTCAGCAAAAGTAGCTTATAAAATTCCATGATGTATCCAAACTGTGGAAGGGAGCTCATGGGTAAAAGCTCTCCAGCATCTGGAAATTGTTTCAAGGTTCAATTGTAGTTGTAAGTCATGGGTTGTCTCCAATCCAGAAACATCATATCTTCCCATACATTTTGGGGGACATGTGATGTACCCATGTTGAATTTCACTTATGCCTTTTGGTTTTCCACATTTTCTTTACTTGGAGTGAAAGCTGAACCTTACACATGTACATGAAAATAAATGAAGAGTTTTAAGTAACAGTTTGTTTTCTTGAGGAATTTTTACGTAATAGTGCAAGTACAAGTAAACGAGGCAATAGTGCAAGTACAAGTAAACGAGGCATTCATTTGCCCAAGTTTGCATCCCCACATACTTGCCATGTTAATGCATGAGAAGACAGAACTTGAGCATATACAAGTCTATGCAGCTCTTCAATGCTAACTCCACCCAGTTTGGAATGCTCTTCATGTAAAAGAATTTCTGCATGAGTGCTCCCAGCTGTCAACAACTCTACAGCATGCACCATCATCCTTGAGAGATGAAAAAAAGGACTTGCATCAAACAAACAAATAGAGAAAAAAAATGCTAAAGTGCTCAAGCCACCCAACAAAAAAGTGCACAGAGAGAGAAGGTTAACAAACCAGGGACCAAATGATCTTGAGCACTCTGCTAGAACAACCTGAACATATAGGATATTTTCATGAGTTCTGCGCTACATTAAACATCAACTAAGGTTACAAATTAAATCTTTAGAGTGATTTACCTCAGTATTTTCTCCTAGAATTCCAAGTATAAGACCAAACAGCCTATGGGGGCTGGAAACTGGCTTTACTTGCATGCACTTCTGAGCTGAATTGTGCATGTTCTCAAGACCCTACACCACAAAAATAGAATGTGTATTTTAAGCACAAACGTAACAGCAAAAGAATCTTCTTGCTCTCCACTTGTGACTCAACTTTTGGATGATTGTGCAACAAAGTGACTCAACCCAAGCGACCTAGATGCTTAGATCAAGTTGAAAGAGGAACTGACCGCAGTAAATGGCCTAATGTATAAGAGATGGGATATAAAAAGCTCCATCCAGTTGAAAGTTGCATTTGATAGAACAGTGGGATTTCCCAACATGATCTGGATCAAATTTTTCAGCCCTTCTTTAGTCTGCCGGTGATCACATTGAAGCCAATAGGAACTGCAGTCCAGTTTACTTATTTGTGTCCTCCACTTCTCCCAAGCCTAACAAAGAAAAAGGCATCAAATGTTGTCCAGTAAAGGCCACTGATCGTTACCAAAGGCCTAAATTACCTTCATGAAGTCGGGCTTGGTTTTGTAACACTCGCCCAAATTGTCTTCCCTCAGACTAGGACGCATTCTAGGCATCTTCGATATAAGAACAGCAACCGCTTCGACCAGTCCATTTTCTGTCTTTTAAGAGAAAGAATCAAACCGGTTAAAAGAGGAAACAGGAAAGCTGTAATCATAGTTCAGAGACCCTTTTCAGGGAGACAGGGATTCTTCAGAAACTATATGAGAGCAATCAAATAAGATCCTCATTGCTCTCGTTCCCCAGGGCTTCAGTCACCAGCTCCCCAATCAGCAAGTGACCAATTGTCTAGACTTAATCTGATGACATTACTGCCACTTGCACGATCATAGAGAGAGTCCTCTACCCCCAGAGACTCATTACTTGTAATCTTCTTAACTTGACTAGTCACAAAAAGAAAGTATAATGTTGTTAATGCTAAAGACTAGTGATAGAAAGGAGGGTATAAAGATATATCAAGCTGTTACAACGCAGTGTATGCCAACTAGAAGCTAAAGAAAGAACAATGTGATACAACAAGAAAATCCACTTCATCATCCTACTTGACAGTGCATCCTGTAGTTAGATCGATCTCTCGGGCAAAACATGCAAAGAGTGATAGACTTTGGAACTTGATAGAAAAGGTACAAAGCCAAATAAGGTGTCAAAGCTTTGAAAGGAGAACGCATTACCCCATGATTAGGTATATCAATACAAGAGGCAATAATTGTTCCCAAGTTAACTGATGTACAGATCATTTACTAGAGTGAAGTACAGAATATGATGTAATGTGAATTATCTAGGATTAGTTAAGCTATGCTAGACAGCCACTGATCACAAGTTCAAAATTCTTGCCTCTCCTTTTTTTTCTTTTGTCAAGTTAAGTTCAAAATTCTTACCTCTCGACTAGATAATTGATCAAACCGGTAAGAGCCATGCAAGCGCAACAATTTTACCTGCAAAATTGGCAATCATAGACTTATGCATGCTCCTACAACAAAATCTTGACATACAACATCACACAAGCAACAAAACTTGAATATGCAGTTATAAATGGTCAATATCCACAAATATTATTCTTACCACAGTTTCCAGCCAGCCAATGGCCAATGCCGATGACAATGAATCCCAGTAGTTAGGATCTTCTTCAACAACCTGTAATGAGCAAATAAATTTGAAATGAACACAGAAAGATGGAATGGCTAGTCCTTCCAGCATAGTTTCGTTCCTCTTTGTCATTTTATCATGGCTTCTTCACTTCTGTTATTTGTTTTCTCCAACTGCTTTGTTATGTTTTATCTTGAGCCAACGTTCAATCGGTAGTCTCTCTACCTCTCAAGGTTGGGGTAAGGTCTGCATACACACTACCCTACTCAGAACCCCACTTGTGGGATTACACTGGGTATATTGTTGTTGTACCCCAAATTAGTATTATTGACCTTACTGTTTCATGGAAGTTATTTTTTTTTTTCAAAATGTTGATATTCACTGTACTTTAGAACTCACACTTGATATTCACTGTACTTTTGAACGCTCACCTACTTAAATACAACTAAATTTTAATTGCTACGTTTATATCTATCTCCCGTCAAATTACAACACTTAATCGCAACTAACAATTTATCAATCAACAGGCCCATAAATGTAAGGTTCACAGGGATATCAACTGAAAGCTAAACCTGTACTCCAACAAGTTCCTCCTGAAAATCCACAAGCTTGGAGTGGATAGTTGGCAGAGTTCCCGAAAATAAGGAATTGTAGTCCTGTTGGATGAAACATACATTAAATAAGAAGAATAGTATAGTTTCACAGACTGTAAGACGTGTGACATCCGGCAGAGAAAATCAAGGAAACTTGTACAATATAGAAGAAGAACATACAGCTAACCAATCTATCAACCGTTCAGGAATCCAAGATTGAGATTGCTTGTCTACATAAAATATCTCCAATAGCTCCCACGCAGCTTTCAGACACATTGGCGCTACAACTTCCTAACAGGCACACACAGCCACCAGATAAATACTAAATAGCAAAGGTCAGAATCTGGATACAGCCAAACAAAAGTGAGATGACAATTACTCGCATTTACTTTCTTCTTTTTTTTCCTTTGAGAAAACAACAAATACTCACATTTATTACAGACTTGGGATCTTCAATAAGTGATTTAGGAGGCGGGTTTCGATCACTGAGAAGAGAACTTATCTCTTTGCTGTACTCTATGACATGCTTCCACCTGATTACATGTAAAATGCAGTAACTGTCAAACAGTGACTCAATGGAAGGACAAGCCACCCAGACTGCTATAGTGTGGATTAAAACTCTCAGGTCTCTAATAGGGAAAGAAACTTCAAGCTTCTGGACTTAGAACTCTTTTTTCTGACAAGTTTATGTGATTTAGAACTCCTGTTGTAGAAAGGGAAGAAAATGTCCCCCGGATTTCCACCATCAATTTTTTCCAATTGCATCACAAGCAATTGGATTGGAAAAAGTACTGGAAGTTTGCAAGTATATACAAATGAACAAGAGGCACTAAGCTTGCAGCAGCACCTTGTCTTAGGTTTGCAAGGTAAATCAGTCGAATATCTTCAAAATTTGTTTAAAAAGTGCCGGTATTACCATATGTAGACTGAAAACGCAGAAACAAAAACTATATTGTTTTCTGTGAAAGACACCCAACCCTCTTTACATAAAGGAAGTTCATGGGTGCACCCAAAAGAAATGAAGAGTACTCAACTATAAAAAATTCATCCCTACACCCTCAAAAACTCTTCTATTTCTTGATCCACTATCACCTATTTTCAAAAAGCATGCGCTTGAAACCAAATTACTACAATTTTTTCCTAACAAAGCCTCATTAAATGCCTACATCTTTAATTCGAAACCACCCCAACACTTCATGACCGTCTCCCACTTCACCAAATGGAACTTCCTTGCTCCTACCGACTCACATAGAATGTTTCTGATGCAAGTTGGAGCCTAAAATAAAGAGATAAAGTATTTGGAGATGCTAGATCTCTAAATGAAAATTTTATAGGTGCTTGGCCATAAGGGAAAACTTTAAGTATATGTGGTCCATCATCCAGAGTAGTGGAGATATAGACGATGATGTCGCACATCGTATTGGGGCAGCATGGAGTAAATGGAGGTTTGCCTCAAGAGTACTGTGTCACAAGAACATACCATCTAAACTCAAAGGTAAGTTTTACAGAATGGTGGTTAGACCATCTTTGCCGTATGGGGTGGAGTGTTGGCCAATAAAAAATGCACATATTCAGAAGATGTATGTCGCAGAGATGAGGATGTTGAGATGGATGTGTGGTCACACCAGGAGTGATAAGATTAGGAATGAGACCATTCGGGAGAAGCTAGAGGCGACCCTGATGGTTGATAAGATGAGGGAAGTGAGACTGTGATGGTTTAGACATGTGCAGAGAAGGAGTATCGATGCTCCTGTTAGGAGGTGCGAGAGGTTGGTTTTAGGAGTTACACGGAGGGGTAGAGGTAGACTGAAGAAGTATTGAAGGGAGGTGATCAAACAAGATATGGTGAAACTTGATCTCACCGAGGACATAACCTTAGATAGAAAGAAGTGGAAGTCACTAATTAGAGTAGCAGGCTAATTGGTTGGTAGAGTAGGTGGATGTCTCGCCTTGGGGTATAGTAGGGTAGCAGGAGTAGTCGTGTTTTATATCCGGTGTTGTCATTGTCTATCGTATGTGTTAATTTTATCATATTTACATATTGTCATGTGTTTTTCATTATTAGTCGCCCTTTCTGTTCCCTTTCCTTTCCTGTCGGTCATATCTAGTTTATTCTGCTTATGGATTTTTGAGACAAGGGTTCCCAGGAAACAGCCTCTCTACGTCTATGAGATAGTGGTAAGGTCTGCGTACATTCTACCTTCCCCATATCCCACTCGTGGGATTCCACTGGGTATGTTGTTATTTTTGGCCATGAGAACCAAAAACAAATAACTTGATTTGGAAATTTTTAAGTTGGAAATAGAGTTATGTTTGAGAATACTTTTTGCGAACAATATTTTAAAATTTGAATGTATTTTGCACATATGGTTCGTTTCTAATTTCTAAGAACAAGCAAACTCACCCAACTTGACATATTTACCTCAAACATACAATTAAATTTGCTTTAAAAGAGTAATATATCAAAATAGATACTCACATTACGTCATAGATTAAATCTCATGTATGAGCTATTACATGCTCTTACATATATTTTTTGACTTTATTTGAAATTTTGCAATTGGAGTTGTGTTTGATAATAGTTTTTGGCTTTGCAAATAATATTTGGATTTTTGAACTTTTCAAAAAAAAAACATACATGATTTAAACATAAAATATAATTTAAATGAGGTTATTTTTCTACAAATAAAAATTTTAGGTTAAATTTGAAAAAAAGAATGTAGCGGAAGTGAAACAAGGTTTTGGGTGTTTTTCAAATGCTACATACAAGTTGTATTTGGAATTTTCATGGTCAATCACTAGATTTCAATAAAGTGGGTGATCCAAGAAAAGGTGAAAAATTCTCATGACAAACAAGTCCTTCATTTCTTCCTTTACATAGATATCTTTCTCACCACCTTCGAAGCCTCCTCTCAATTCTGTTACATCGGGTTCCAAGTTGTTTGATCTTTTATTTGAGGCACAAAATGGCGAGCCAAGTTAAGAAGTAGGAAGAGCCACAACCTTACAGTTCAACAACTATGCTTAAGTTGCAATATCCTCCACTTCTCCAGTTGGATACTTTCTAAGGCTAATCTTTAAGGAAACCACCCGAAACCAACTTAGCACATAACCCAAATGCTCCAATTGCGTCCTATTCAGTGTTTTGGAAGGCGCAAGGCGACAAAACACGGCAAATCCTATCCTGTGCTATAGAGGTCTTATCAACATACCTATGTTGCTAAGTCTTTCTCCAAAAATGTTGCAACGGTGTCAAATCCTCCAAAAATACACTACTTTTAGAGAACCCAACATGAACTTGTCAATATTTTTGAAAAGTCGGAACAACATAAGATATAGGTCCTATCAACATCACAAAGAAATAAATTGTCGTCTGCAAACATCAGATATTGAACCAAGTGAAGTGCATCAAGGATGAGTAGAGTGAGGTGTTGGTGGATGAGACTTTCATTAGACTAAGGTGGCAACCTTACTTTCATAAACTCCTAAACGAAAAAGAAAATAGAGATATTGAGTTGCGTAAGTTGGCACACTCCAAAAGTCATCGGATTTTGGTCATTACAGGCGATTCAGAGTTGAGGAGGTTAGAATGGTTGTTAGTAGGATGAAGAGAGGGAGGGCGATCGGACCAAATGACATTTCAGTAGATTTTTTTTAGAACATGGTCAAGGATGGCATAGAGTGGTTGACTAGACTGTTCAATGCTATTATGAAGACTACCAAGATGCCTGATGAATGGAGGAGGAGTACGATGGTTCCATTGTACAAGAATAAGAGGGATATTCAAAACTGTAATAATTACAGGGGCATCAAGTTGTTAAGTCATATTATGAAGGTCTGGGAGAGTAGTGGAGATGAGGGTGAGAAAAGTAGTGTATTACGGAGAATCAGTTGGGATTCATGCCAGGGCGGTAGACTACTGAAACAATTCATCTTGTTTGGAGATTAGTGGAGCAATATAAGGAAAGAAAGAAGGACCTTCATATGATGTTCATTGATCTCGAAAAGGCCTATGACAAGTTTCGAGAGATGTCCAATGGAGGTGTCTAGAGGTGAAAGGTGTCCTAGTGGCATGTATTAGGGTGATAAAGGACATGTATGACGGAGCCAAAACTAGGGTAAAAACGGTGGGAGGAGACTCAAGAGTATTTTCCTGTTGAGTTAGGACTTTATCAAGGATCTGTGTTGAGCCCTTTTCTGTTTGCCTTGGTGATGGATAAGCTGACGTGATCTATCCAGGAGGAGGTTCCATGGTGTATGTTATTTGCAGATGACATAGTACCGATTGATGAGACTCGGACTAAAGTCAATGATTGGTTGGAGCTTGGAGACACGCCTTGGAGTCCAAAGGATTCAAATTGAGCAAGGACCAAAACAAAATACTTAGTGTTGTGAGGGATGAAGCAGACATTGATGTGAGGCTTACCACTCAACCTATCCCCAAGAGGGAAAGCTTTAAGTATCTAGGGTCCATCATCCAGAGTAGTGGTGATATCAATGATGATGCCACATTTCGTATTGGGGCAAATGGACAAAATGGAGGCTTGCCTCTGGAGTATTGCATGATAAGAAGATACCATCTAAACTCAAAGGTAAGTTTTACAGAATGGTGTTTAGACCATCTTTGTTGTATGGGTGGAGTGTTGGCCAATCAAAAATGCACATGTTTAGAAGATGCAGGTCATAGAGATGAGGATGTTTTGAGATGAATGTGTGGTTATACCAAAGTGATAAGATTAAGAATGAGACCATTCGGGAGAAGCTAGAGGTGACCCCTGTGGCTGATAAGATGAGAGAAGCAAAACTATGATGGTTTGGACATGTGCAGAAAAGGAGTACCGATGCTCCTATTAGGAGATGCGAAAGACTGAATCTGGGAGTTACAAGGAGGGGTAGAGGTAGACCGAAGAAGTATTTGAGGGAGATGATCAGACAAGATATAGTGAAACTTGATCTCACCGAGAACATTACCTTAAATAGGAATCGCGAATTAGAGTAGCAGACTAATAGGTTAATAGGTTGATGTCTGGTCGTGGGGTATAGTAGGGTAGTTGTCCGGTGTTGTCTTTATTTGCCTTATATATGTTAATTGTCTCGTATTTACTTGCTATCATGTGCTTTTCATTATTAGTCGCTCTTTCTGTTCACTTTCTTTCTCTTCCTTTCCTGTTTTCCACATCTAGTTTATTCTGCATATGGATTTTTGCGACGAGGGTTCCCAAGAAACAACCTCTCTGCCTCTATGAGGTAGTGGTAAGGTCTGCTTATATTCTGCCCTCCCCAGACCATACTTGTGGATTCCACTAGAAATGTTGTTGTTTGTAAACAACAGATATAAGATAACCACGGTAGTATTTCCCCAACAGTAACAATAAAGTCCCTCAAGTAACCACCTGCCACTGCACTACCCATCATTATGCTTGGCACCTCCATAATTAAAATGAGTAGCATAGGTGACAAAGGGTCTCCCTATCTCAACTCGCGAACTACCACAGAGATCACACGAGTTGCCATTCACAAGACATTCCTAACAATGGAAATGCAATGCTTGACCCAAGTTCTCCATTGAATGCCAAAACTCAACTCAACGTTATTTATTCCAAGTTTCCATGTTTACACGCCTTCTCGAGGTCTAGCTTACCCCCAATTCCTAGAACTCCTTGCTTTTATTTTAAGTCAATAACTTCATTTGACACCAAAGTTGCATCAAATATATGTCTTCCCTCCACAAAAGGGTTAGGCGATGTAGACAATGTCTCATCAAATACCCTCTATAATCTATTGAAAGCATATTGGAGATAATCTTATAAATACTTCCCACTAAACTATGGATGTATGACTTTTTATGTTCAATGCTCCTTTTTTTTTTTGAAATGATGACAATGTAGATGCATCGAGACTTCCCTCAAATTCTCCCTTTTTGAACTTCTTTATGGTCTCCACCACCTCACCTTTGATCCAACATTGTTGGGGAAAAGCGAAAAGCGAAAAGCGGAAGTGAATACATCTGGTTCGGAGCTTTATCTCCCGCACAACACTCCACTGCCTTTCTCACCTCCTCTTCCTTGATCACCCTCTCCAACCACTCCATATTAACTCTTATACCCCTGTCTCTCCCCACCCCCACCCCTTCAATACCCAATCCACTCCCTCTTTGAATAATTGCCTAACCACTAGTTATGTCACTCGAGAGCCAAAAAAAGACATCCTTACAAAGATGCCATGACAACGACAATTTGCCAAGTTATCAGACCAAGGTAGACATTTAAAATGCATATGCTCCAACTTGAGGAGAGTGTTTGGAAGTCAATATCTATCAGTTGTGCATAAATGCAAATTTCAAATTACAGATTCTTCTTTATTTTTATTTTTGGATAAAGGTAACATCCTCTATATATAGCAAAAGCAGCATCAGAAGTTGCTGAAAATATCACCAAGAGCCATGAAGACACTGTCAAAAGCTATTCTAATACAGTAGGTTGTGTCAATAACAATTTGCATATTAGATCAATCAAATCCCCTGTATCCCCCAAGAGATACTACAACAACAACAACAACATACCCACAAATGGGGTCTGGGGAGGGTTGATTGTACGCAGACCTTACCACTACCTCATAGAGATAGCCCCAAGAGATACTGTTTACAGCAAAATTACATGTTCATATAGCTAGTATGATTAGATAGAGTTAGTGTTTCACTACAAAGCAAACACTTCCTGTTGAAAGTGTATACATGTGATGTTGTATGGTTGAAAAATCAGAGTGGTTGAAAGAAATTTATAGACATTTTCTCCCTTTTAGACTAACATAATAGGATTTTCACGTTGAGGAACTTTTTTTGTTTTTGGAAATCCATTCTTTTTACCTTTTGAGGAAATACCTCGAGAAAACATCTTCAAAGAAATGAAGAATCCTTCAATCTCAAAAACAAAACAATCAATGAATTTGCTCATTCGCATTCCCTGAACTGAGAATTGCTTTGATGAGGTTTAAGCTCCTGAATGCTTTCCTCATACTAAACATGCCCATAGATGAACAATTCTTGACGTTATATCAGGTCTATTTCAGCTAAATCAAGTTACAGGTTTACCACTCCGGCATTTTACTTACCGGAAAGAACAGAAATACTTACCACTCTGGGTTGTAAGGAGGGGTATCCAACGACATTCTAGATGCTGCAGACAAAGAATGTTTCCGGCTCTGAAGAAGAGCGAAAGGGGTCACTGAACTGTAAGCCATTCTCCTCCACCTTGCAGCATCAACTTCATCGTCTCCGCTGTTACTAAGCTTCACTTCCACCACTCTTCCGCCAGCCTCGCCGTCTCCGTCCGCCTCGTCCGACTGACGCTTCTGGAAAACTGAGACTCGGAGATTATTGCCACACGCCCATGAAAAGGAGAGTCGATGAATTGAGGATTTGAGGCCGTGACGGAGAGGGTAGATGACTATCGGTTGATTTTCCGACTCTGGCGAGACTGGAACCATTGCGAGATCATCGGATTCTGACGTCAGCCCTGGCATTTCTCCGGATTGTTGCTTTAATACGAATTCAGGAAGAAAAAAAAACTGTGTATCTAGGGTTTTAAGAATGGGTTTATGGCAATAGCTAGGGAATAAGAAAACATAATTTCAATTTGGATCTTTACGGAGAGAACACATGGAGATTTCACATTTTTCTAGTACAACAACAAAAACTAAACCCAAATGATTTCAATTTAACTAAAGAATAAAATAATATATCTAAAGTAAAAGAAGAAAGATGAAAAAAGGAGAGTATGTAATAAATATATATGTGAAAAAAATAATAAAATAAAAGAAATATCTAATCTAAATAGGATTTTTATTAAATTAAGTGATGATTATAAACTTATGTAGAAACCAGATAATACTATTGAAACACCCCTATAACAAATAGTAAGATTAACTAAGGAAAATAATATGAAAACTGATGAAAATATAGATAGTGAAAATAATAAAAGAGAAAATAGTAAAAGGTGTAGTCACAATACTAAAAAAAAAATAAAGAAAATAATATTATAGCCTACAAGACATATATGAAAAGCTAAATAAAATGGAAAATAGAATAATAAAGTTAGAAAAATATATAGTTAAAA
>JAABOM020000103.1:15870241-15905129 GCA_011800125.2 Solanum clarkiae
TATTACGACCACCAAAAGAATCATCTCAAAGGTAATTGAAAGATAAAGTAAAGTATATTGCTTATTGATGGGTGGTATCTCGAGGGGTGGAAGAATCACCTAGCCAGGGACGATCCTATCACGGGGGGTAGCCCGAAGGGTTAGAGAAGAGCCTAGACAGGGCCGATCCCGATATGGATTTACCACTGATCAGCTGGTCATTTATATTACATGCTGTGCACATATTATATAGTAAAGGTAAAGTAATAAAAAGAACATAAAGTACGTGATCCCATAATATGACTAAGGGTGGTCTCTTATCGTACAACAGTGAAATAGTTTCATTTGAGTTGTTACTTCATATATAGTACTTCCTGCCTTACATATTTAGTACATTATCTTGTACTGATGTCCCTTACGGGGGACCTGCATTTCATGTTGCAGGTACAGGTGCTAGTAGCTCCCCCTAGTAGGAATACAGGATATCCAGATGTTGTTACCAAGCTCCAGGTTTCTTCGGAGCTTTGCATGTCTAAAGCTTATATTTTGTGTTGTACAGTTAGTCGAGGTGGGGCCTGTCCCAACCCTTATCAGATACTTTTCCTTATCTAGAGGCTTTGTAGACTATGTAAATTAAAGTGTGGTCATGTCTCGTACTTTAAACACCGTGGCCCCAACGGCCTAGCTATACACATTCCCTTTTGGCTTATTATCACTATTTATTTTTTTAAAAGGCATGTGAAATGTAGAAATTCCTTATAATATATATAGAAAACGCATAGATACAGGTTGGTTCTCCCAGACCTTATCGGCAACGGGTGTCATTCCGCCCTAACAGGACTTTGGGTGTGATAGGAAGTAAGATAGATATTGTCCTCAGAATGGAGGACTCACCCAAAGCTATCTTCAAACAATTCGACTAGCCACATTCAGGAGGATCGATAGGAGCTTAGGTCCCTACATGGTGAGATCATGTAGGCAAAGGGTGTTCATTAGTACTAGGAATGTACTAAGTATACGGGGTGCAATGCAACAATGATATAAGTCGTAATATTCAAGATGCATAATCGTAATCAATAGATATAAGCTCAATATGACATGTGTAATCAATGCTTGAGTTAAAACATGTATGTGGATAATCAACTTGCATAACATAATATACATATGTGGGAGGAGACCTTAACCGACATATAAGACCAAGTGAGCTACTACTTGGAATCCTGATGTTCACTCCATATCAAATAAAGGAGTGGTCTACTTGCTAAGGTAAACTAAACTTGACCCCACATAGTGGGTAACTTGTCCTTCTTGGATCCACTAGTAAACCCATTTAGGGAAACAACATAATCCTATGGTGGTACATAGTTAAGAGATCAAGACTTTATATAAGGATCACTTGAATCGAGCCTCCATCTTAAGCCTCATTTGGTGCTAAGTCTAATCCCATAGAATACTTGAAATAATCATATCATGAATGTCTTGTAAAAACATGGTAACTTGGCATGAGTAGCTCAGTCACATACATGACCGCTACACATGGTGTATACCTTATACTAGAGAGTAGAAGCAATGCATAGACTTGACCCTTCTAGTAGGCATCATATTTCACATGAGGGTAGAGATTGTAACATGCTTGTCGCCTACTAGTGAGCTTGAGTTTGTACATGAGGGTAAAATAGTTGTCATGCTTGCCCCCTTCATGTAGACATTATTTACTCACAAGAGGATAGAATATAGAATAAGGGCTCAACATATTACTTGCAAATCATAGAAACTTTTCATGAGTTTAGTACATTCTTGGGATCCCATATTTACCATAAAAACACTTGTCTTGCAAAACATGCAATAGCCTTTCTTTAACACAAGAATCTTTGTTATATAAATTTAGTCAAACATGGTGGGTATATGAAAACATGCTCAAAATCATGTAGTTTAAGAGTATAAGACAAGAAAGATTAAAATCAAATCATTTTAAAGTCATGCAAATCAATCCACCAACATTGTAGTAAAACTCTTAATTTGGATATCATGAAATCCATCTTAAAAGTTTACAATCTCTCATAGTTTTCATAACTCATGTCATGCATAGCTTCAATAGATATAAATTAACTCATGGAATAAGCTTTCAGTAGATATTCATACATAATCAATCAATACTTGATAAAATCAAACATAACTCATATATATAATGCATAATAGGAAGTACCCATGAAGATTCTAACCTTGAAATCATGAAATTTCATAAAAAGAGAGTGTTGAGCTTTACGGGTGAAAAGACCCATGAGTGAAGACCTACACACCTAAATCTTGGAGTTTCTTGAAGAAAGATTTGGGGAAGACTTGAGGCTCGAATTGGGCTCTTGAAATCCAAAACAAGTTCTTAAGGTTTTTAAATTTTAATGGGGTAGTTAATGATGTCTTGGAGAAAATTTGAGAGGTTGTTAAGAGCTTTAGAGTTGAAAAATTGCTAAGGAATGAGATTTCCCGTCTAAATGGGCATTGGGTTATTATCAAATGCCCTCGAGCGAAATTGGAAAATGAAGGAACCTGGTGCACTGGTCCGCGTCCTGTGCGCGACGCGAACGCACAACAGATAGGGGATTTCACCAGTCCATGGCGTGACACGGACTGGTTGCATAGGTACACTATCTTGGATCCTATAGCTAAAAATAATTTTTCGCTACGGGTCATCTAAAAATTGAAGGCCACCCATTTCCTGTACAATATTTTTTCCGAACAAGAATATGAAGTCAGATTTTTAAAATCATGTATGGATTTTGAGATATTTAAGAAATAGACTATAGGGCATTTGAGAAGCACATGAGAGGTGTTTCAATTCACGCCTAAAATGACCAAGGATTTAATTAAATAGGGGTTGGAATGGATGAAAATACTCCTCTTAAAAACTGTCATATGAGTCTATGAGACCCCATTTACGGGCCGTAGACCATTCTATGAGTGGTAACCTACCTCTTCGTAAACTAAAGATCCTAAAATTTAAGTTGCTAGAATTTGTCACGAAACCTCCTCTACGAGTTGTAACACATTCTACGAGTTATTTGCTAACTCGTAATCTAAGATACTGAAAAGCTGATATTTGAAACATCAATTCGTGAAACCAATTTACAAGCCCTAAAATACTTTATGGGTTATATACCATCTCGTATATAGGCCTCAAACTTAGAAAATTTCACCAAGTAATTTGGGGGTTTTATGAGACCCATTCTACGAGTCGTAGACCTATTTTTGAGTCGTAAATGGCCATCATGAACCTTCTTCTGTAGATTTTTCTCAGCCTTTTGAAGAGAATTTAGGGATTTAGGTCAAGGCACAAATCTCTCTATGGACTCTAACAATCAACAAGCTCTCGCCTCACTCATGCAATCAATAAATCAAGAAATTCAGCATTTAAAACAATCAAACAATCAACAAATCACACTTGGGCTCTAGAACTCTATCGTATATCATATTGAGAATGAAAGGAGAACTCAAAGGATGAGAATTCAAAAAGTTAGAGGGGATTCATTACCATCAACTCTCTCATCATCAGCAGGTAAGAATAAATGTGGGTATTTAGCCTTCATATCCTCCTTTTCCTCCCAAGTAGCCTTTTCTCCAAATTGGTTCCTCTAGAATACTTTGACAACTAAGATCAAGGATTTGGATAGGAATCTCCTCAAAACTCAGACTATCTTTCACTCTAATAATCTCAACAGGCATTACCAAATGTAGATCTCCCAAAGACATCTTCAGCATAGAAATATGGAAGACTGGGTAGATGGCTGCTAGCTCTGATGGTAGATCTAACTCATACGCCACATTGCCCACTCTCTTTATAATTTGATAAGGGCCAGTTTACCGCGGACTCAACTTTCCTTTCTTTCCAAACCTTATCACACCTTTCATAGGCGACACTTTCAAATATACACATTGACCTAAAACTCTAAATCTCTTCTTCTTGATATCTGTGTAGGAGTTTTGTCAACTCCGTGCAGTCCTCAACCTTTCTCGAATGATCTTCACCCTCTCCATATCTTGGTGGACCAAATCTGGTCCAATCAACCCTACTTCACCTACCTCAAACCAGCCAATCGGTGACCTACACCTCCTCCCATAGAGTGCTTCATATGGGGCCACCTGGATGCATGGATAGAAGCTGTTGTTGTAAGCAAACTCTATCAAAGGCAAGTGGTCATCCTAATTACTCTTAAATTCAATGGCATAGGCTCTTAACATATCCTCTAATGTCAGAATAGTACGCTCTGCTTGGCTATCTATCTGTGGGTGAAAGACAGTGCTAAGGTGCACCTTCGTACACAAACCCTTCTGAAAAGATCTCTAAAACTGGGCAGTGAATTAAGCTCCTCTATTTGAGATGATAGACAAAGGGACTCTATTCAGTCTAACAATCTTCTTTATGTATAATCGAGTGTAATCCTTCGTGGTGTCAGTCATCTTGACTGCCAAGAAGTGTGCGGATTTCGTCATCTGATCAACTATCACCTAAATAGAATCATGTTATCTGGGGGACCTTGGTAAGCCTGTGACAAAGTCCATGTTAATCATCTCGTATTTCTACTCTGGAAACTCAAAATTCTAAGCTACTCCATATGGCCTTTGGTGCTCAATTTTAACATGTTGGCAATTTGGGAACTTGGAAACGAACTTCGCAATGCCTTTCTTCATTTGACTCCGTAAGTAAACTTCTCTCTGGTCATGGTACATCTTGGTAGACACTGTATGGATGGAATATCTGGAACTATGGGCATCTGCCATGATTCTCTGTCAAACATCATCAACATCAAGAACACACAATCTGCCTTAATACCTGAATACCCCATCTCCCCCTTTGGCAAAAGCCATCACCTTCTGCTTATGAACACCCTCCTTTAACTGTAATAAGACAGGATCTTGATCTTGTTTCTCCTTCACCTCCACCACCAGAGTTGATGTAGACCCATTATGCACAAGAACTCCTCCTTCACCTGATTCGTTTAATTGAACCCCCAACCAGGCCAGTCTATGAACCTCTTTGGCTAACTTTCTCTTCTCCTCCTCCACATTGGCGGTGCTTCCCATTGACAAGCTGCTAAGAGCATCAACAACCATATTGTCTTTACTTAGATGGTAGAGGATGCTCATGTCGTAGTCTTTGAGTAACTCAAGCCACCTCCTTTGCCTCAAGTTAAGTTCTTTCTGGGTGAAGACATATTGCAGGCTCTTGTGGTCAGTGAATACATCAACATGGGCTCCATATAAATAGTAGCACCATAGTTTGAGAGCAAAAACCACTATTGCCAATTCCAAGTCATGAGCGGGATAGTTCTTCTCATGCACCTTAAGCTATCTAGAAGCATAGGCAACAACCTTCCCCCTCTGTATCAACACACATCCCAATCCCACTCTCAAAGCATTGCAGTAGATAATAAATCCATCAGTTCTATCAGGCAAGGTCAATACTGCTGCACTAGTTAACCTCGTCTTCAACTCCCTGAAACTTCTCTCATACTTGTCAGACCATTGAAACTTGACCTTCTTCTAAATCAGTTTAGTCAATGGTATGGATAAGGAATAAAATTCATCAACAAACCATTGGTAATAGCCAGCCAATCCTAGAAAACTCCTTATCTCGGTCAGTGAGATTGGTCTTGGCCAATTTTTAACCTCCTCAATCTTTTGGGTGTCTACCTATATTCCATCTCAAGAAACCACATGGCCCAAGAAAGCAACGGATTTGAGCCAAAAATCACTATCACGATCCAAGCCTAGGGCCTAGACGTTACACGGCAAATGGGGAAAGACGCCAAACATGCCTCTTAGCATATTGTCATACATCCTTGGTTGTTGATGCATACAAAGACATATACAAATAAAAGTAAGGGCAACGAGACTAAGGGAAAAACTTGCATCAACGTTGAAGTAAGAAGTCAAGAGTCAAGCTCATACATAGTACACACCTTGTCCAACATACACCTCTAAAACTTACAAAGAGCGGGGGCCAAGATAAAGTAACCATGCTCACCGTCATAGTCAAAGATAATAGTGTCTCAATACATAGATAATAGAGAAAAGACATAAACCAAAGTCCCCGAAATGATGGACTCACCAACAAGCTTAGAATAGCACCGCCTAGCCACGTGGAGGAGGAGGATAATCAACTCGGGCACCAGTTCCTACATGGTGATATTGTATAGGCAAAAGTATGTATTAGTACGTTTGAATATACTAAATATGTGGGATATAATGTAGCAAAAAATAGACATCATAATCCAAAATGCAAAACGATAGACAATAAGCATATTATAGCAAGATGGCATGTATGATCAATGCATAAGTAAATCATGATTAAGTATATCATGATCATACAGAATATCATATGTGAAGAATGAGACCAAGCAAGCTATCCAAGGTATAAACCCCTTAGTGGTTGATGGTGGTCGCACCCCGCCATCCATGGTGACGAAGTATAAACCCCTCGCATGGTTGATGGAGGTCACACCCCACCATCCATGGTGAAGAGGTATAAACCCCTCACAGTTGATGATGGTCATACCCCAAACATCCATGGTGACGAAGTATAAACCCCTCGCATGGTTACCCGGGCTCTTTTCCCCTCGGATCGGGCATGGTCTATGCAACACTTTATATGGGATTCACCATAGGCTCTAATGCAATATCTCATGTAGGAATAAACATGTACATAAGTTTATTTCATCATCATAACATCATTCATAGTATATCTCATGCTTTGGATCTTCAATTCCTCAAGAAATCATAACCGGACATTTTATCAAACACCTTGGGGCGTGTAATGGGAGTAAAAGAGCATCCAATTTAGAGATGAAATCATGCAGGAAAATCAGTGCTAAAACCTTTAGTCAACACCTTGTAACACCCCCAAGACATTCATATCAAAGCTCCTCATCAAATCCCACATTAGATCCAAGATTTGAAGCTCAAAAGATGCTAAAACCACCATACTTTCATAAACTAAAATTACTGTACAGTAAATTTCTCAATATTCAAGACCTACATGTACAATCACTTTAAATCATGCAATATTAAGTAAATGAGGCTTTAGGCACCATGGGTAGAAGGACCCAATGGCTCAACACTACATACCTTAGCTTTTGTGAAGTTCTTGAAGAAGACTTTAATGGAGATTTGAAGCTTGGGTGGGATCCTTGAAGAAATCCTTGAGATTAGCCTTGAGTTTGGTACTTGAAATAAGGGTTAAAAATGAGTTTAAGTGTTTGGGGAAATGTTGGGGAATGTTTTTGGGTAATACAAGGGTGAAATAAGGCTAAGTATAAGTGAAAATACGTTTGAGAAAACTTTGGTCCAACACTTAATAAAATCTGGGTGAACTAGAAAAAGACAGTGCAGAAATAACACCTCTCTGCTTCGCGGAGAGGTCGCGGATGCTCTCTGGTAATTGCACCAAGCAAAATTTTATAATTCGATTTCTTTGCTTTAAGACCGAGGTTAGACCCTTGTCACCCTAATCTGGATGCCTGAACAAGAATATTAAGTCAGATTTTCAAAATTCCAAACAAATTTTTAGATATATGGAAAAAAAGATTTCAAACACTTCTGAGGCACGTTTTCGGGCGCATTTTGGGGTCGTTTCACTCACACTTTGAAAACTTTGCATATAACTCATTATCTCTAAGCATTTACAAAGCGATTCTGAGGTGATTGAGCCAAAATTCACACTTCGAAAACTTTGCATATAACTTATTATCTTTGAGCATCTGCAAAGTAATTTTGAGGTGATTGGCATGCTCCTCCTCATCTCTGGAATCACCAAAATATCATTGATGAATACGATCATGAACATGTCAAGATAGTGTCTGAGTATTCTATTCATCAGGTCCATAAAGACCGTAGGCGAATTTGTCAACCCAAATGACACCACCAAGAATTCAAAGTAATCATATCAAGTTCAAAGAGCCATCTTCGGGATGTCTTATTTTGTCACTTTCAATTGGTGATAGCCTGATCTGAGGTCTATTTTGGAGAAAACAGTGGCATCCTGAAGTTGGTCAAACAAGTCATCTATCCTCGGAAGGGGATACTTATTCTTGACTGCACCTTATTCAATCGACGGTATTCAATATTCATCCTCAAGGAACTATCCTTCTCTCGCACAAACAAGACTAGAGCGCCCCATGGAGAGACATTCAGCATTATGAATCCCTTTTCTAGCAAATCCCTCAATAGCTCATTCAACTCTTTCAACTCCGCAGGGGTCATTCTATATGGTGGAATATCAATAGGTTGGGTTTCAGGAAGTACATCAATTCCAAAGTCGATCTTCCTATCAGAAGGGACTCTGGACAGATCCTCAAGAAACACATCAGGAAACTCTCTCACAATAGGGACATACTTAAGAATAGGGAGCTCAACATCGTCAAACTTGACTTGCACGAGGTGGTAGATACATCCCTTAGAGATTAGTCTTTGGGCCTTGAGTTAAGAAATAAACTTGCCCTTTAGGGCAACAAAATCTCCCTTCGACTCAATAACATGCTCATTTAGAAACTGAAAGATGATAGTTTGGGTTTTGTAATCAACAGAGGCATAGCAGGAAAGAAGCCAGTCCATACCAAGGATTACGTCGAAATTGACCATCTCTAACTTAATCAAATTAGCAAGAGTGTCCCTATAATAGATGGACACCACACAATCTCTATAGATTCTCTCAGCTCGAATGGACTCACCAACAGGAGTAGCGATAGAAAACAACTCAAGCAAGCACTCAGGAAGAATCTCGAATCTACTTGCCACATATGGCATCACAAAAGAACAAGTTGCACCTGGATAGAGTAAAGGATAGCAAGAAAAAGTAAAAACGTGAAGCATACCCATCACAACATCTGGTGTAACCTCTTGGTACTGTCGATTCCCCATCGCATACTAATGGTTTGTCCCACTGCTTGCCCCTGGTATAGCACCTAACTGGTTATGCCTCACTGGTGGTGCTATGGTAAAGGGTTGGTCCTTATTGCCCCACATTGAACACTCCCTCTTGTAACAACCATTCCCTTCATCTCTATATTTTCCCAGATTCATCCTACCATATTTCCCACGGGGTGGTTTCCATTTAGAGCCAAGAGTCACACTGCCTTGAGACTGTGCATCCTGTACCCTAAAGTTTGGCTGACCTTGGGACTTGTGATCATACCTGTGGCTCGGAGAGTACCTCTTCTGGAAGTAAGACTTATCTCCCTTACTCTGCTTAGGCTGATTGGGCTCAGGCTCGGGTGACTTGGCTTTCTTACTCAAATGCTGCTCTCTGTCCTTCTTTGTATCCTTCTCAGTTTGGTGGGCATAAACCATCATTTTGGAAATATCCATACTTGGGATCAGCAATGCCACCTTGCACTCCCTCTTCACATGTTTACCTAACCTAGATACAAATTTCCTCATCCTCTCTCTCATATCCTGGACCATCTCTAGGCATACCTCGATAATTGGATGAATTTCGGGTTATACTCTTTAGTAGTAAGCCCCTCTTATTTCATATTCACGAACTCCTCAACCTTTGGCTCTCTCAACTCCTGAGGAAAGAAGGGATCGAGGAAGGCAAGGCACTCTTAAACTCATCCCAAGTAGCAGGCTTAGCATCCTCACCTCGACTCTCTTCCCACTGATTGTACCAAACATTAACCACATCCTTAAGCTGATAGACAGAAAGCTCAACTCCTTCAATATTGATCGCATGCATAGTTTTCATCACCTTTTATATCTCATCAATGAAGTTCTGAGGGTCTTCCTCAACCTCTAACCTAGTGAGGATCGGTGGATTCATCCTCAGAAAGTCTCTCAGTTTGGTGGCAGTCGTTGGTCTTGAGAGCTAGAACTAGGGGTCTGTGAGCCCTAGTTCCTACTTAGGGTGGCTACCAATTGTGTGAGCATGGTGATAGCTCCTCTGAAAACAACCTCAGTAGTAGGAGCAGGTGGAGCAGTAGGTGTCACCAAAATGCCAGTGGTTCTGGCCGGTCGACCTCAGCCCTTCGTTTCCATCTAAGAAGGCACCTCTGGAGTAAGGTTCTCAGCATTGCTGGTTGAAGCATTCCTTTGGGTTACGATATGCTTAGGAGGCATGATTTATAAGTGCGTAACACACGAGTTAGAAGAAATCTTTGTAGAGTTTAACTCTATTGCATGAACTTAAAGCAACAAGAAAGTGTAACAATTCCTAATGTCTTATAGCCTCCTGCTTATAAAGTGTGGTGTACAACACACAGATAAACAAGACTCTACTACACACGACTTCATGGACTCCCTAGAGTCTTGAACTCTGTGCTTTGATACTAAGTTTATCACGCCCTGGAAAGGTACCCTTAGCGTGGCCGACACTTGAAGAACCATTGTTGATTCCCCAAGAGAAACACCTAGCCTCATCATCACATCGACTCAACAGCGGAAGACATTACTCCTATGGAAAGACATCATATGGATAAAATATAACTTACTCAACTCATAGTTTCCAATGAAATAAGTTTGGATACAAAATACTAAACAAATCCTCTATTCAGTGTCTATGAAGCCTCTACTCAACAATCTAGATGGCGTCATGACAGGCCATGGACACCTCAAATCAAAGAAAGTAACGTACTCAATGAAAGTGAAAAGATAAAAAGGCTCCTCCGAAATGCAAGGAGGTCTTACCAACTCTAGAATGTACAGATCTAGACTTCAACAGTGCGTGGTCTGAAGTTCTTCATCACTTATATCTGCATCATAAAATGACGTAGGTCCAAATGGACTTCAGTACATGGAATATACTGTTATATAAAATAGCTCAAGGAAATAAAGCTCAATTCACTCATCTCGACTCAACAACTTATGCTCAACTTAGTACATGCAAGTTTAAAGTAAATTATTCTTTTTAAAGTAACTCAGCAGGAACAAGCTCAGTAAAATAACTCAATTTAAAATGTCATGCTCAATCAATGTTTCTTAGAAGTTTCTTTTAACTGACATCCGATCCTATTACCTTTAGTTTGGTGATGCACAACTAAGGTGACATTATTGTCACACCCGTCCTAAACTTTTCACGGTAAAGGACGATCAACCTCTCTCATAGATCCATAGTAAATCTCCACTTTTGGGATAAAAGTCGTCAAAATGAGCTGCATGACTATCCTATGCTGGAAACATAGTTCTGTGGGTTAAAGTAGTTATATTCAATATGCTTCACTTGCCCTATGATGCTCAATTTTCTCAACTCATCAATTCAACATCAATTCAAACCTCAACTCAATCCATTCATAGAATTTCATAGAATTATGCAATTTAGGGTTTATGCTTTCAAGTATGTAATTTTATCTCAATATTGTAGCAATAATTATGCAATGTTGCAAGTACATTATACATTATCAAGAGAATTTATAATAAATGCAAGAGTCTCAGTCTTAGGGTAATAGAATTTTCCAAATCTCAACTCTTTTTTCCAAATCTTTACTCAAGAAGATGAAAGGGGCATGTGAACTGATATAGTTCCACACTTTAGTAAGTCTTATATACCTGGGGATAGAAGAAACAATTCAACTCCATTCGATCCTCGTGTCAGAATAGAGAACTCTTGGTCTTCTCCCTCCTCTAGTGTTCTTAAAATTTCCCTAAGGTGAAGAATGGTGAAAAATACACTTAGGGTTCTGCTTAAGACTTTATTCAAGCCTAAAACGACCAAGGATTTAATTAAATAAGGATTGGGATGGATGGAAATACCCCTCTTAAAAACTGTCTTCTGAGTCTACGAGATCCCGTTTACGGGCCGTAGACCATTCTACGAGTAATAACCTACCTCTTCGTAAACTAGAGGCCTTGAAATTTAAATTAATGAAATTTGTCAGGAAACCTTCTCTATGAGTTGTAACACGTTCTATGAGTCGTCTGCTAAATCGTAATCCAAGATACTGAAAAGTTGATATTTGAACCATCAATTCATGAAATCAATCTACGACCAGTGAAATACTTTACGGGTCATATACCATCTCGAATCTAGGCCTAAGACTTAGAAAATTTTACCAAGTCATCTGGGGTTTTTGCAAAACCCATTCTACGAGTTGTAGACCTGCCTACGAGTCATAAATGACCCTCGCAAACCTTCTTCTATAGCTTTTTCTCAGTCTTTTCTCAGCATCCTCTGTGCGTCTACACTAGGCTAGGTAGAGGAATTAGGGGTGTTACACTCAATTAAAGGTAAGTTCATGTTCGAGTTTATCAACAAATGTTCCAGGTAATGGATATTGGTTTTTCTCTATTTGAAATGTAGTTATGTTGCTGACTATTTCGACTTTGCGGATAAAGTTGAACACTTTCTCATCAATTTTTTGACGAAGGATTTGGCGCTTTTGAATTCCATTTTAATGTGTCCTTTATTATCTCAACATTAACATGCATTTTTAAAAGAAAGATGATATATATGTATATTTTTGTAATTTGTTGAGTGCTTTTACTTCCTTGATTTTTTTAACCATGTTATAATGCTTGATTATGGAAAATTTGATTATAGTAATTAAGTATCTTTTCAGGAAGTATCTATTTGATTAGAATTAAGACATAAACTCTTTGAATATGGACACTCTCGTTTTATGTTCTCCAACGACTTGGGATTTATGTTTGATTTGTTTTCAAATCTTGGTTGATTGATTATTCCAGTGGACTTTATCATGCTCCTATTAATTTATCAGTTATATATTTACAGTCCACTATGTTTTCAATTGAAGTTGTGTTTTCTAAGATATGAATAGATATTAAGATATGTATATAATGTGAATGAGTAGTAAATTATCTTCTCTGAACATGAATATTTCTATGTGATTATTTTGATAAATTGATCATTATCACAAATCTTTAAAATTGTTATCTTTGTAACATGATGTCATGTTAATGGTATGGTATCATATTTTCTAGGTTAGCATATATAAATGTTTGTGGTCTAATTAGATCTATTTAACCATGAGAAAGAATGTGATAAAATACAAATTTATATTAAATTCCCTTACTTGGAAATGACTGAAATTTTTTTCTTCAAACTCCTTTGCTTCTCATGTGCTTATTTTAGTTAAGATGTAATATTCTTTATTATTTTATTGTTTAATTTTTAATTGGTTAGTTAAATCTTAAAGAGTAGACATACTCTCACCAATTTGAATATTTTTTTGCATGTACGTGACTATAATGGAATATTACTTGGAGTTTGACCAAAACGAGTGGAGGATCAATGAGAGAAGTCGCGCTTAATGAAATCATCTCCTCAAGAGGGATCTAGGTAAATAAATGGGATATGATGAAAAACAGACAGACTATAACTGACTTCTTATATGAAGCACACATACAACTTTATGAAAATAAGGCTTGATAATGCTCCTACACTTCTGGAAACCATGGCCTGATATTATTTTGATTGGTTAGTAGCCAAGTTGGGAAAGTACTCCCCGACGCTTGTCCGAGAGTTTTATGCTTCTTATGCTGCGACCATCATGGAGTTGATCCCGAAGAAGCGAGGTATCTTGCGCAACACCAGTTGATGTAGGTGATGGTGAGAGAAGTTCCTGTTGATATATCCAAGACCACCATCCATCGATTTTTATTTGGTCCCGAGTACTAAGTCCCTATGACCTCAGCAGAGTATGACTACTGATTGGGGTAGACTAGTGATTGAGGTGTGATGAGAGATGCAATCCAAAAGGCAGTTCCAACGAGATGGATCGCTACCACATAGCTAAGAAGGGCCAGGACCTTGGCTGGATTTCTACTTTAGCAGCAATCGTGAAGGCATCACTTAGCTTCACCGGAAAGTTTTAGTGGGCTATAGTATGTTCGCGGATCCAGCTGATTCAGGCCAATAATACTTTGATGTCGGTCTGTGCGATTTTTGTTGCCAGCATCATTGCTAGCTACAATATTGATTGGGCAAGGGTGATAGCAAAGGAGATACATGAGAGAGCCCTGAAGAAGTCTACATCCATTCCGTTCTTGTGTTTGATTATCGCCTATGTGTAACAGCATGGGTGGAGATTCTACATTCTATGGACACTATAATTGATGTTTAGAGAATCATGGATGCCAACCTGATAAAGACTAATGAGAATCTTGTGTCCCTCGATGAGCACTGCATTCTCCTGTCCGACTACTCGAGATGTTCACTAAGGCACCATAGCTTGAGCCTTCTTCATCTACTACTACTGCCGCTCCAAAGATTAAGGAGCCCCTACAAACAGATGCTGAGAGGGAGATAGGGCCCACTAATACTACTTTTACTACTGTACTAGAGGTCTGCCTACATAACCTTCCTTCACCGCATGGTATACATATATGTGGATTCGATTTAGACTCTGGTGCAACGACAGGTTCACACTGAGTCCCAGTTGACTTAGTTGCTATAGTAGATCAACCCTTAGGTTTGCAAGGCTATTTCAGAGGTTGAGGAGCACATACAGAAACACTTCACAGCCACTCTTGAGGAGAGACTTGCATTGTTACATGGTTGTGTATATGCTTTTGAAAGGCAAGTGGAGCTAGCCAATCTACTGATGTTACAGCTATTCGGGAGGAGATCCAGCAAATCCGTACCGAGATGAGAGCATCAGCATCAGCACCACTCATGCTTCCTATGCCCAATATTACTACGAAATCGATTGTTGATTTGTTTACCATTGAGTCACCAGCCCATATCTCTGGGATGAGGTATCGTCTTAAGGATGATGATCCAGATGTTGCTAAACAAAAGGCCGAGAGGCTGGAGAGGGAGCGCATAGCGATTGGCACAAAAGCCTCAATTACAAATGAGATGGCGAGGCAGACATGCATTCACGAGATGGTGAGGGGTTTTGGACTCTCCAGATATTCCACTAGTGAGGAGACCACATACAGGTGATGATATGCAGATTGAGACTGGCACTAGGCGTCCAGGTATGTCCTTTTTTGACCCATATACTATATTTTGCTTTATTTTATTGCATCGACGACAATGCAAGTCTTTTTCGATGGGGTGTGCGTAGTTATAGGCCTCGGCATAGTCTGAGTAATCAAGGTCTATAACTATCCCAATTTTTAAGTCTTTTGGGTTTTCTTGCTTGTTTTCTTTCCCCGAGGATATTTATTTTCTATTGAACCGCCTTGTTTAGGATGTGTAAATAGTATTAGTAGCATTATTATACTAAAATTTGTGGCATATGTTAGTTTTGTTGAAAAATGATACACATCATTTTTTGTGATCAATGTGCTATTAGTTAGTTTTGACAACAATGATGTGAAATCGGTGATTGACAGTGTTCATTTTGATAAGCTGAGGTTTAATTATGATGAAAAACATGATATGAGAGTCTAGGTTAACAGTGTAATTAGTGCCAAGTGTGTGGTAGGTTTATTGTATGATTCTTATATTGTCTTTTAATTCAAAACTTGCGTTGTTACTCTGGCCAAGACTGTAGGTTAGTTGATTATTAAATGATCTTTGACCATTGTTCATATTAGTCCACTTAGCCTAAATTTACCAACCAAATGCTTGATGTATTCCTTGGTCCTAATGTTTGAGCTTTACCTATATCTTTTTTTTTGTAGACACCTAAGTTATCAAGCCTTTTTGAATGTGTAATCTTGAAATTTGTTCTGGTCCTTCCTTGAATATTGTGCACATCCGCTCAGGCAAAAAGCCTAAGTTGAAGGTGGCTACCAAAAGTGGTGCTTACCAAAAGTGGTTCTTGTTCATAGGTTGGACATTGTGCAACTCAACTTAGGTAAAAGCCTGAGTTAAGGATGGTTAGTAAGGAAAATCACACCAAATAGGGATGAAAGCTAGTGATTCATAAAAAGGGCGAAAAATTTGAAGTGGGTGCAAGAAAAACAAATAGTGCCTAAATTGTGAACTAAAAAGAAAAAGAATGTGAAAAATAAAAGACAATGAATTGAAAAACTTGAGTAAGGCACCCAAAGAGGTTTAAAATTGGAGAAGGGAAGAGTAAGTTAAAAATATCAGTGTTGGTAGGAAAAAAATACAAAATGACGTAGTGTCAAGGAGGGACATTAGTCATTGTGTTTCAAAAATATCATACCAAATCCCCTGAGCCTATGTTATAAGTCGAGAATGTCCTATAATGATCCTAGTCTAAGTAGTCGAAGGTCATAGTCATGAGTATAGGGGCAAGCATATGATATTATACACAATGCCTGAATATCTGTTGTGAGTGTAAGTGTTTTTGTCATTCCTAAGCATTGAATTTGAACATATGAGACTTATTTCTGTGGGGCACTTAAATTACATTATTGATTCTATAGGTTGTTTCTTTATTTTTGCTTATTTATGATTGTCTTGCTTGTCATAGTTACACTGTCGTATATTGATTTGCATGAGTCTGTTTGATAACTGTCTGATATGCACTGATGTGTTCGATTGGGTATCTGTGATGGATTAAGTTATGATGTATGCCATTAGATTGAGGTTTGTGTATTGTTATATTGCTTATATAGATTGAGTCTGTCGCTTGACGACAAGCAGCAATTTTAAGTTAAGGGTGTTGATGTGCTGCTAAAATACAACACTTTTGATGCTTAAAATTTGGGATTTTGTGTATTCTCAAAGTGATATTAGTAGGTTTGATGTGTTTTGTGTTTGTTTTCCAAGATTTCATGAATCAAAATGATTTTGGATAAAGTTCTGCAGATTTCAAATTTTGAGGATGTACGGATTTTTCTACAAGCCATGGTTTATTCCATGAGCCATACGATGAGCTTGTGGGTTAGATCCTGTGAAAGGTCAATTTTCATATTTTGAAGGTACGAGTTGTCAGACGAGCCGTAGAATCATTTACGGCCCAGATGTGTATTCATATGTTGAAGATCAGAAAATATGCTAAGTGTTATACTCTTATCAGATGAGGGCTCCTATGAATCATAAGTCAGATGACAGGTCGTGGATAAGATCATGCCTGGAGGATTAGGATTTTGAAGACTTGCTGGAAAGTTAGCAGACGAAACCCCTTACGGGCCATCAGTCAGAAGATAGGGGCCCGTAGGAGGAGTTCATAGGTTGAAAAGAGATTTTTTCCAGTGTAGGATACTAGCCCAGTTGTGGGTCGTGATTCCATTTATGGCCCGTAACCTTGATCATCCGAGTTTTCGATTTCAGTTTTTCTATTTTGCTTTGGATTTGATTTTTACTTATTATAAATAGATTTTTTAGAAGAAGACGAACCAGAGAATAGTGAGAATATTGTGATTTTATTACTTGTGATTATTTTTTATATTACATTGGGTTTATTATATTGTGACTTCTTGTGGAGATTACGAATTTATTATTCTTCACTACATCATTTAAGTATTTAATCATGTTATTCCATACCATGATTCTTTCATCTACAATGAACATGAATAAATCCACAACTAGGGTTGTGGGAACCATGAAGATCTAACGAATTAAAAATTGAATAATTTGTAATCCTTGAAAAATGTACATACATATATTAATTATATCCTCGTTAGAATGCTTTTTAATGATGACCAACATTGGAACTTGCCTAGTTCTTAATAACTAGATGAAGTGGGTAATGAATGAGATAGGTGCTCCCCCTCGTCTAATCAACCTAACCGGGTCAAAATGGTTGTACTGGAACAAAAGATAAGGGTTAGTAAGGCATCACTGCAGGGATGGACCAAATTACGTAGTGAATTTTGCTTCTCGTCTGGATCAAAGGGTTATGTAAACATAACTTACCACTTCTACATACTATACACCAGAAAAGGTTATGATTATCTAGCTATACTGAATTAGGAATTCATGGGGAATACAATACCCTAGTTATTTCTCTCACTGATTTTACAATACTTGCTCTTGATAATTTGATTCTAGTTTAGGTTTAATTACTGCATTTTACAACCCCCTCTTTCGGGAGATAAGTAGATTAATTCATCTTAATTGCTCATAATTACTCCAGGTTTAGACCTTATTCCCTGTGGGATCGATCTTAACCATAGTTAAGTTCTATATTTTGACAGCGACCGCTTATACCATCATTGAGAGGTGTAGTTTGGGCGACATTAACAATCTTAGCATAAGTTGGTGTGGACATAAAAAGATGGAGGATTAAATAACTTTTTATTTTTCGTCTAGCAGTGAGTTAGGCCCAGATTTGTAAAATGGACAAGTTTGAAATGAGTTAAATGAGTGGCTTTAAGGTGAATCTAATAAAAATTGGGTATAGATTATTTGTTTCTAAATTCATCATGTGTTCGTCCATTAAAAATAAGGATAAATTAGTACAAAACATAATTTGAAGGGTATATTTGAATCTAAAGTATAACTGAAGGGGTATATTTGGATCAAAAATATAACCAGAGATATATTTAAACTATTTTCAATAGTATAATGATAGATTGGATTCTTTGCGATATTGAAAATTGTTCACGTTTAAAAGGCCATACTAGTTGTAGAGATAAAATAGAAAAAAACTTTACTCCCTCTCTCCAATAATAGTTATTCACTATTGATTTTGGCACATGGAAACAAAAGCAATAAATAATAGGTGTAGTTTTTTAAAAATTGCCCTCTGAGTATAATAAATACAACATATTGGAAACTATGATAGAAAAATGACAGTAATTAATAATAAGGATGAATTAGAAATTAGTGTAAAATTATTTCTTGACGATTTTATAAAGTGGACAAATATTGCTGGACATTTATTTTTAATATAATGTACAAGCAAAGTAATATGGGACAAGACAACTATATTTAGTAACATGTCTATCTAATACACCCTCCATTTATCTTTATTTGTCCACTATACTGATGTTCAACAATACTTGTCATGAATAATTTTACACTTAATTTCTAATTTATCCTTATCAGTAATTATGATTATTTTTCTATTACATTTTTTAATATATTTTATATATTATATTTAAATAGTAATTTAATAAAATTATTTTTATCATTTTTTACTTTTTAAATAATATATTAAATTAACAAGAGACAATTAAAAATTAACAGAGAGCGTATGAAATGGAGTATATTTTCGAACTTCAACTAAACAATTGCAAAACCGCCTTGTTTAGAAACGATGATTACCCAAGTCTGGAGTTGTTTATTCGCATTTGGGTCGGTCATTAATATGTACTGTAAATTGGGAATTATTGGCCTCACTGCAGTTTCTACAGAGCACAAAAATCAAACAAGAGATTCTGTGAGCTTTCAACATGTGATTCATAATTTCTACACACTTCTAGGAATTTCATTAATTATATAGAATAGATAAAGCAATTTCCTATAGATGCTGTTTGTTGGTGGGTGAGACCCTAAGCAAAAAGTGGTTTCCCTTTTCTGTTTTTCCTAAATAGTTGAGTGTTCAGTGTACGTATTTTACATAAAATTATATATAAATATTATTTATTAAAAATATTATTAGTTTGATAGAATAATTTAATATATTGTGAATTGATAAAAATGAGAAAATCAATTCAATTATTTTTAATTAATTAATCTCAAAATTCTGAATCTTAAGATAATAATTAAATAGTAATTATTTTATAATAAACTAATATTTTTTATCAATAGAATGTTTATAATTTCAGATTAGTTAAATTTTATTTCTTTACACTAAAAGAAACCTAAATTTAAAGTGACTCTTATACCTTAATCGCTAAACTTAAACAAACCTAAACAAAAAAGTCTTAAAACGGCAAACATTATTATTATTAACAATTTCTCTAACTTAAAAGCAAAACAATAAATTGAAGAAAAATGTAAAAAAAATGATAGTAGCTATTTGAGGTTGAATAGTTTAGAAGTCAAATAGTTAATTAATTAAAATTTAATGTTAAAAAAAATTCTTAAATATAAAAGGAGTAGTTTAATGTTTCTAATGCAATTTTATTGAATTTTTTCTTTTTCAATTTATTATATTACATACTTTTTATTAACAAAATATTTGATAATCAAATTTTTAATCAATTTCAAAGTCTTATATATTAGAATAATAATAAGATTTTTTTCTTTCCTTTCTTTTATAGCCTAGATAATTGTTTATATAAAATAGTCTTAAATCAATAATGAATTCTAAATATAAAGAAATTATAATTCAAAAGTGAATAGGGAAACTAAAAAAAATAAAAGATAAAACAATAAATTAAAAAAATTAGTGAAAAGACAATGTTATCTAAAATAAATTATTTTAATAAATGACAAAAAGTTCAAACAACATTTCAAAGGGCCTTCAAGCTCATAATATAATATAGATTAATTAAACTTAAAGTCCGATAGGTATTTCTTTTATAGGAAAAAAAGTTCAAATTTTTTTAAGGTATTAGAAATAGTTTTAAAATATTTTTCTTTTATTTATTGGATCAAATTTGTCTCTCTTTTCATCTAATAAATCAAGATGTATTAATCTATTAGAAATAGTTCAAATTCTCCTTCCTTCTACCTATTAGATAAAAAAAAATCTTGACATATTAAAAATAGCTCAAAATAATCTCCTTATTATAATCATATACGTCAATAAAAAAAAATTTACTCTACTTTGGCAATGATTTATTTCATTTTGACTTGTAATTTATTTTTTTCTTTAAAAAGTTCTTGGTTGTTTGTCTAATTGTTTGCCTTATCTAAATTAGACAAAAATCTCAATACCTTTAAAAGACTAAAGTTGTTAAGTAATAGGGGGAAAAAAGATATATAGCTAAGATGCTAGTATTAGTAAAATGGATTAAAAAATGAGACTTAATGGTATTTAAAGTTGAAGGGTAAAACTTTTTCAAAAAATATTTTGATAACATGTACATATTAACTACTTATATTTAATAGTTGATAAACAAAAACTTATTTTGTGACGGAGAGGGAAAAAGGCGTGGATTAATTGATGAAAGTTAAACCGATATAATAAAGAATATATATAGGAATAAATGTTGGAGAAGATGATTATAGATGATACATAACAAATTAATAGTAATAATTTGTAATTTGAGTTGGGGAAGGTTGTGAGTAGGGGACCTGAATAAGTAGGCAGTCTATCTCTTGTAGTCATAAATTCAGCCACAATCTTGCTTGCTATCATATCTTTTGAATAGTGCATTTGACTGTCATTTGGTTTCGCCCTCACAAAAACGAAACTTATCCGCAAAAACACAATGCCCAAACTTATTCTCTTCCTCTTCGTCTTACTTTCTTCATCATTAGCAGGTCACATTCATTTCTATATTTCTTTTCTCATATATTCAAATGCTTTGCTATAACTTTCATTTCCATTTCCCGCAGGTTCAAGAATTCAAGCCATAATTCCTCATTCACAAGGTGACGAGGTAGGATAAGGAAATTAATTGAGACATACTCTTCTTTTTATTCTTCAATTTGTGAGTGAATTCAATTGTATTGTATTCTTTGTTCAAAGAATTCAAGAAGGTTGATGATAGGATCAGTGGCTCCAACTTGCACTTACAATGAATGCAGAGGATGCAAGTACAGATGCAGAGCAGAACAAGTTCCAGTCGAAGGGAATGACCCAATGAATAGCCCTTACCACTACAAATGTGTTTGTCACCGCTAACTCTATTTAATTTCTCCCAGCAGCCTTCCAACAACAAGGCTACTTTGAAATTTTCATCATGAGAGTTTCAATATTGTTCTTTTTGTGCTTGGGCTTGCTTGAATTTTGGTGTAATCTTGAATTTTATTGAAAATTATGCCTTTTTTCTTCAAATGGTAAAGAAATTTTGCATCTTCTTTTTCCACTTCTATATTTGTATATATACTATGTATTTGTTACTGCACCAGATATGAAGATTCCGAAAGGCTGAAGCAACCAACAAGGTTTGTGGTGGAGTGGTAAGTACTCCTTCATCCTTAATCAAGAGGTCTTGAGTTCGAGTCTGTCTAGGTATGATAATCGAATTTTAATATGGATATCGAACTTCAATGAAGAATAAAGAAAAAACTGTAAATATCTTCCAAGTAACAAGCAATTATATTGGATATTTCTCTCCTTTCCTTTCCTTCTTTCTGCTGGTGTTCCATAGAATAAATGGGAAACTAAAGAGGCCGCAAGCTTATCCACTTAAAAAATAAAACTAAATGCGAATTAAGAATTCAAAATCTTAATTTTGAATTGAGTGCAAATCATATTATTGTACGAGTACTTATTTTGGCTTTTGGGCATGGGAGACAAGGAACAAAACTATTATTATAAGCTAATAAGTAGCATGAATGTGATGTAGCAAAGTGGGGATAAGGGGAAGAGCTTGGAAAAAAAGAAACAACTGCAAGTGGCACATGGAGTGGTCCCAATAAATTCGAATAGGTCACATGGACCAATATTTGTAAGCATTTGTTCATGCCAGAGGATATTGCGAAAGGAAAATAGTGTGCTTATTAAGTTCATTTCCAACAATTCTAGTACCAATGAGATCGCAAGCAAACCCAATTTGGTACAATCACATTCATCCAAAACATTTGTTTGTTTATTAATTCAAATTCATTTAGTAATTGAATTAATTTGGGTTAGTCAAGTTCAAATACCAATTATCGTTCAATTCAAAAAGAGAAATTTTTTTTTTTACCTGACATGATTTAGACTGTAGCA
Source organism: Solanum clarkiae (assembly GCA_011800125.2). Classification (NCBI taxonomy): domain Eukaryota; kingdom Viridiplantae; phylum Streptophyta; class Magnoliopsida; order Solanales; family Solanaceae; genus Solanum; species Solanum clarkiae. The sequence continues at coordinate 15,892,807 of JAABOM020000103.1, forward strand.
GAATATGTTTAACTTTCAAATCCATGATGTGTCTTTCAATCATGTCGACACAAAGAGGATATTATCTCCTAGATTCCTTTCTATTCCTCAAAATTTCCATAAAGTATGGTCAAGCCATAGCCATCCAAAATTCACCATTTGAGTGATAGTACTTCATATCATATCCTCTTACAGCTGCTGCTGCATGGTGGATGCATATGAAACTCAACCAACTTGTGGAGGATTAAGATAGTTTGGTGTTTCTCTGGATTAGAAAAGCGTTTACCCAAAATATAAACACTCACACACCTATCATTTGTTGAATTTGACTCCACATCTTTTAGTTTCCTTATCCTTATTCCCTAGCTTATTTAGACATGGATATATATCATGAAGTGAATTTAACGTAGCCTTGGAAAGATCGAGTTTAATCCACGAATAAAAAAATTAACACTATATTTTTATCATTTGCCTAAATTTTAGTGAAAAAAGAGTAACACGTACACATGATTTAGTCAAAGTGAGGATTAGATGACTCACCCCTTTATCCACATACTTGTTGCACCATTGCATGTTAAAGTAATGGAATTGTCTGGCTTACATGTATAGAGGGTTCAATGAAGTGGTGTAAATGTTTTGGAAAGGAAAAAACTTGCTACAGAGAAGAACACGTAAAGTAATCCGGGCAAGTTAATTAAGGATAACAAAAAGGTCTTGAAAGTTGAAAAGAGTGACAAGAGTTTTAATTATTAAGGACAAGTAACATCTTTTTGGTTAATAATGAATGAGTTTTGACCACTTTTTCAAGAAGTCTTCAAGTATTTTTTTTTACACTTTGACCCAATCTTGTTAACCGTATTATATTTAAAAAAAAAGAAAAAAGTTGCGCAACAGCCTCCTCTTCTAACCAACGACCATATTTGTACCATTTTCTTCTCATCTTTTCTTCTCTTCTTCCTCTTCCTCCTCCTCCCCCTCCTCCTCCTCCTCCTCCTTATATTATTATTGTTTGTTTCTTATAGTTGTTGTTGCTATTGTGTTGGAAAGAAGAAAGGATAGCACCTCTGTTTTTTTCGAATTTTTTTTGGAATTGAGAAAAAAATCTGAAATTTAGTCGATTTGGTATTAAATTTTATTGTTTTATCAGTGGACATTGCTTGTGATGTGATTTTTGACCATTTTGGTGAGTCAATATTGTTGTTTTGTGTGTACTGCTCATCTGAATTTTATCTATTGTTTCAGTAGAATTCGATTCAACAATTGCTGCATTCGTTTCAGCACCTGCTGCTGAAAGAAATGCAGCATGTGCTGAAACAAATCAACTATTAGATATATTATAACAATTGTTGATCCAATTTAGCTAGTGCCTGCTCCAGCTGTTGCCTTAGCAATTGCTATATATTTCAACATACATAAGTTACTGAATGTGTTTCAACAATAGTTGAAAGATATTCAACAACTATTGTAGGTGCTCTAGCTGCTAGTGCAACAATTATTGAATATATTTCAACAATTATTACATGAGTTACTGAATGTGTTTCAATAATTGTTAAAAGATATTCAACAATTGTTGTAGGTGCTCTAACTGCTACTACAATAATTGTTGAATATATGTCAACAATTGTTACTTGAGTTACTGAAATGTGTTTCAACAATTGTTGAAAGATATTCAACAATGTTGTAGGTGCTCTAGCTGTTGCAACAACAATTGTTACATGAGTTACTGAATGTGTTTCAGCAATTGTTGAAAGATATTCAGCAACTATTGTAGGTGTTCTAGCTGTTGCTGCAACAATTGCTAAATCAACAATTCCTGTATGAGTTACTAAATGTATTTCAGCAATTATTGAAAGATATTCAACAACTGTTGTAGGTGCTTCAACTGTTGCATCAGTTGATGAAATGCTGAAAGTGTTTAAGCAATTGCTTCATCAACTGCATGCAGAATCAAAATAAAATTATGATCAGTTTCTTTTTAAATCATAATATAGGTACAAATCTCCATTATCAATGATGGATAGAATAACTATAACAGTTGATTGCAATGGTAAATAAGTCGAGTCCAATAATTATTATATTTGACATTGAAAAAATAAAGAAATAGTAGAGACAATAGCAATGATTGTGGACCGAGATGTTAGGTATCAAGATTTTGCAAAGAAAATCATTTCCTATTCTGAATTAAATTGTGAAATGAAAGATTTTTCCATCACCTACATGCATAGCTGCGCTGAAAAACAAAGGGTCACTCCATTTAGGATAGAAAATCAAATAAGTTTGCATACTTATTTGGAAGATGCAAGTAGACCCACTTTAAGGACATACATGATTGAAAGATTGACCGAAAACTGTCAAAATCAATAAATATTAAATGTTGAAGGTGATTCGGCGGACATGGATATTCCAGATAGAGGAAGTGCTGGTGCACACAATATTTCGACTCCTATTGAAAAACCCCTCATGTGCTTTTGAATGCCTCATAATCATAATTTCTGTGTATCTCATAAATCGTGCTTGATTTTAGAAATAACACTTCATATTCTTGATCAGGGGCAAAATGAGCGGGACATGGGTATAATTCGAATTTTAAAAGACTCGTAGCGAAAAATAATTTACGTAATTTTCCGATTTCTAGCGTGCATCCGTGTCCCAGGCGCGACGCGGCCTGCACGTGGACTAGAACAAACTGGTCTCCGCGTTTGGTCCATGTCGCGGACTGGACGCGGACCAGTGTAAGTGTTTCCTCAGTTTCTTGTTTCATCCAAGGGCATTTTGGTAATGACTCAATGCCCATTTAAACGTGAAATATTTCATACTTAGTCATTTTTCAACTCTAGAATTCACAAAACTCTCTCTAAAACCTTTCTAAAACTTTATCACATCTCTCATTCAAATTCAAGGATTTTCAAGATCAATTTTGGAACTCAAGAACCCATCTCAAGCTTCAAGTTTCTCCCAACTCAATTTCATGAAAATTCAAGTTTGAGGTATGTGCGTCTTCATCCATGGGTCCTTTCACCCATGGAGTCCAATCTTTACATTATATAAAAATTACATGATTTCAAGTTGTAATACTCATGGGTAACTCTTATTATGAATTATGAACGTAAATTACATTTATCAAATATTGATTGATTATGCATAAAAATATTTATCAAGTATTGATTGATTATGCATAGATATCTATTTTAATCTCAAACTATGAGCTGATTTATATCTATTGAAGTTATGCATGATGTGAACTATGAAAATCATGAACTATTGAGAATGTTGAGATGAAGTTCAAGATACCCGAAATGAGGGTTTTACTACAATATTGGTGGGTTGATTTGAATTGATTTTACTCTTCTTGTTTTACTCTTGAGTTGCATAATTTCAAACAAGTATCATGAACCCACCTTGTGTTTGATGAAATTACATGATAAGAATTCTCAAGTTGTTCATGAACTATTGCATGATTTATAAATCTAATTATTTCATGATGATTAAGGACTTTCAAGCATGTATTAAATTCATGAAAATTATCTATGATTCTACAAGTGACAAGTTGAGCTCTATTTCTAGATTTTATCCTCTTGTGAGCTATTCATATCAAGTTGAAGGATCAAGCATGATTATAATTTTACCCTCATGTTCAAGTTCAAGTTAAGCTCACTAGAAGAGGTCAAGCATGTGAATGAGCTATTCCTGTCATGTTATCATGTATCTTTTACAAGTTACTCATGTTATTGTTAAAGTTATGATTATTTCAAGTATTCCATAGGATTAGACTTAATACCAATTGAGGCTTAAGATAGGACTCGACTCAAGGGGTCCTTACATAAAATTTTTAGTCTCTAAACTATGTGCCGTCATGTTATCATGTTTGGTTTACCTTGGCAAGTAGACCATACTTCATTGGGGGGTGTCATGCCCAGTCACCTTATTGAGGGGGTGTCATGCCTCATCAGCTTACCGAGGGGGTGTCATGCCTTGGATTCCAAGTAGTAGCTCGCTTAGTCTATGTCGGTTAAGGTCTCCTCCCACATATGTATGATATATTATGCAAGTTAGATGTTTGACATGCATGTTTTATTATAAGCATTGATCATACATGTTATATTGAGATTATATCTATTGTATATATGTATGCATTTTGAATATTATGGCTGATGTCTTTGTTTCATTGCACCCCATATACTTAGTACATTCAAAGTATCAACACATACTCTATGCCTACATGATATTACCATGTAGGGACCGAAGCTCCTATCGAACATCGTCCCCCATGTGGTTAGTTCGGTTCTTTGAAAAAAGATTTGGTGAGTCCTCAACTCCAAGGAAAATATCTATATTCATGATATATTGAGACCTCTTCTTCATGTTGGATACTTATTATCATGAGGGTGAGTCCGGTAAGTGTCTTGGCCCCTGTTCCATTCTAAAGTAGAGGTGTTGTTGGATACTATATTTGTATATGCTTATGAGCTCGAGTCTTATTATATTTTATGATTATGAAAGACTTCCCTTAGTCCCACTTCCCTTTTTAAGTACTTGACTCTTGTTATTGACTTATTTGTCTTTCGCAACCAAAGATGTCTACATGATATGCTAAGAGACTTGTTTGGATTGTCTCCGGACTTCTCATTTGCCGTGTCACATCTAGGCCCTAGGCTTTGATCATGACAAGATTGGTACTAGAGCACTAGGTTGTTAATGGTCCTCATAAATTCAACACACCACGTCGATTAGAGTCTTATTCATGGTTGTTAAGCGCGCCACAACTATGAATGGGAGGCTATGAGCTGTTTTAGGAAATGTTTCACTTCTTCATGATCTATGTCGTGCTTTAGGTGTAAAGATAAGGTTTCCCCCCAACGAATACTCTTTTTCTCTTCTAGATCATGCCACTACCAAGAAAAAGACTAAGGAGTGTCGTACAACGGAGGAGAAACTGGCCCCTCCCACTCCTCAAGCTCCTCAAGATGGAGGGATGGCCCAAGATGAATTCCAAAATGCCATCACTATGTTGCCCCATGCTATGATCAACCAAAACTAAGGGTCCCAAGCTCCTCATTCTCCTACTCCGGCCTCAAGAGTGAGGGATTTCATAAGGATGAATCCTTCGAATTTTCATAGGTCCAAGTTAGAGGAATATCCCCAAGAGTTTATCGATGAGGTATACAAGGTGCTATCTATCATGGGGGTAAATTTAGAAGAGAAGGCGTAATTAGTGGCCTACCAACTCAAAGGTGTGACCCAAATTTGGTTTTCTCAATGGAAATAGGAGAGGAGAAATGGTGATGCTATTCCTTAGGAGGAGTTTAAAGTCACCTTCCTCAATCGATTCTTCCCTATTAGGTTGAGAGAAGCTAAAATGATGCAGTTCATAAATTTTAAGTAACGTTACATGAGTGTGAGGGAGTATGCCCTCAACTTCAACAAGATCTCAAAGTATGCCCCTCATTTGGTTGCTGATCCTAGATCAAGGATGAACAAGTTTGTGTCAGATGTATCCGACTTGGTGAATGAAGACTTTCGTATTGCCATGTCAGTGAGTTATATGGACTTGTATCGGCTCATAACATATGCCCAACAACTTGAGGGGGAGAAACTTAGGAAGAGAAGAAGGGGGGAGTCCAAAAGGTCTCAATTCGAGGGTGGTTTCCAAGGTTCTAAGGTGGCTAGTTTCAATAAGGTCACAAATTCCAAGGCCAAGGGTCCTCCAATGCCCCAAATAAGAGGTTTGTTAATTATGGGGTATCTAACCTAATGTTTCAAGGTGGAAATGGTGGGATGACTAATCCTAAGTGTCAAAGGTATGGGAGAAATCATGGTGGACCATGTTTGAAGAATCTAATGTTTGCTTTGGTTCTGGTGAAGTGGGTCACAAGGTTGTTGATTGTCCTTATGCTCAACACAAGGGTAGAGATGGTCACAGTCAAGGCCAAAGTGCTAATGTGGGTCAAAGGGCAAAGGGAGGCTAACAGGGGGGGTGCTCCAAGATAAAATAGGTTATATGCTCTCCAAGGAAGGCAAAGAGTGGATGATGTGCCCGATGTTGTTACCAGTATGTTAACGATTTTTGATTATGATGTGTATGCTTTGATAGATCCAGGTTCCTTTCTATCTTTCATTACTCCTTTTGTTGCCAATAAATTTCATGTGTGTCCCGAATTGTTATATGAAACTTATGAAGTGTCTACCCCCGTTGGTGAGTCCATTATTGTTAAAAGTGTCTATAGGGATTGTTTCGTGTCCGTATTGCATAAAGTCTTGCCTTGTAATTTTGTTGAACTTGACATGGCGAATTTTGATATTATTCTTGGGATGGATTGATTACATGCATATCATGCTTCCATTGATTATAGGACCCATAAAGTTAGATTCCAATTCCCTAGTAAGCCCGTTCTTGAGTGAGAAAGTTGTAACGTGGTGGTCAAGGGTAAATTTATTTCTTATCTTAAAGCCCAAAAATTGATTTCAAAGGGTTGGATTTACCATCTTTTAAGGGTTAGAGATGTTGAGTCTAAAGTCTTTCTTATTGAGTCGGTTCTGATGGTCAATGGGTTTCTTGATGTCATTTCCGATGAGCTTCTCGGTGTTCTCCCATAAGGAAAATAGACTTTGGTATAGACCTCCTCCACGATACACAACCCATTTTCATTCACCCTTACTGTATGGCCCCAACGGAGTTGAAGGAGTTGAAGGATCAATTGAGGGATTTGTTGGTGAAGGGTTTTATAAGACCTAACAAGTCACTTGGGGTGCACCAGTGTTGTTTGTAAAGAAAAATGATGGTTTTCTTAGAATGTGCATGGATTACTGGCAAGTCAATAGAGTCACTATAAAGAACAAGTATTCTTTACCAAGGATTGATGACATTTTTGATCAACTACAAGGGGTTAGTCACTTTTCTAAAATTGGTCTTCGGTTCGGCTACCATTAAGTGAGGGTAAGGGAGTGTGATATTCCCAAGATGATCTTTCAGACTAGGTATGGGCACTTTGAGTTTGTGGCAATGTCCTTTGGGTTGACTAATGCGCCATCAATATTTATGGATCTCGTGAGTAGGGTCTTTAAACCCTACCTTGATATGTTTATGGTGGTCTTTATTGATAATATATTGATTTATTCCGGGAGTGAGGAAGAACATGTGAATCACTTGAGAGTGGTGTTGCAAATTTTGAGGGATGAGAGGTTGTTTGCTAAATATGAAAAGTGTGAATTTTGGGTGAAAGATGTTGCATTCCTAGGGCAAGTGGTGTTGAGTGATGGACTTAAATTGGACCCTAAGAAGACGGAGGTGATAAGGAATTGACCTAGGCCCTTGACTCCGTCGGAGATTAGAAGTTTCTTGGGTTTGGCGGGTTAATGCCGGAGCTTTGTGAATGGATTCTCTTCTATTGCTTCCCCTATGAAAAAGTTGACCCCAAAAGAAGGCAAAATTTATTTGGGTCGATGAATATGAAAAGAATTTTCAAACTTTGAAAGACAAGCTTATCTCTACTCCTACTTTAACTTTACCAGAAGCGCTAGATGGGTTTGTGGTTTCTTGTGATTCCTCAAGAATTTGTTTGGGGTATATGTTGATGCAAAATGGCAACGTTATAGCATATGCCTCTAGACAACTTAAGGTGTATGAGCGAAATTATCCCACCCATGATTTTGAATTGACGGCCGTGGTGTTTGCTTTGAAAATTTGGTGTCATTATTTGTATGGGGTTCATGTAGATGTGTTTACCGACCACAAGAGTCTTCAATATGTGTTCACACAAAAAGATCTTAACTTGAGGCAAAGAAGGTGATTAGAACTTCTTAAGGATTATGACATGAATGTGCACTATCATCCCTGCAAAGCTAATATTGTAGCCAATGCTCTAAGTAGAGTGTCCATGGATACTCTAGCTCATACTGATGTTGGTAACAAGGTGGTGGCAAAGAAGTACACCGGTTAGTTAGGTTGGGGGTTAGGTTGAATAAAGTTGAAAATGGTTGCGTAGTGGTTGTTGATAGTTCCAAATCTTCTTTGGTTGAGGAAGTCAAGTCAAAATAAGACTATGACCCCGTCTTGCTAGAGTTGAAGGCTTTGGCAAAAGATGGTAAAGTGGAGGTTTTCTCCCAAGGGGGAGATGGTGCCCTTAGGTACCAAGGTAGATTGTATGCGCCTAATGTTAATGACTTTAGGGAGTTGATTTTGAAGGAGGCCCATAATTCATCATATTCTATTCACCCTGGTTCAACAAAGATATATAGAGACTTGAGAGAGGTATATTGGTGGGGTAGTATGAAGAGGGATATTGCCAAGTTCGTAGCCGGGTGTCACAATTGCCAACAAGTGAAAGTCAAACATCAAAGGTCAGGTGGCCTAGCCCAACACATAGAAATTCGTACTTGGAAGTGAGAAGAAATCAACATGGATTTTTTGGTTGGGCTGCCAAAGACTAAGAAACACTTTGATTCTATTTGGGTTATTGTTAATAAAATGACTAAGTTGGCTCATTTTTTACTGATTAAAATGACTTATGGTGCCAAAGATTATGCAAGATTGTATATTCATGAGTTGGTTAGATTGCATGGGGTACATTTGTCTATAATTTTGGATCATGGTTCTCAATTCACTTCTCATTTTTGGATGTCATTCCAAAGGGACCTTGGTACCAAGGTCAAGCTTAGCATGGTTTTTCATCCTCAAATGGATGGTCAAGCCAAGAAAACTATCCAAACTCTTGAGGATATGCTTAGGGTTTGTGTTTTAGAGTTCAAGGGTAGTTGGGATGAACATCTTCCACTTACTGAATTTGCTTACAACAATAGCGATCACTCTACTATTGGCATGACTCCCTTTGAAGCTTTATATGGTAGGCATTGTAGATCCCCGGTTGGGTGGTTTGATGTGGGGGAGATGGCTTTGTTAGGCCCAGATTCGGTTATGGAGGCTTTGGAGAAGGTGAGGTAGATAAAGGGAGAGGTTGAAGACAACCAAAGTAGACAAAAGTCTTATTTCGGTGTGAAGAGAAGAGACCTTGAGTTTAATGTTGATAATTGGGTTTACTTGAAAGTGTCACTCATGAAGGGTGTGGTCCAATTTGGGAAAGAAAGGGAAGTTGACCCCAAGGTTTCTGGGACCCTATAGGATTTTGAGGAGGATCAATAAGGTTGGCTATGAATTGGATTGCATTTGGATATGGGTATGGTTCATCCGGTCTTCCATATGTCTATGTTAAGGAAGTGTATCGGTGACCCAAGTGCTATAGTGCCCTTAGAGGTTGTATGTGTTGTGGAAGATAATTTGACCTATAAGGAGGTCCCAGTAGAAATATTAGATAGACAAGTGAAAAGATTGAGGAACAAAGGTGTAGCATCCGTCAAAGTCCTCTGGAGGAATCAACGAGTTGAAAGTACCACATGGGAAGCCGAAGCAAACATGAAAAAGCAATATCCATACCTCTTCAACTCTATTTAAGCTGAAGGTAATAAATTATGTCCTATCCATGATTTCAAGTCTCAAATTTCAGCCCTCATGTCTTTTTTGCATGCATGTATGTTCATGGTAACAAGTTTATGGTGATTTTTGATATTCATGTTGAGACTTTTTGAAAATGATGTTTTAGTGCATTTGTTACATTCATGTCTGGTTGAGCGCTTTACAATTACTTCTCTTTCACATGATTCTTTGACATTCGAGGATGAATGTTCCCAAAGGGGGATATTGAAACACCCCTCATGTGCTTCGGAATGCCCTATAATTACAATTTTCATATATCTCAAAAATCGTGCATTATTTTAAAAATCTGACTTCATATTCTTGATCAGGGGTAAAATTGAGAGGGAGATGGGCATGACCCAAATTTTAGAAGTGTAATATCCCATATTAGAAAAAGGGGGTATTTAAGTAAATCAAAAAAAGAGAAAGAAAGAAAGAAAGAACTTCAAAAAAATAAAAAAAAAGAGGAAAAGAGAAATTTTGGGCTAAAGCCCATATCAAAAGTTGCAAGCAGAACTTCAGAAAGGAAATTAAGGAGGAAAGAAAACAAAATTGTCTCCTTCAGAGAAATCAAACAAAGGCAAACCCATAAAGAAAAGAAAAGCTAGACAGAGAAGAAGAAGTGGAATCTCTATGGTTGTCAAGCACTTTCATTCTTTGACATAGATATATATGTATTATCATAGGCTACGTTAAGTAATACTGATAATTCGAAATTGAATTTCTATTGATTTGGATATGAGAAAATTCGTAGATAAAAGTAGATTTTTTAATACCATTATAGTCAGGAAACTATTGAATCTCTAGTTAGAGACACATTGTGATGTTGGAATTTTAGGTGGTTGTTAAATGTAGGGGAGAGCCAAAGAAGTTGCTTGAGCAACAACAGGACGGGAATATTTAGAATTTTAACTTATTGTTATCTAATTTGAAGGACTATTAAATTGTGAATAAGATAGTTTGACGTATTGAGAGTCAAAGCTAAATCTGAGGATTGAGTATTTAAAATAGTTATCAAATTAGCTTAAACATAGAAACTAATACTAGATCTATATAATGTGAGTTTTAGATTGATCGAAGGAGGTTATGCCGATCACTTGAGGTAACAAATTGATATGTTCAAACCGAGTACAGTGAGTAGTAATCTTAACCCCAATTTGTGTTTTATAAGTTTCATGATTTTTACACGATTTATAAAGTGAATTGGTATCGAATGATTTGAATTTGCATACGCGACGAGTCCTTTACTTGATTTAATACCGAAATAACTATTTGAGATGATCTTACTTTTACAAGATAAGTACATTGATAATTGAGATTATTGCCGTTATTTAAATGATTTTTGATCATTCACTTGAGAAATAAATACTTTTACATGTGTCTTTATTAAGTTGATATGATAAGATTATAAGATTTATATGCCTTGTACTACTTTGAAAAACTTATATGATTTATAAAGAAAAGTTTTCAATGAGAGTAGACCTTGATGAATCCCGTAGCTAACGACGGGTTCGTTAGACCTGGTGCACCTTATATTAACTGATTACAGATAGAGCCCTCGCTAGTGGGAAGGTAGAACTTGCATACCGTTACCAATATCCCTCGATCAATAGGGATTTACCTATATGAAAAGTTACATTTGTCGTCTATTTTTTTAAGAAGGTAAGACATACCGATTACCAATTACATGATTCATTCTTAGGAACCTCCCGAATATGTATATGATTTGATATGAAAGTGTTTTACTGAGTTTGATATGAAAGTTTTTTACTGAGGTTGATATGAAAGTGTTTGCTGAGTTTGATATAAAAGTGTTTTACTGAGTTTACTTACAAATGGTTAAGTTGATTTGCTTTTATGAAACAACAAGATAGATTATGGCTATTGATTTTTGAAAGAGCATTTATTACACAATTTTAATTATTATACTAGCATATTTTCTAATTTGTCCTTCATTAAAACAGTTGTGGTTATTATTATTACTCACTAAGCTAGCGTCTCACTCCTCGCTATATTTTTTTTCCAGAGAATACAGGTGATATTGACATGAATTTTGTTAGCTAGAGCTAACAAGTCGATTCCATGGTGAGCCCCACATTTGTTCGCGTGGGAAATAAGTTTATTCTTATGGACCTTTCTTGAATTCTTAGAGTCGCTCCATAGTCATCTCCTTTACAATTGTATACAAGTAAATTGATGGAAAAGAAAAAGGACAGGTACTTTAGAGTATATAATTATATTGACTACTAATAGTTGAATGAGGTAATGATAAGTAATAATATCATTGCCCCTTATAAATGACCTATTTGATTAGTTGTATGCAGCCACATAATGCTCAAATATTGATTTATTTGGGGGTTGTTAGTTCTCATTGGGCCAGAGTCGGAGGAAATTATTATGAGATAGATTTCATAACTCGATAAGTGCATCAAAATGTTCTTTGTCATATCTTTCAAATTTACATATGCTTAAGTTGTATTTATGGATTTGATAAATAAGATTATCGAGATATTTCTTGAACGATTTGTGTCAATATCCCAATGTGCTCATAACTAGAGTGAACACAAGAATTACCTCAATGCTTAGTTCAAACACTACAAAAATATCAGCTTTAGGCCAAGTTTTCGTGTGTGAGTTACCAGATTTAATGACATTACTTGAGTATAGTATATTTGGACGGTTGTAATATGGTGGATCCTCAGAAGAAAAAGAGCAGTTAAAATAAATAATAATAATAATAATAATAATAAATTTCAGGAGGGCTAATTCTTTGAGAATTCCCCTTTTGAGCTTGATAGAACAAACTAATTGTTGGACGATGTCTTTGGAAGGATGGTATAACTAACTACATTAGTCCCCCCCCCCCCCCCCCCCCCCC
>JAABOM020000103.1:15908311-15945054 GCA_011800125.2 Solanum clarkiae
ATCAGTTGGTCATTTGTATTACAGCTGTGCACAGATTTTACAGTAAAGGTAAAGTAATATAAAGAACATAAAGTACACGATCCCACAATATAACTAAAAGTGGTCGCTTATGCTACACCAGTATACAGTTTCACTTGAGTTGTTATATCATATATAGTGTTTCCTGCCTTACATATTCAGTATATTATCCCATACTGACATCCCTTATGGGGTACCTGCATTTCATGCTGCAGGTACATGTGCTAGTAGATCTCCCCAGTAGGAGTACAAGATATTCAGCTATTGTTACCAAGCTCCAGGTTGCTTCGGGGCTTTGTATTTGTCTAGAGCTTATATGTTTGTATTGCACAGTTTGTTGAGGCGGGGCCTGTCCCGACCCTTATCAGTTAGTTTTCCTTATCTAGAGGCTTTGTAAACTATGTAAATTAAAGTATGGTCATGCCTCGTACTTTAGACATTGTGGCCCCAACGGCCTAGTCATATGCATTTCCTTTTGGCTTATTATCGCTATTTATTTTTTTAAAGGCATGTCAAACGTAGAAATCCCTTATAATACGTATAGAAAAAGCATAGACACAGGTTGGTTCTCCCAGGCCTTATCGGCAATGGGTGTCAGTCTGCCCTAACGGGACTTGGGGCGTGACACATTATCGGTGGCTGCTACGCTAAATAGACCCTTTAAGTTCAACATCTACAACATAGTGCTTGTGATTGTGAACTTACACCATGAGGAAGTAGAGGGAGTTCTGTGGCTTTAATAGTACCCACACCATGTAAGTCAACATCGTCATCTTCATAACCCAAGTTCATAAACCTCTAATCTCAGCCTCGTAGTGCTGGCTGACGTTGTGGTGAGGGTAGGACTTCCTCTAATTCATCCCTACCATCATTCTCCCTGGTTGGATTGTTACCTAGCTCTCATAGTCTTTACGCCTCGCATTCTAGTGTATTCATCTTTCTAATGGATTTATATAGCTCTGGGTCATAGGGAAGTAAAGATGCACCCTTACTTCGAGTATCTGACATGCACAACCTATTCCTTACACAGAAACTAAACAGAAAAGTAAAATAAGAAAATAGAAATAAAACTGAACTAAAAAACTAGTAGATTACTTCAAAGTCATATTCTCTAGCAACGACGCCATTTTTATAACATTCAAACATACTCCTTTAACAAAATATGGACGATCTTTAAAAGTTTATTTATCCAACTAGGAGCCGGGGTCAATCCCATAAGGAATAGGTTAAAACGAGTCTACTAGTGATCCTCTCTTAGTCGTTGGTTTTATTTCTAAAAAAATAAACAATATCGAAAGTTAAAAATGAGGGTTTTGATACTAATAAAGAGAATAAACTATGGTTACAATACCAAATCTAACTAATTAGGGTTTTAAAAAGTATGATAAGAGATTAGGGTTGTGGTTCTATGACATATAACTCAGTAAGTGTTTAGCATTGGTGGTATCATTCATTGCGTTGCATGTAAAACCTAGAAAGTTATGTAATATCTAGTTCACCTTCTGATCTTTCCTAGATATATCTCATTCCTCACCTCTTAATCTCAAAATATATGCATGTTAACCCTTCCTATTAATTTCATATTTACACTCCCCTCCTAGGGTCAAGTAATGTAGATGAAACGTAACTCTCAATCTCAGTAGACTATTCCTTTCCAAACTCAAGTAACTCAGATAAAAGTTTGTTTCACCTAGTTTCCATTATGGTTACCTTTTTCTAATCACTACTTTCCTCTCAAAAAGTTAATGAATACGGGCGAGTTCTCAATGCGTGCACTCTTCAAGAAAGACTTTTAAACAAAAGTAATCATAATACATACAATACAAATCTCAATAACACCTTATGTTTTGCCTACTTTGTTATAGCATCATGGTTCTCACAACCCTAGTTAGTTGTGGATTTAACTATGCAAACTTGTAAGAAATAAAATGAGAATCATTGAATAATTCATGTTTAAATAACTTACAAGCAAAAAATAATCAGGTATTGAATTACACGAACAAATGAGGGACAAAAACTAGATTAATCCTTCAAACGATAATTAAAACCGCAACTAATTGTAGTAATATTCTCAAAACTGTCCAGGCATATTCTTGGCAAGAAAAATCATGTAAACCTTATGTATGTGCATGTGTCTTTATCCCCAAAACAGTGGGGAAGAATGCATAACCTAAAATACAACATGACATGGTGTTTGTAGAAACTCAAACTTAATCCTAAATGGAATAGGAAAACTTAAAACTTTTGGTCGACTTCCACCACCATGGCACCCACCACAGTTCATGGTGTGCACCACGGCACGTGGTGATGCTCGTGGAGCATTACCTTTGTATCTTGCTGGACTACCTCCCTAGATGGTTCTCTTCACGAGTTGTCTAGAACACCACGGGTCGTGAATGACCTCGTGGTGTGTTGCCTTCATGTTGTGGACTTGCTCAAGCTACCTTGGAATTTCACGAGCACTCTCACGCTCGTGGAGTGCACTAGGAGTTGTGTAGGGGCTTGTGGTGTGTCACTTAGTTGCCAACCATGGCTGCCCTAGCCAGTGTCCTTTTTATGACCCTTTCACGATGCTACAGTGCTTGTGAAGAGCACCATGAGTCTTAATGTGATTCGTGGTGTGCTTCATTGCTCCAATTATCATTGCTTCAACATTTGATGACTAATCCCCCTTTGCTAATCCAGTGATTAATCTCATGCGGCTTACTTTCAATCCGATTCTTCGCAAGATTCATCACTTGTCAATCAAACAATCGACCATAGTTGTATGATGTCACATCTCTTTAGAATCCGCAAGGCTGTCTAGCCTACAAAAATTAGAATATACAGCTCGTCATGGCAAGTCTATATACATTTATGAAGCAACTTAAGCTTTAATCAATCGTCAAAGCAAATCAGTCCATCGTCCGTTAAGTTCATAAATTTCTCTTTTTTTTTTGAAAATAAACACAAAACACATATCAAACTACGAAAAGGTGCTTAAGAACTCACAAAAATCGTATGTTTAAAGTGTCATAAATTCTGTATTTTCACGACTTATCATAGTCTTCTCAACCAGGTGATGCTTCCATTGAACCTTTACCAAAAAAAACTTTTTGACCCCAACTTCCTAATTGCCTATCCAAGATGGTTATTGGCTCCTCCTCAAAAGTCAAATTCTGATCAAGTCAAATCGAATTTCATTAAATCACTTGAGAACAATCATGATGGTACTTCTCTAACATTAAAATATAAAATACAGGGTGAATATCTGATAAATCGGATGACAAAGTCAACTTATAAGCCACCTCACTGATATGTTGAACACTCCTAATAAGAGGACCAATACACCCTGGCTTTAACTTGTAATCTTTTCGGATTTCATCACACCTTTCATGGGTGAAACTCTAAACAAAACTCATTCTCCAACCATGAACTTCAAATTGCGAACCTTTTGATCCACATCACTCTTTTGCCTACTCGAAGTCTTGAGAAGCCTATCCTAAATCAACTCGACCTTGTCACCTTGTTGAAGGTCTTCCTCAACAAATTTTGCCCCACGACCTAATCTCAAATGATCAGACCAATCAATCAATTGGCATCTTCTAAACCTTGTATGATGCCTTCTCAATGCTTGAATGATAATTACTATTGTATACAAGCTTTGCTACAGAAAACATTCATTCTGATGACCACCAAAGTCGATTATACACATTTACAATATATCTTTAAGGACTTGAATAGTCTGCTTGGATGGACTATCAGTCTGGGAGTGAAATGATATACTAAACTTCACCCAAGTATCCACTCATACATAATCGCTAAAAATCATATGCAATTTTGTGTATTGTAATATAAATAATAAAAATGGGCACCCCATGTAAGTGAAATTTCTCCCTAATGTAGATCTCACTAACTTCTTCTAATTATAAGCAGTCTGAACTGGTATGAAATATGCAGACTTGGTCAGTCTATATATCATCAAACTTACTCAATGTTTGTAAGACTTTACACTATGTCCATAGCAAATTCACCTTTACTTTTGCTCAGGTCTGAGCATCCTTTGAGTCAGCCTCTCTTTAGAGGTCAATTATATAAGCCAAAAGCTAATTTTTATGAATAGTGTTCTTGAAGTCTACCAATATACTTTGCGTATAAAAATCTCTAGACACTAATTACTGGGTCTAATATATTCTAATATTGATAATGTCTTTTTAGATTAGCTTCGACACTCGCTCAGTCTTTAATATTATTCTAGACTTGGATAAGTCAATACCTCATGGGGTCTTTTCTTTGTATAATTTTTCTTTTTGGATTCACTTTATATTCCATTGTCTGATTTATGCCGTACTAAGTGCCTAGCATTTGAGTCGAATTGTCTCATTCATCTTGATTTCTATTGTCATATTATACATTTACTGAAAATATGTAAACTTTTTTCGTAAAAGGGCATAAAAGGTATTCATATATAATTTTGCTTTGTTATGAAAATTACACAATATCTACAAACTTATACAAAAATTAAATTTCCTCCTCTACGAATTAAACTACGAAACCTTCATTGAACAACTTCAAAATGACAATCCAAATTATTAATTCATCAAATTTTCAATAATAAAAAAACTCATGGTGAATTTTCAATTGAGTTTTTAGTTTTTCACTATAATTCACCAAACAATGTTTCAATTTGTGATAATAAACATGAATATCACTTTTGATTAATTTTTAAGCATCAAAAAACTAAAATCACAAACACAAATTTAGAAATTATTGTTCCCCCCTATATGTATTCCAAATTGTAAAGATAATGGGCTAAGTACATTAAAATCTGGAAAAAGAAAACATATTCATTTTCATCATAAGATCAGCTAAATAATGAGTGTAAAAATTTCAAATAGCAATATGCTAAAAGGTGTAATATTATTTATATATCCTCCCAAATATTGGAAGGAACATCCACAAAAAAAAAAAAGTTGACAGGGGAGGTAAAAGCAATTTAAAAGTTATGGGGCAATAATTCACAATATGATCCAATTAAAGGGTAGAATCCGAAAAAAGGGTAAAGATGTATATATATTGAAAAAATTACAATCAAGATTTATTTGAATCTAAAAAAAAAGAAAAGCACATGTTGGGACGACAATCTGTGAGAATGGAAAGCACAAAGCCGTTATCTGCAGTGTATGGCAATTGATTGAGAATGGAAAAATTGGGAGATGATCTTTTAGCTTCGATAATGAGTAGGATTCATGACTCTGCCTGTAGAAGATCCATTTCTCAAGTTTGTAAGCAGTGGTTCAGAATTGAAGGCTTAACTCGATCATCTGTACGTGTTTTTGAACCCAATCTTCTATTTAATTTCCTTCCGAGATTCCCAAATTTGCTAAAATTTGAAACATCTGAAGAAATTACGAATACCCATCTTGAAATTTTGGCGGAAAAATGCCCCAGAATCCAACTTCTTAACCTTAATTTCAAGAAAAAGAACAGATTTTATGATGAAAGGGATGAAAGTTTAGTCTTGGGTGATTTTGATGAAAATGGTTTGTGTTTTATCGCAATGGGTTGTTCTTGTCTCAATAAAGTTTCTTTGAGAAAGAGATTTGGAGTTGGGGATGCTGGGATTGTTTCTCTTGTCACCTTTTTGCCTAAGTTGATAGATTTAGACTTGAGTTTTTGTGACAAGGTTAGTGATGAAGCACTTAGAGTCATTGGAAGTGTTAGCTTTTTGAAGAACTTGAATCTACAGGGTTGTTGGTTGGTATCTGATTCGGGTTTGAAATCATTGGCAGGAGGACCTCTTAGGATGACCTTGAAGAAACTTATTCTTGCTGAATGTGATAGGGTTACGGATTGTGGAGTGATGAGTTTGATGCAATTATGTTGTTTGGAGGAATTGGATCTGGCAGAATGTGGGCCGAATGTGACTGATTTAGCTGGTGAAGCTATTGCTTCAAGAGAGAGTTTTAAGAGGTTGAACTTGTCATGGCTTGTTAATGTATCTGATGCTACTGTTGTTGCTCTAGCTGAAGGTTGCAAGAATCTGGATGTTCTTAATTTAACTGGCTGTGAATTTGTCACTGGTGAAGGCGTCCGTACTTTGACAAAGCATAGGTCATTAAAAGAGCTCATTTTAACTAGTTGCGAAAAGCTTAGTGGATATGATTTGGAAGAGTTGGTACTAGGATGCCAAACATTAGAATACCTTGTGGTTGACAGAAGATTAAGGATGTGGGTTCCTATGGAAGTGCAGGATAATATCATGAGAGAACACTGTTGGATAGACTGGAAATAACAGATGAAAGGGCAGCTGAATGTCTTGTTCCATATGGATTTATCTGTTTTCAGTGTTCTCTCTCATTTGTTGATACCTCTTAGCAGTGATAACCCGGATCTTTCGTTCACAGTTCCCCGTCATAACCTCAGGTATTTATTCTGCCCAGCTCTCAATTATTTATTGCTGAAGCAATCATATTAGTTGAACAAATGTGCATGGTACTCCTGAATGAACTTGGCTATTGTGCTATTGTCATGGCCCATGAGATGCTTAACCTTGTGCATAGACGTTGCAAGTGGGATCCTAAATATAGCAGAAATTTGAGATGGGGTAATTGTTAGAATAGGAAAAGGAACAAGAATAATATCTACTTATGGATTGAAATAGTCTTCTCAAGCTTGATTTGAGAAGCTCAACACTGTAATTTAGAAATTTATTACTTTATATTTTATCAATATTATGCATCAAATCCAGTATTTCATGAGAAACCAAGTACATTGAGATTGACTGGCATTATGTATCAAATCCAGTACTTCATGAGAAGACTAAATATATTGAGATTGACTGTCAGTTTTGCAAAGTCGAGTGATCAACTTGCAGACATCTCACCAAGCCCTTCATAGGTCCTTGTATTAATTACATTTATAACAAGCTAAGTACATATGACTTGTATGCACTAGCTTGAGGGAGAGTCTTAAAATAGGAAGAAGAATAACATTTACAATTCTACTTAAAATAGGAATAATATGTAGAATCCTACTTGAAAAATGATTGTATAAGCAATTGTCGCCTAATTCACTGAATTGTGGTTCTAAAAAAAAGGATTTTGCTTGGTATATTCCATCATAAAAAAGTCATAACTCTATATAGAAAGCAAAATCGAAATTGTATTTAGGTGCTTACACTTTCCTTTGGATTCTAAGACCCAATCACTCATCAAAGAAATATCTCTAAGTTTTCAGACTACAACTCTCAACTTCACTTTATTAAGACAGTAGGTTGCCTACTATAATACTCCCTCCGTTCCAATTTATATGTCACTTTCCTTTTTTCGAGAATCAAACTAATTTATCTTTGACCACCAAATTTTCGTATATGTTTTAAATATTTTAAAATATCAATTATCGTGACTTGTAGTACTTTTTATATAGTTTGAAAATATATAGATTTTATTTAAAAAAATTTGAAGATTTCATGTTCAAATTCTTAGTCAAACTCAAACTGTTTGACTCTCGAAAAACGAAAAGTGACATAGAAATTGAAATGGGGGGAGTAATATTATGAAACTGAACCCATATGGCAGAAAGCAAAAGCGGCGGGTACGTTTGTTCGGGCTCATTCATGTCTAATAAACTTCGAACAAAACGAGATTTGAGTATCGGAGTTGAGCGGACAACGACGGGAGGATGGAGGGCATATCAACTTCCTTAGTCGATAGCATAAACTCGCCTAACATAGAGAATGAACATGGTCGGTGGGTGATTATCTTTGTTTGGATTGCAGTTTAGTATACACATCAAGATATGATCTTTGTTTTTGCATCCCTGGCATTCAAAAGAAAGGGGAGAAGGGAGAGTTAAAAGCAACCTATTGTTAAAGACTGAGAGCCTGTGGAGGGGCTAAACCATATCCCTTTTCAATTATTTGAGAGTGTGATTAAGGGAACCGAAGATATTGTGCGGTAAACTAATGCTATGAGGTGGAGATAGCTGCACTTCTTGTTCTTTTTTCCCTTTGAATCCCTTTCTTATTGGCGTTAGGGAAAAGTTGAATTTCTTTTGAATCCCTATGAAGTTTTACGCTTGAGACTAATCATCTTTGCAAAATAAATGAGAGAGAGAAAGAAGGCTCAAGAGACTTGTCTTGAATCAATCAACAAAAGCTTCACTTCATTTGCACAAGTACACGACACTATACTAATAGAAGCCTATCTATCGAGGAATCACATGAAATACGAGGAACAAACTTAGAAAAGAACTCAGATACATGCTAAGGTCTTTAAAACTCACCGCTCAGTGATAAAAGAGGTAGGGGTGTCGAAACAGCTAGGAGGTTTGCCTAGAAGCAGCTACCCTTGAAAGAGTGTGTAATAGCTCACTGATTGAGCGGTTTTGTGCTGAAGAAGAACGGGGCTAAGTGATCCGCAGAAGTTGTGGGATGTCAAAGTACATTGGCAGGGATATTTGAATTCCTTATACTCTAAAACAAAAATGTTTGAATTCCTTGGCCACTCTTTCCGGTATGAAGAGAGTTTAAAAAATTCTTTCTAACGTCGCTGACATCTTAAAAACCCTAGCACTTTTTTGGTGGCAATGGCCGCCAATTCCACCAGTCAGCCCCTACTTGGGTTCATCATTCCGTAGGTAATGGCGAGCGAGGGCCAAGGCCAAGCTATGTTGACATGGTAAGTCTACAAACTTCGAATACAAAGCCCATCCCCCTTAAACCAATTGCTTATTTACATGGAGAGCTAAAAGTCGTATGGGAAGAGGAGGAGGTTGAACAGATGATTGTTAATGAAAATCTGCAATATGCCGTGATTGGAAAGTTTTCTTATGGATGGCAGGATATTCAGGAGTTGCGATCCCTAAAAAATGTGAGTTGAAATGAGAATGTAACATTGGCGTTCTTAGTAACATGTATGTTTTGATTAGGGCATCAAATATGGAGGATTATGTCAGTTTGCTCTCAAAACTTGCCCTCTACATTTTGCATAAAACATGGACATATATGATGAGAACACCCAAATGGGATCTACTTTTTGATCTGGAAGAGGATACCACTACTGCACTAGCTTAGATATCTTTTCTGGATTTACCACCTAACACTACTAAAGAAAACGACAAAAGCGACGGACAAAAGCGACGTCTGTCTTTTTTTTGTCAAAAGCGACGGAAAAATGACACAGTCACTTCTGTCGCTTTTTTGCTCGACACTATTTAAAAAGCGACTAAAAAATATTTTTTTAAAAAAATTAATAAATAGCGACGGACTACTTCAACTTATTTAATTTTTTTAATTATTTAATACATGCGACAGACAACGTCTCAATTTCAATTTTTTTAAAAAGAAAAAGTGATGGACATAAGACCTAGTCCGTCGCTTTTCTGGAAATTAAAAAAGAGTAGAAAAAGCGACAGATATAGGGACCCTCGTTGCTTTTTTGGAATTTAAAAAAAAAAATTACAGAAAAACGATGGACATAGGATCTAGTTCATCGCCTTTTCTGCAATTTTTTGACAGCAGAAACCTGTAGGTTCTGCTGCCAACTTGCATTAAAAATTTAATTTAATATCCAATACAAGACAATCAACAACAACTAAAACCTACAAAATACGTAATAACAAGCACAATTAAACGTTAAAAAACGAATAAATTCATAATTTTACGATGTTTTAAATTATTTCAAAGCTAACCAAAAATTCCAAAACTTAAATATAAGGGAACCTAGGGACTATTTTCAACTAAATCATCACTCTCGTCAGATTCATCGAGAGTGGGTGAAGGCCGATGGGCTAGGTTGAGCACTTGTTCTTTGAGTTGCTCAAATTGTTGACTCATTTTGTTTAGCTCATCAGCCCTTCGTGCTTCAGAATCGCACGTGTAAGTTGAACAATATGCTAAGACACGACAGCTAGCTGAACCTCGTCAATGGTTTGGGCTCAGCTTGACATGACTATCCAATACCTTGTAAACCTGATTAGAGTCGTCATATCTAATTCTGGGAGCCCATTCCATAAATTCGGCCCTTATGGCTCCCTCCTATGACCTTATCCATCCAAATTTGATTGGATTGCTCAGACGTTAGCTGGACCGAGTCCCCAAGCTCTCGTATTTGCCGCTCATACTCATGTTGCATATTAAAAGTAACAGTTAGACTCAATATGTATATTAAAAGTAGAAGTTAGAATCAAAATAAATTATACATTATATAAATATATTTTATATAAAAGTTATGTTAAATAACTTAAATAGGCTTCTTCGGCCCTTTCCTCCACTCACTAATCCGGATCCGGCTCATTTTGTTTTTTCCTTATATGATTCTTCCTAAAAATTTCATGACGGAAGGGAGCCCGCCCCAATTGTTTTTTCTATAAATTAAAATACAATTAATAAAAGTATACTTTGTACAAATTAAATAATTTATTTAAGAGTGTAAGTTTAAATCTAAAATTTTAAAAATCTTACCAACTCTCTCGTAATGGTACCAACACTCTTTGCACCTCCAATGTGCAATGAGTCACCCTTTAGGCTTCCTCTAGCTTTTTTAGCTTGCTCGGACTAAGCCTTGAATTGATTGGTATCCTAATATACATTTGGTGGCTTCCAACTACTAGCTTTTCCATCATCCCTTGCTTTCTTTAGCCAGTTAGATAGTCGGGCACTCGCCTTTCTCTCAAAATGGTCGCAATGACCATGTTGTACTTCGACTGCAGGTACATAAAGTCTTGAAAAAAGCAAACAGTGTTACAAAATAAGTTAAGTTAATAATTCTCAAAATATTATGTAATCTTATATATAACTTGAATTAATTAAACATCGCTTGGCGGATATTACTTGGAATCTCCCCCAAGGGTAATATGCCTTCGTGTATAACCTCCTAATACTCTCCTGTAGAGCCTTTGCATCCTCTTTCGAAGGATGTCACCTGCAAGACACGTAATAAACATGTTAGTTAGTTCATCTATAATTTATTAATATAGCAAAAATAAATTAATAAAAAAATAAACTTACGATGATCCATTAGGCTCTATCATGACTCTCCCAATTCTGTCCCTCTGTCCAGGAGCTAACTCAGGCACATCCTGTGCAGCCTCATATGCAGTAGTAGAAGAAGGTTAAGCTGATGATGGAGGATGTGTATAATGCTGAGTCGATTGTGGAGTGCCAGTATCAGTACTAGAAGAATCTCTAAGTCTCAGATTAGATAGGTGAGGAGACTGAGATGTAGGAGATGGAACTGTAGGAGATGGAGTAGTCGAAGATGTGGGTCGACGATAAACCTTTGTTGGTAGATGAACGGTCTGATTATACGAAGTCAATCTGATTTGTGAAGAAGAAGAAGCACCTCGTGGTTGATGAAACTGAGAATGGTAAGCTAGAGGATCCAGTCCCAAAAGACACATAAAGTAATATGTGCCAAATTAGCAGCTGGGGGATGCTGAATATCAGGTGCTGAAGAAATATGTCCTGGGATATCCTCAGGATCAATAGATCTTGTAGACTTATTCTCTTTATTCCTACCCGAATGAGTAACCCAAAGATGATCTCGAGATCTATCACCATCACCCGATGACATCCGAATATAAAGTAACACAAATACAATGTATAAAAAAATTCAAATCAAATAATTTTAGTATTGGCAAAATAAATTAACTTACATACTAATTATAATCTACCAGTCTATTCCTCCTCGCTTGTTTCACTTTCGTCATCCTCCCATTCCAATTACTCAGTTGTTTCATATTCATTATCCTCTCATTCCTCCTCTAATAATTCATATTCCTCATCTAGTTCTTTCTGACCATTTGACATTATTAATTTATCATCAAGAACCTCTTCTAGTATGTGTTGAGGATGTTCCGGTGTGGTCTTCAACTCAACATCAACTTGTTGTTGAACAAGTGTAAGATCATTTTGGTATGCCATATCTAATACATTCTCAATTTCAGTTCTTTTTACATTCTTTGTCTTAATAACAACCCATCAATCAGCCTTATCTCTATGCAATGGATATGGAGCATAATAGACTTGCTTAGCATTTTGGCAATGATAAAAGGATCATAACTTCCATACTGTATGGTGTGTTTAACTTCAATTATATTATGTTGTTGGTCCACCCTTGTGCCTCTATGTGATGGGTCAAATCACTTACACCGAAATAATCCTATCTTTCTTTAGGCCAACCTGAATATCAACAACATCCGACCCCCCCTTACCTCGCCAACCTGAATATCGAACTTCAATAATCTCTTAAATGACACCATAATATTAAATAATTTGGCCATTACCATCGACATCACCTTGAATGCAGACGCCGCTATTATTAGTTTTCTTGTACATAGAAACTTTTTTGGTTTGAAACTTAAAGCCATTCACAATATTTACTCGTCGTATGAATTTGAATCATGTCCGAGTGCGATTTCTCTCAGCAATGGTGAATATTCAACAGTTGAGTATTCATCATAAACCTACAAATTGTATCTGAAATAATACAATATAGTATAAAATAAAAATATTATTCCTATTGATTCAATATGATTAGGCTTTCAAACTTACATAATCCTTTAACCATTTGGAAAACCTCGTATATATGGCTTCGTTGCCCCATGTGTTTACGTACAAGCTGATATTGATATGCACATTTTTGTTAGTTAGGAAACACTTATTATTACTATGTAATTTGATGACAATATAATTTAACACTTACGTAAGATATGACTGAATTTCTTGACAATTAAGTAAAATATGGGGGCCATAGTTGATTGTCTTTCCATAGCCATGAAGCCTCGTTTTCCACGCCTTTTAGATCCTCGACCACTTTGATTAAAAATTGAAATCAGTGGAAACATAGGATCATTATCACCTTCATCATTTCGATTTGACCTATTTCTCCTACATGACACTTCATCCCCAAAGTAATAGGAATAAAAGTCGCCAATTTCTCTTGCGATATGAGCTTGAACAATTGATCCTTCGATCTGTCCTCTTTGCTTGATTGTTTACAGCTTTCAACTTTTTTGTATGTAACAATTAAAATGCGTTAATCATGAATTTTATTGTTTATATATATTCATGATATATAATTAAGTACTTAAGTCATAAAAAACATTACCTTTCAAATGGATACATTCACCTTTTTTGAACTGGACCTGCAAGGCGGATTTTTTGTACAAGATGAATTAGAAAATGTTCTATCACATCAAAGAAGCCAGGCGGAAAAATCTTCTCCAACTTTGTAGTCATAATAGGAATATTTTCTTCTATCCTATCTAAACTACTTTCAAACAACTTTCCAAAACATAAATCTGTAAAGAAAAGACTTATCTTTGTGATTGACTTCCATATCCTGTCAGGAAGATAGCTAAAAGCGATAGGAAGTAGAGTTTCTATGAATACATGACCATCATGACTTTTCATACCTATCAACTTGCATTCATTCAAGTTTGCCTGCTTGCCCAAATTTGAAGCATATCCCTCCGGAATCCTTAATTTTTTGACCCACTCACATATTTCATGTTTCTTATCGATGGTGAATGGAAAATTGGTAATTTTATCATTTGGTAATTCCTGCAACCACAATTCTTTCCTCTTGCAATATTCCTTTAAGTCCATTCTAGCTCTTGGGTTGTCTTCTGTCTTGCCTTTAATATTCATCATTGTGTTGAATAAGTTGCCAAAATAATTTTTCTCAATATGCATTACATCAAGATTATGTCATAAGAGATTATCCTTCCAATATGACAACTCTCAGAATATACTTTGTTTGGTCCAATTATGTTCAACACCGTATCTGGAAAGTCTAAAAGGTGTAGCTTCTGTAACTTTAGGCAATTGAGAAACTCTCTCCCAAATTTGATGCCCTATCAGTGATGGAGGTGGGGGATCAACGTCAATCCTATTTTTCATGAATTCATATTTCATCTTTCTGAACTCGTGATCCATTGGCAAGAATTGACGATGACAATCAAACCATAGATTTTTTCGACCATGCTTTAGGGTGAATGCCTTACTATTTTCCATACAATCAGGACAAGTAACCTTTCCAACAATCATCCAATCAGACTATACAATATGCTGGAAAATCATTAATAGTCCACGTTAAACAAGCACGCATAACAAAGTTTTGTTTAGTTGATATGTCATAAGTCACTGCACCTTCAAACCATAGTTGCTTGAGCTCATCTATCAATGATTGTAGATAGATATCAATCAAACTTTTTGGATTACGAGGTCCCGGAATAACACAACTTAAAAATATGAATGAACTTGTCATGTACATTTCAGGAGGAAGATTATATGGAGTAAGAAATACGGGCCAGCAAGAATAAGGCGAGGCAGAATTAGAGAATGGTGTGAAATCATATGTACGCAGACCCAGTCTCACATTTCTAAGGTCTCTAGAAAAGTCGGGTATACATTATCAAAATACTTCCTTGCTTCTCCATCTCATATGTGGGGCAGACCTCATCGATGCATACAACCTCTTCAGTCTAGTAATAAGAGGTAAATAATGCATCGTCTTAATTGGAGCCATCTCATATGTGTGTTGTCTCATCAAATGGATGAGACAACACACCTAGTGACCTTATATTCACGATACCATCTCATATGTAGGGCAAACCTCATGGATGTATATAACCTCTTCAGTCTAGGAATAAGAGATAAATAATGCATCGCCTTTATCGGAACTATCTTTCCAACAGAAGTCCTCTTATAATGTGCATGACTGCAAAATTTATAATTTTTCAAGTCACTATCAGTGTTGTAGTACAACATGCAGCCATAGCACAACAATGAATTCTATCATATGACAATTCTAATATGAAAATCAATTTCTTTTCTTGATAGAAGTTCTTAGGTATGCTAAACTTAGAATTAATCAACTCACCCAAAAGATCAACCATTGAGTCCATGGTCGCGTGAGGAACATTCCAATCCAATTTAATATTCATTAATCTAACAACAACTGACAAAGCAGTATGCGAACTTCCTTCACATAATGGATGACTAGCCTTTTCTAATTCTTCATAGAAGCGTCTTGCTTCTTCATTAGGAGCTTCATTAAAACATGTTCAGTTCCATCCCCCCTTGAACTCTGAAAGCATCATTAGTCATTTCATGAACTCTATTATATTGAAATGTATCATGTTGATTCCTATCATGTTCTAATCTAATTTGACCATGTGGTACAAGCATATTATATTCATCCACGGGCATTAAATTATAAAATACACCATTCAGTCGATCTATTTCTCCATGGTGCATTTGTATCGTAATGAATTTAAGCCTATATATTTTGTATGGGTAGATCATGGCATGGTGCATTTGTATCGTAATGAATTTAAGCCTATATATTTTGTATGGGTAGATCATGGAGAAATAGATCGACTGAATGGTGTATTTTATAATTTGTTGCCCATGGATGAATATAATATGCTTGTACCACATGGTCAAATTAGATTTGAACATGATAGGAATCAACATGATAGGTTTATGAAATGATTAATGATGCTTTCAGAGTTCTAGGGGGGATGGAACTTGAACAATTTTTCAGTGAAGCTCCTAATGAAGAAGCAAAGACGCTTCTATAAAGAATTAGAAAAGGCTAACCATCCATTATGCTTTGTTAGTTACTGTTAGTTTAATGAATATTAAATCAGATTGAAATATTCCTCATGCAGCTATGGATTCAATGGTTGATCTTTTGTGTGAGTTAGTTAATTCTGAGTTTAACATACCCAAGAACTTCTATCAAGTAAAGATATTGATTTCCAAATTAGGATTTTCATATAATAGAATTCATTGTTGTGTTAATGGTTGCATGTTATACTACAACACTGATAGTGACTTGGAAAATTCTACGTTTTGTGGTCATGCTTGTTATACTATAAGAGGACTCCTGGAAAGATGGTTCCAATTAAAGCGATGTATTATTTACCTCTTATTCCTAGACTGAAGAGGTTGTATGCATCGATGAGGTCTACTCCACATATGAGATGGTATCGTGAATATTAAAGGTCACCAGGTGTGTTGTCTCATCCATCTGATGGAGAAGCATGAAACCATTTTGATAATGTATATCCCGGCTTTGCTAGAGACCGCAGAAATGTCAGATTGGGTCTGTATGCAAATAGTTTCACACCATTCTCTAATTCTGCTTCGCCTTATTCTTGCTGACCCGTACTTCTTACTCCATATAATCTTCCTCCTGAAATGTGCATTCATATTTTTAAGTCGTGTTATTTCAGATCCCCATAATCCAAAAAGTTTGATTGATGTCTATCTACAACCATTAATAGATGTGCTTAAGCAACTATGGTCTGAAGGTGTAGTGACTTATGACATATCAACTAAACAAAATTTTGTTATGTGTGCTTGTTTAATGTGGACTAATAATGCTTTTTCTGCATATTGTATGTTGTCTGATTAGATGACTGCTGGAAAGCTTGTGTGTCCTCATTGCATGGAACATAGTAAGGCTTTCACCTTAAAGCATGGCAGGAAAAATTCATGATTTGATTGTCATCACCAATTCTTGTCAATGGATCATGAATTTAGAAAGATAAAACATGTATTCAGAAAAAACAGGTTTGACATTGATCCCCTACCTCCATCACTGACGGGGCATCAAATTTGAGAGAGAGTTTCTCAATTGCCTAAAGTTACAAAAGCTCCACCTTCTAGACTTCCTGGATGGTGTTGAACACAATTGAACCAAACAAAGTATATTCTGGGAGTTGCCATATTGGAAGGATAATATCCTACGACATAATCTTGATGTGATGCATATTGAGAAAAATTATTTTGACAATTTATTCAACACAATGATGAACGTTAAAGGCAAGACAAAAGACGACCCAAGAGCTTGAATGGACTTAAAAGAATATTATAGGAGGAAAGAATTATGGATGCAGGAATTACCAAATGGTAAAATTGTCTAGCCTAAAGCTAGTTTTCATTCACCATGGATGAGAAACGTGAACATGTGAGTGGGTTAAAAATTTAAGGATTTCGAAGGCATATGCTTCAAATTTGGGCAAGCAAACAGACTTGAATGAAGTAAAGTCGATAGGTATGAAAAGTCATGATTGTCATGTATTGATGGAAACTTTGTTTTCTATCACTTTTAGCCATCTTCATGACAGGATATGGAAGTCAATCACAGAGATAAGTCCTTTCTTTAGAGATTTATGTTCTGGAAAGTAGTTTAGACAGGATGGAAGAAAATATTCCTGTTATTACTACAAAGTTGGAGAAGATTTTTCCATTTGGCTTCTTTAATGTGATGAAACATTTTTCGATTCATCTTGTACAAGAAGCCTGTCTTGGAGGTCCAGTTCGAACAAGGTGGATATATCCATTTGAAAGATAATGTTTTTTATGACTTAAGTACTTCATTATATATAAACAATAAAATCTGCGATTAACACATTTGAATTGGTATGTACAAAAAAATTGGAAGATGCAAACAATCAATTAAACAAAGGGGACAGATCGAAGGATCAATTGATCAAGCTCATATCGAAAGACAAATTGGCAACTTTTATTCCTATTACTTTGGAGATGAAGTGCCATGTAGGAGAAATAGGCCAAATCAGAATGATGAAGGTGACAATGATCTTATGTTTTCATCGATTTCAATTTTTAGTCAAAGTGATCGAAGATCTAAAAGGCGTGCAAAACGAGGCTTCACGGTTATAGAAAGACAATCGGCTATGACCTATATTTTACTTAATTGTCTAGAAATTCAGCCATATCTTTTAAGTGTTAATTATATTGTCAAATTACGTAGTAATAGTTAGAGTTTATTAACTCACAAAAATGTACATATCAATATCAGCTTGTTCGTTAACACATGGGGCAACAAAGCCATACATACGAGGTTTTCCAAATGGTTAAAGGATTATGTAAATGTGAAAGCCTAATCATATTGAATCAATAGGAATAATGTATTTATTTTATGAGAGAAATCGTACTCCGGCCTAAATCTCAAATTCATACAATGAATAAATATTGTGTGAATGGTTTTAAGTTTCAAACAAAAGAAGTTTCCATGTACAAGAAAACTAATAATAACAGTGTCTGCATTCAAGGTGATGTCAAAGGTAATGGCCAAAATATTGAATATTATGGTGTCATTCAAGAGATTATTGAAGTTCGATATTCAAGTTGGCCTAAAAAAAGATAGTATTGTTTCGATGTAAGTGGTTTGACCCATCACATAGAGGCACAAGGGTGGACTAGCAACATAATATAATTGAAGTTAAGCACACCAGACAATATGAAAGTTATGATCCTTTTATCATTGCCAAAATGCTAAGCTATTTGCGTAGAGATAAAGTTGATTGGTGGATTGTTATTAAGATAAAACCTGTAGGAAGAATTGAAATTGAGAATGTATTAAATGTGGCATACCAAAATGATCTTGCACTTGTTCAACAAATTGATGTTAAGTTGGAGACCATACTAGAATATCCTAAACACATACTAGAAGAGATTTCTGATGATGAATTAATAATGTCAAGCGTTCAGGAATAAGTAGATGAGGAATATGAATCATTGGAGGAGGAGGAATGTGGATAGTGAATATGAAACAACCGAGAAATCGGAACGGAAGGATGACGAAAATGAAACAAGGAGGAATAGATGGTAGATTATAACTAGTATGTAAGTTAATTTATTTTGCTTATACTAAAATTATTTATTTTGTATTTTTTATATATTATCTTTGTGTTACTTTACATTCAGATGTTATTAGGTGATGGTGATAGATTTCGAGATCATCTTGGGGTTACTCATTCTGGTAGGACTAAAAAGAAGTCTAGGAGACCTATTGATCCTGAGGATATCCCAAGACATATTTCTTCAGCACCTGATATTCAGCATTCCCCAGCTGTTAGCTCGACACATATTACTTATATGCCTTTTGGGACTATGTATCTTCTAGCTTACCATACTTAGTTTCGCCGACCACGGGTCGCTTCTTCTTCTTCACAGATCAGATCGACTTCATATGATCAGATCGCTTGTCTACCTACAGAGGTTTATCATCGACCCACATCTTCGACCACTCCATCTTCTACAGTTCTATCTCTTACATCTCAGTCTTCTCACCTATCTAATTTGAGACTTGAAGATTCTTCTAGTACTGATACTGACACTCCACCATGGACTCAGCATTACACACATCCTCCATTATCAGCTTCACCTTTTTCTACTATTGCACAAGATGTGCTTAACTTAGCTCCTGAACAGAGGGACAAAATTAGGAAAGTCATGATAGAGCCTGATGGATCATCGTAAGTTTAGTTTTTATTAATTTATTTTTGCTATATTAATAAATTATAGATGAACTAGCTAACACGTTTATTATGTGTCTTCCAGGTGGCATCCTTCGAAAAAGGCTGCAAAGGCTCTACAGGAGAGTGTTAGGAGGTTATACAGGGAGACATATCACTCTGGAGGAGACTCCAAACGATGTTTAATGAATTCAAGGTATATATAAGATTACACAATATTTTGAGTATTGTTTACTTAACTTATTTTGTAACACTGTTTGCTTTTTTCAAGACTTTATGTACCTGGCAGCCGAAGTACAACATGGTCATTGAGACCACTTTTGAGAGAAAGGCGAGTGCGTGACTGTCTAACTGGTTAAAGAAAGGAAGGGATGATGGAAAAGCTAGTAGTTGGATGCCACCAAATGTATATGAAGATTTGTACAGATCAATTCAAGACTTGGTCTGAGGAAGCCTAAAGAGTGACTCATTATACATCGGAGGTGCAAAGAGTGTTGGTACCATTACGAGAGAGCTAGTAAGATTTTTAAAAATTGTAGGTTTAAACTACACTTCAAATTATTTAATTTGTACAAAGTATAATTTTATTAATTGTATTTTAATTTACAGGAAAAACAATTGGAGCGGGCTCCCTTCCGTGATGAAGTTTTTAGGAAGAATTACATAAGAAAAAAGCAAAATGAGTCGAATCAGTGGGTGAAGGAAAGGGACAAACAAGCCTATTTAAGTTATTTAATGTATAATTTATTTTGATTCTAACTTTTACTTTTAATATACATATTGAGTCTAACTATTACTTTTAATATGCAGCATGAGTATGAGCAGCAAATACGTGAGCTTGGGGACTCAGTTCAGCTAACGCCCGAGCAGTCCAATCAAATTTGGATAGAAAAAGTCGTACGAGGGAGCCATAAGGGCCGAATTTATGGAATGGGATCCCGGAATGACATACGACGATTCCAATTACGTTTAAAAGGTATTGGATCGTTACATCAAGCTGAGGCCATTGATGAAAAGTTTAGATAACTGCCATGTCTTGGCAAATTGTTCTACTTACACATGTGTTGGCGATTCTGAAGCACGAAAGACTGATAAGCAAAACAAAATGAGTCAATAATTTGATCAACTCAAAGAATAAGTGCTCAACTTAACCCGTCGGCCTTCACCCACTCTCGATCAATCTGACGAGAGTGATGATTTTGTTGAAAATAGTCCCTAGGTTCCCTTATATTTATGTTCTGGAATTTTTGGTTAACATTGAAACAATTTAAAACGATGTAAATTATGAATTTATTCGTTTTTAATGTTTAATTATGCTTGTTATTACATATCTTGTATGTTTTAGCAGAGATTGCAGG
Organism: Solanum clarkiae; assembly: GCA_011800125.2. Classification (NCBI taxonomy): domain Eukaryota; kingdom Viridiplantae; phylum Streptophyta; class Magnoliopsida; order Solanales; family Solanaceae; genus Solanum; species Solanum clarkiae. The sequence continues at coordinate 15,928,966 of JAABOM020000103.1, forward strand.
TTTATGATGTCAGAAATATTGTAGAAAAAGCGACGAACATAGATATGTCCATCGCTTTTTTTGCAATTTTTTTTCTAATTTCCAGATTAGCGATAGACTGGATCCCTAAGTCCGTCGCTTTTTCTTTAAAAAAAAAAATTAAATTGCGACATTGTCCGTCGCAAATATTAAAAAATTAAATAAAGCGACACAATCTCTCTCTTTTTATTAATTTCTTAAAAAAAAGAATTGCAATGCAATTTGTCGCTTTTTAACAGAAGTGACTCCGTCACTTTTGACGAAAAAAGCAATGGACAGCATCTTTTTTCCTTTTTTTAGCAGTGTTGGAAAAGAATCAGTCTTTTCCCTTGCGTCTGCGGTAGGGAAGCCATTGCAGGTTGATATGGCAATAAGGAATTAGACTAGGTCCAGTTGCACGAGAGTTGAAGTGGAAGTTTAGGGATTTTCCTAAGAGGATTAATGTGGGACTACGAAAGAAATCTGAGGACATTTGTGAAAGATGGGTGAAAATAAATCATGATTATGTTCCTAAATATTGCAAAACTTGCAAGATTCAAGGCTATGATGAAGAACAATGCTATGTTCTTCACCCAAACTTGTTTTACAAGAATAAGATAAGGGAGATAATGGAAATAAGAAGCTCATAGGGGATGAAACAGACATCAAGGAGGGGCTGATAGGACCAAAAAGGAGATGGTTCCAAAAAGGAGAAGGGCTGGAATAATATCAAAGGAAAAAGAAAGCAAGGTTGGAATCCAAAGATACAACAAGAAGATAAAGCTGCAGTGGCTACCAACAATCAGTTTATAGTGTTAGAGGAGGGTGAGGAGATGGGGAACAAAGGTGAGAAGCAGGATCAACAAGGGGTCACACAAATAAATAACAGTAAGGAATGGGTGATGCAAAATTTTAATCAAAATGGGAAACATAGAGAGTCATGAATAGCAGGTGGCTGAGGTGGTAACAAAAGATAATGTTGGATCAGCACAAAAGGGGACCAGTGATGGGAAAGGTAAAGAAAAGAACACAGAAGAGGTTAACAAGGGAAAGCTGCAACAGGAAAAGGACACAGAAGGTAGCAACTCTGAGAAACTGGTGGCAGCCTTGCATGATCTGTCTATATTATTCAGGTTGATCGTAATGAGGTCAACCTGCCAGACAAACTGATGGGTGTCAAAGAGCAAGAGCCACCAGACTCACAAGATAAGGAGGAGGAGGATGCAAAACAAAGGAGAAACAGTGAAGAAGAGGATGGTTATGCTGCCAGCATTGATGATATAGCCAAGGATGGGGATTTATCTCCTAGGCAGACAGAAGGCCTGAAGAGTGGTGCTAGAAAAAAATAAAAGTATATTGCCTCTTCAGGTAAAACCGAGTAGTCAGGAAAAGTCCTCAGGGAGTACTCAATGATTGAAAAACTGTTGTTTTGGAATATAAGATCTGTCAAGACTCAAAAGGCCTTTGACAGACTTATAGATCTTAATAAAAGACAGCAATATTCATTTATAACCCTGATGGAACCTTTTCAAGGTGACTCAGAGCTGGATCGGTATAAAAGAAAGTTGGGGTTCCAAAAGGCTCATTGTAATTGTTCTTCAAAGAATTGGGTGTTTTGGAATGAAGATTGGGAATCTACTCATGTGGTGGACACATGACAGCAAATCACTTTCACATTTAGGGGTAATCAGGTGGAATTCAAAATAACAGCTATATATGCCAGGTGTAATGCAATGGAAAGGCTAGAACTGTGGGAAGAATTAGAGGATATTGCTGATCACACACAGATCCCATGGATTATTGGAGGTGATTGCAATGTAATATTAACGGAAGAAGAGAGGCAGGGTGGTTTATCTTTCACCAATGCAGAATCTGTTGAGTTTGCCAATTGCATAGCCAAATGTGCCTTATTAGAGCTGAAGTTCACAGGTAGTACTTGGTGGAATGGAAGAATTGAAGAAGAATGCATCTTCAAGAGGTTAGATAGAGTGTTGGTTAACCAGGAGTTTTTGGATGTTCTTCCTTCAAGTATCATCCATCATTTGGTTAGACAAGGGTCAGACAATGCCCCTTTACATGTTATATGTAACTCTAGAGAAGATCCAGTCATGAAGCCATTCAAATTCCTAATTTTTGGACCAAGCATCATAAATTTGTGGAGGTGGTCAAGGATAACTGGAATGTGTAATTTGCTGGGATCCTTTTGTGTTATTTAAAGCAAAGTTGAAGACGGTTAAACTTGTACTCATAAAGTGGAGTAGCTCCACTTTTGGGAACATTTTCTAGCAAGTGGCAGATCTTGAAGAGGAAGTAAGGGTAAAGCGATACAATTGGAAATTAATGCCACAACTCAGAATAGGGTAGAACTGCATATAGTGAATGCAAAGTTGAAAAGATATTATCATTATAAGGAGGAATTCTGGAAGCAAAAAGCTGGAATGAAGTAGTTCAATAATGGTGATAGGAATACCACATTCTTTCATTCCTATGTTACAGAAAGAAGAAAGAAATTGAATATTCCTGAGATATACACAGCACAAGGAGATCTTATAAATTCTATTGAGAACAATGGAGAGGAAGCAATGTCTTATTTTGAAGATTAGTTCAAGGAAGAGGATAGGCAAGGGGACTGCATTCCTTTGAATATCATCCCTCAACTGATTACAGAGGATCAGAATGAGAAGTTGGTTAATATTCCTACCAAATAGGAAGTCAAGGAGGTTGTGTTTGATTTAAATGGAGACAGTACAAGGGTGCCTGATGGTTTCAGGGCATTTTTCCAATGTTGCTGGGATATTGTTGGAGATGATGTCACAAATGTGGTGAGAGCTTTCTTTTGTGGATGGGAGTTACCTAGATATATTACTCATACCAATTAGATGTTAAGATTTTTCTAGTTAGAATGGATTGGTCGTACCTATCCAATCAATAATTGTTTATGACTGACTCGCTATTGCCAAAGAAAGAAGTAGTAAAACACTTGATAGACCTTAGGCCAATCAGTCTGAGTAATGTTATTAATAAAGTAATTTCCAGGGTTTTATTATCCAAAATATCTGTGATTCTTCCTAGCATATCTTCAAATCAGTCTGGTTTCATCAGGGGAAGGAGTATTTCAGAGAATGCCTTGTTGGCACAGGAAATTATACGAGATATCAGCTTGAGGAATAAAAATTACAATATGGTGGTGAAGCTTGACATGTCCAAAGCTTATGACAGGGTATCGTGGATTTTTCTCACCAAACTGTTAAGAAAGTTTGGCTTCTCAGAAATTCTTATTGACATTGTAATTGGTATTCAGTTTTGGTGAATGGTCAATCATTTGGGTACTTTAGGTCAACTAGAGGAGTCAAGCAAGGGGACCCTATGTCCCTTGTTCTGTTCATCATTGCTGCTGAGGTAATGTCCAGAGGCCTAGACAATCTATTCGATGACAGGGATTATTAAGGTTATGGGATGCCAAAATGGAGTCCCTAAATAAATCACCTGTCTTATGCAGATGATATCATTTTGTTTGGGGTCAGGGGATAAAACCTCCATTATCAAGATTATGAAGGTTCTGAGTGATTATGAAAGGGTATCTGACCAGTTAATCTACAGGAACAAAAGCTTCTTTTACATGCATGAGAAGAGACTCCTTTGGCAGTGGCTATCAGGATAAAGAAGATTTCTAGGATTAGAATGGGCAACTTCCCTTTTATCTACCTAGGGTTGCCCAGTTCTTTATGAAAGGAGTAATGTTGCCTATTTTGAGGAGATAGTGAGAGAGATTTCCAAGAGAATTAGAAGCTGGCGGAACAGGTTTCTTTCATATGGGGGAAAAATATATTTCAATCAACCATGCGCTGAAGTCAATGCCTATCTATCTACTCTCTGTCGTATGCCCTTCAAAAAAGGTGATCAATCAAATACACAAGATTTTTGCTTCCTTTTTTTTGGAGTAAGGATTGGATTAACTGGGATGACTTGTGTTAACCTCAAGTTGAAGGAGGAGTGGGATTTAGGTCACTACATGATGAGACTAAAGCTTTGACATCAAAGTTATGCTGAAATTTTAGAACCACCATATCTTCTATGTGGGAAGTTACATGTGGAATAAATACTGCAAAAAAGACCACCCCTGTATCACAAAAGGTATGACTGGATCACTAATATGGAGAAAGTTAACTACTATCAGAGATGAGGTGGAACATGAGATATGGTGGCAGTTGAAATCAAGATCCTCCAGCTTCTGGTTTGATAATTGGACAAAGCTGGGAGCTTTGTATTTTATAGAGGAGAAGGTTGTGGAGGAGGAAGTGGAAGTCAGAATTTATTCGCAATGGGAAGTGGATGATTGATAAATTAAAAAAGGCTCTGTCAGAGGGCTTGGTTGAGCATATTATTCAAACAGTGAACCCATCTTTATGTAGTGAGAAGATGACAAAGCATGGTGGATGGCTAGTCCTAGTGGAACATTCTCTACCAGATCAGCCTTCAATTGTCTGAGGCAGAAAAAGGAAGAGATATGCTGGTTGAATAATATATGGCTTAAAGGGTTACCTTTCAAGATATGTTTTTTCCAATGGAGAGTGTGGAGGAGAAGGGTGGCCACTGAAGATAATTTGAAGAGAATGAAAATAAAGCTTGCCTCAAGATGTTACTGCTGTGAGAGACATGAGCAGGAAACCATGTCACACTTATTTCTAACAACTCTCATAGCCCAATAGCTATGGAAGCACTTTGCTTCTTGTGCAGGTTTAAAAATGGAGGGAGTACATTTACAGCAGCTCATACTGAAATGGTGGAGATTTTTAGCCTCTGCTAAGCTACAGGTCATATACAAAGCTGTCCCAATGATAATTATGTGGGAGCTTTGGAAGAGGAGAAATGCTAGTAGATATGGGAGAATGGTGACAATTGATGGTCTAATTCATCAATGTTAGCAAACAATTCACCAATTCAGCATGCAGAGATTTCCAGGGTTGGGAATCAAACTGGTGGGATATGGTCACTATATTGCAGCACTATAAACCTAAACTCTACTTCTATCCTGTGAGGTGGTGCTATCCAGTGGAGGGGAGGTTTAAATGTAATACACATGGGGCTTGTCGAGGTAATCCAGGTCAAAGTTCCTATGCTTTTTGCATTAGGAATGCACATGGGGACCTGCAATATGCTGAAGCTAGGAAGATAGGCATGAAGTAAAATATTGAGGCTGAGTATTGCTATTCTAATCGCTATCAGGCAAAAGGATTAGTTTGTTGAAATGTTAGCTGGAAACGGATTCTCTGGGGGTCCTTAAGATGATTAGGAAGGAGTGGAGAGTCCCATGGAATATATAGAGGAGATTCAGATCATCATGTCTGTGAGTGATATTGGTATACAACACATATACAGAGAAGGCAATCAACTAGCAGATAAATTAGCAAACATTGTTATGAAACAAGAAAATGGCATGCAGTGCACATTCAGGCAATTACCCAGTGCATGCAGAAATATATTAAATATTGACAAAGCACAAATTTACACTTTCAGGATAAGAACCAAGAAGATCAACATTCATGGAGAATAACATTCACATTTACAGGCTACAGTTAGGAGTTTACTGCTATGGTATTTACATGAAAAGAGAACTAAGATTAAACGGCTACAGTGCTCCTATATTTCATAAATTAGCTTACAAAAGGTGTCTCCAGCAAAAGGGGTCTTCAGCAAAAGGGTAGTGTTTGATGACAGATATAGCTTGTCGCATCTTGAGGCTGCTGGTATTCAAAGAAGGAAGGGTCATCTCCTTTGTCTTTTCATTTGACAGGAAAATGGGTAAGAAGGAAGCTTGGGCTACAAAGCAAGAAAGGAGAATGGGAGAGAAAGAATGCTTACATCAGGATTCCTCAACAGTACACAAGGTCAAACCTCTCAAAGATCTCCATTACAGCAGCCATTTTCACTGGAACAAGGAGCAGAAGAAGGTGGGTCAACAACGAACTGCAAAGAAAGATGAACTTAGAGATGAACACAAGGGGTTACCTGGAACATCGAGAAGAATAGCTGGTCTGTGGTTTGAGTTTGATCGGAGATTGACCACCAGAGGTGGAGGAGACGGAAGGTCGGATTTATCGAGCACTCAAGCAGCATGGAGGGAAAGTGTCCAGACAAGAGGAGATTAGGAAAGTGCTAGAAGAATTTAGATTTAGTATAGATCTTGGGGTAGGATTGGGCTGCCGGTATGGGCCCTCCACAATGTATATGGATTTTGATTCGAGTATTTATTGATAAAAAGCCAGTTGGACAAATTTGATTTTTAAAAAACAAAAAGAACTCTTTCTAATATTTTTCGAAAAACAACAATTAGGAATAGAGAATATATATATCAAAGAACGGTCTTAATTGTTGGAATCATTGTCTCCATTGCTATTTGATATATTTCAGTCATTACCATTAGTGAATTAAGTGAAAGTGCAGGTAAGATGATGTGCCATTACTGGATTCCATCCTCCGGCAATTGTCGACTTGGAAACGAACGAAGTCGCTTCACTTCAAAGTAGAAGTTTGTGTTAATCGTGGACTGCATATCAGCTCAAAGGCATGAGTGCCTAGGTTGTAGTGGTAAGAGTCATTGCCGATGAGTTCCAACCGCTAGAGTGTTCAATAAGAAAGAGGAGTAAGTCGCGTAGGCGATCGAGCTAGGCCGAGTCAGAAAGGCTTTGATGACTTGAGGTTCATATTGGGGAAAGGAGAGTGAGGGGAAGAGGGGAAAGTCCTTGGCCCGATCATCCAATTCGCTCCAATAGACAGGCATGGTTTCACAGCCAAAGCAACCTCGTCACTTTCGTGTACCCATTTGACGGCAGCCCTTTTGGGGGTTCCTTGGGAACTGATTCACTCTGTGTAGATTGATTGAACGCTGAAAACCTTCCACTAGCAGGCGATCGCGTTTTTCATGGGATTTTTCGTTCCTCATATTAGCATTCTCACTTGTAGTGTCCTAGTTGGAAAAGGAGTTTAATGTAGTGTCTATAAGTAGGATATCAATGTAATAATACAGATACACAATTCAATAATATTCTTCTCTAATATTTCTCACTATAATCCAAGAATCTCTTCCTTAAGAGGAACTAACTGAAAAACTGGACAGAACTTTGTCCAAGCTTTGTTGAAAGAAAGACCACCTCTGATCTGTGGCCTGCTTTAGTTTTTCTAAGATAACCTGTTGTACCCTAAAAACTTCTATAGAAAAAGGAAATAACCTATACCATTGCTGTAAGTATCATGAACAATTCTTTGGTATAGCTTTCTTGTAATGCATGACGATGACAGATTACACAATTCCTCTTCCTTATTTGGAAATTCTTAAAAAGCTGATTAAACTCAGCTAGGATGAATGAGATCACATTCACCTCTGAAAAATGTCCCACTTTGCTAGAATGTTTACGCTGCAAATCATCTGATTCTCCAAACAGCAGAATAGAAACATATCTGGGCTCTTTCCTGATAAATTTGAGCTTGCATTGATGCACTTCTGAGCTTTATTTTTCATGTCTCATAAGCTTTGTTGTGGTCTGGTATCTGTTCATGAGTGGTTCTTTTTCTTTACTTGCTAGTCAGCTCATGGATATATGGTCTCTGGGTCCATTTTAGAACTAACTGTCCTCTGCATATTTGGGGAGAACAACTGCAAAGAGGTTTTGGTTGGGGGTTAATCTTTTAACTAAGACTTTTATTAAACCACCTTCCTCAATCTATTTCTCCAGTTACTTCATTTAGCCTTCACTACTTTGGAGGATGTATTAGGGCGTACTTACCTGGCAAACTTTACACAAACCAGTTGGTATGTTGAGAAGTTTGATCCAAAATTAGCCCCAAGTTTCTCCAGTCCGAAAGGAAAGCAGTTTGGTTGTCCTTAACCCCTCAGGTTTGAAATATTTGTGTACCTTTTATTGGAAAAATTACATGCAAAGTATAAAAGAGACGAAGTGATAATTCTGAAAAATTTATATGCACCAGACATAAAAATTTACCTTCTGGTGGTATGATTATATCAAGAGGTTCCAGGTTCCAAGAAAGGAGTAGTCATTCTGATTTGCGGTGAGGAAAAAGTTGCTTCTCTTCATGTGCTCAAACCTGATCATAAACTTGTTCGTCCTGTCTCTGATGTAAAATGACAGCAAAGCATTTAAAAGGGTGTACTTTGCATGCAATGTATCAATCTATGAAATTATAGGCTCTGTCAAAATGAGATAAGAAACTAATGCATCTAAAGGCATGAAAAAAGCACTCAAGGGTATGGCCTAGTGATCAATGAAGTGTTTGACAACCATGAGGTTTTAGATTTAAATCCTAGCGGAGACATAAGAATACTAGTGATTCTTTCCATCTGTCTTAGGAATTCAAGAATATGGAGAGTTCAGAGGGGAATCTAGGAACTCAAGAATATGGATGCACCATTTAAAAAATACACGAAATGGTGTTCTTGCCTGGGATCGAACCCCCAACCTTTGTGCTAAAGGAAAGCCCTTGAACCAATGAACCAACTTATCATTTTGAAAATGTATTCCTTTAGCTAATATTTAATATATTCTTTAAGAATTATACAAATAATATATTGAATTTAGTTGGATGACCACGTGTTCCCCGTGACCCAAATTTTATACCTAAAATCGCCTCTGTCAGAGTTACTTGGTGCTTGTTGCTATTGGGAAGTGGCTAGTTTCCCGTTGAATTAATTGAGGTGCGCGAAAGCTGGCCCGGAACCCATGGTCATAAAAAGGGCATGAAATATTGTTAAGTTATGTGAAACTTGTCCAAAATGTGATTGCCCATGTTTTTCATTTTCTTTTCTTGATATTAACTGCCTGCTGATATGAGTTAGATATAACACTAATATTTCTGTTTCTTGTTCCCAGCTTTGCCAACTATTATGTTTTTGAGTCTCATAATTCTGACGTTGGCTCAATTTTGACAGGTCTGAACGGTTGAACAATGCATGATGGACGTGTAGCAGTATGTGCAAAACTTGGGTTTTACTATTTATTGCTTGTTGCTCCTGGAACAAGTGCATTTTCTGTAGGCTCGAAGGTGGAAATACTGGGCATTGCAAAATAGTACTCAGTTTTGGACAAGTATTGCCACACATAAGTGGAATATGATGTATGAAAAATCAAAAGGCATTTTCATAATTCAGTGGAAGTATGTAGGAGTATTCTGTCAGCAACAAGGTGCATGCAGAATTGAGTTAAAGAAGTTTCTACTGCTATTTTGTCCGTTCGCTAAATGCACGATGGGGGAGAATGTAAAGGAGCATCTCTACCGTGATTGCAACAATACTCTGTTGCCTTCAAGACAAATATCTGTCCGGAAAATTCAGTTGATGGCTTGAATGTAGTTGTTATAAAACTTTATTGATTGCTGCGGTTGCCAAGTGAACGATATTTAGACCTTTACTTGATTTCTGGGATGTTACATTGGTCTCAATATTATTTATTTATATACTAGATGTGCACAACTTACATGCAACCATCAACTGGATATTTGGAAATAGAGTTTTTCACTTTCATCGGCACCCAGGGCTCAAGGATGTGGCTGCTAAGTTTTCTACTGCTATTTTAAGCATTCCTTATTTGTGTATCAAAGAGGAACTTCTTTTGCTGCTATTCTTGTATACGTAGGTGATGTCACTATTGCATTAATGAAAGCTTTCTTATCATCTTGATTTGCTGTAAAAAAAATTAAATATTTTCTTGGTCTAGAATTTTCTCATAGTTCAGAAGAAATAATTCTTTAAAAAAAAATACACACGAGATATTTTAAAATAAATGGGTGTGCTGGCATTTAAATCCAAAAAAATTCCCATGGAGAAGCATCATCGTTTAGCTTTGGATGAAAATTCTCCTCTTCAGGATCCTGATCCCTTTGGCAAATTAGTTGGGTGGCTGATTTGTCTCTTTGTTACTAAGTCTATTATTATGTGACACCTTTTTTTAGTTTATCTAAAAAAAATGTCATCTTATTTTAGTTGGAAATAATTTACTAACACAAATATTTAAGAACTGTTTTAGACCATAAGTTTCAAAAGTCTTCATCTTTTCCCTAAAAGGTCAGGGCCATAAAGGCCTATATGAGGTCCTAAAAAAGTCATAGCATGCTCAATTATCTCTACCGTGTCAAGTCAAAGAGTGCCACATAAAATGGGACAGAAAAAATATTTGTCATTCAGTTCATTTGTTATCTCAATTCATGCACCAGCCTTGACATAATCATTGATTAGCTGCTTTTCGAATATTGTGTTTTTTAAAGCTTTCCCCAAGCCAAGGTATTTTTCTTTCAATATCAAGTCCTACGTTTATAAAAGGATTTTACAAATTAGACTGGGCAGGTTGTCCACTCATGCATCATTCAATCAGTGGATATATCATATTTCTTCGCCATTCACTTATTTCATGGAAGAGCAAGAAACAAATAATTGTGTTGCGCTCTTCTGTTGAAGCAAAATACTGTTCCTTGGAAACAACTACTTGTGAGATCATTTGTTTAGGCCAATTACTCAAGTTTACATGTGCCTCATTTGGATACAATTTCATTATATTATGATCATAGTCAAGCCACATGTCATATTGTCAATAATCCAATCTATTGTGAACGAACTAAACATATTGAAATGAGCTGTCATTTTGTTCAGGATTGCAATCAACAAAGTTTGATGGTTTGTCATCACTTTTCAATATAACATCAACTTGCAAATATTTTTACTTGAGCTTAATGTGTGCATCGGTTTCAAATATTGATCGTCAAATTGGAGATTCAGGACCTCCATTCTCCAATGAAGGGAATGCAATAGCATACTTGATAGTTAGTTATGGATATACGTTTATGTAAATTTAAATTATGTAGATTTGGTGCATACAACTTGTATAAGCCACATTGATTGTTCTTATATTTTGTATCTATAATCAACTTTCTTACGATATTCACAAATTCACAATCATATATACAAATTAACTACATTAATGACATACATTCAACAAATTAAATGAAATAAACTATCTAACAAATCAAAAAAATTATCAAATTGAAAATTTAAAACCCGAACCATAATAAGAAGAAGAAAAAGAGAGAGAGGACCACTGGCCAGAGGCGGGGGACAGTGGGCGTGGGCAGAGGGAGCTACTGGAGAGACGGGAGAGGTGGGATGGCGGGGTGGTTCTTTTTAGAGAGAATAAGAGGAGACAAGAGAGAGGGATAGATTGAAAATGAAAAAAAGCGATTGATCTAACACATAATTTAAAAATGACGGATAGTGTCGCTAAGTCCGTTGCTCCATTTTAAAAAATTTGATCAAATTTTGACCAAAAAGGCAACAGACTAAGCGACACTGTCCGTGCTTTTTTGAAAAACTATTAAGAATTTATAAATTAAATAAAAGTTAATTTAAAAATTATAATTAAATATAAGCGATGTATCTTGTCGCGATAATTAATTAATAAATAATTTTTTTAATCAAAAGCGACAAACAACATCATTGCGTATATTAATTATTAATTAAAAATATTTTTGATGCAAAAATCTGTCAAAAAAATGATAGACATAGAATCACTATCTGTCATTTAAAAAAAATGAACGAAAACGACGGACAGTGTCGCTTTGTCCATTGTTTATTGCTTTTCTTACTGTCACTTTTTCATAATTTTTTAATAGTGGATACAACTACGATATCAATATACTAATAAAGTATTACAAAAAACTTAGCTAGTCCTACATGATATTGATATGGTATCAATATATGAACAAAGTATCACAAAATTAAAGAATATATTATAGTTAGAGTTTAACAAATAAGATTGTACTCTAATAATTTTCTCTTAATTGTTTTCTATTTATTTCTTTAGAAAAGGGTTCAATCCTATATATGCATCACAAAAGATATATTTCTACTTATGTAAGAATTTAATAAATAATTTTTTATTTATTTCTTTAAAAAAAAGACTAATCCTATAAGATACCGATATGGTATCAATATGCCGATGGTGTATCACAAAAAATATATTTTTTATTCTTAAAAATGAGTCAAATCCTATATGATACTGATATTGTATCAATATATTGACGGAGTATCTCAAAGAATATATTTTTTTCCACTAATTTAGACTTTGATAAAAAAAAATTTAATTATTTTTTATTTATTTCTTAAAAGACCAACCAAATCCTATATGATACTCATATTGTATCAATATACCTATGAAATATCACAGAAAATATTTTTTTTTACTAATTTAGAGTTTAATAAAAAAATTAAATTATTTTTATTTATTTCTTAAAAAGAAACTCAATTCTATGTGATGTCAGTAAAGTATCATTATCGCGATGGATAAAAATACCAATTAATACATCCCATTTTATATCAAATAGTAAAAAATTACAAATGGAAGAAACTAAAGTACAATATTCTTAAAAACAAACGTATGTCCTTAATGCCCAAATTGTCCCCAAGTAAATTGTTAATGGCTAGAAGAACGCATATTGTCTAACAACTGTGTGCTTCTAGCATATATATATATATATATATATAGTTGAAATCATGTAAGACGTCCTTTACATTTTTGAGACGAACCCACTGCTATAAAAAAAATTAATTTATTTAGTTTAATTATGTTTTATAATTTGTGAAACCTAAATAATAATATGCTTATTTTAATTTTAAAATTACTAATAAAATAAGATCTCAAATTCTATCAAAATATTAGAATTTGATGTATTTGAGCAACCAAAAAAGCAACGAGAATCACATATTATTTAAAAAGTTAATAAAAGTAATTGCAATATATAATTCTATTAAATGTTTATTCTATGAGAGGATTATCAATATTTGTAGACATATTTTTTAGAAAGAAAATTATTATTACTTATTAAGAAGAGCGAAAGAAGCAAACACCTCTTTATCAACATGTCTGCTTGAGTTGTTTACTTTTTCTTTGATATTATATGGGATTCATAAAATAATGTAAAATGTCCTTTACATTTTTGAGACGAACCCAATGCTATAAAAAAAGAAATTGATTTGTTTGGTTTAATTATGTTTTATAATTTGTGAAACCTAAATAATAATATACTTTATTTAATTTTAAAATTACTAATAAAATAAGATCTCAAATTCGATCAAAATATTAGAATTTGATGTATTTGAGCAACTAAAAAAGCAACGAGAATCACATATTATTCAAAAAATTAATAAAAATAATTGTAATATATAATTCTATTAAATATTTATTCTATGAGAGGATTATCAATATTTGTAAGGCATATTTTTTAAAAGAAAATTACTACTACTTATTAAGTAGAGCGAATAAGCAAGCAACTTTTCGTCAATATGTCCGCTTAAGCTGTTTGCTTCTTTTTCAATATTATATGGAACCCATAAAAATATTGTGGACTTTTAATTTAGTCTTTTAAAGGCATTTCGAGTGTCAACTATGATTTTATAATATTAGCCCTAATAAATTATTTTTTCAATTACTTCAACTATGATTTATTATATCATCCTAATAAATTATTTTAAGTCATGTATATGTTAGAATTAGGATAAAATAAACACAACATTATAAATTAAGTCTTTCTTTTTAAATTGAAAAGATAAAAATTAAATAATTATTTTAATATTTTCAACGATTATATTTGTGTCAGAAAGGGTACTTTTAGTAGAGATGGCAATGGGGCGGGGCGGGTTGAGCTCAACCCCCAAATCTTTTAACCCGCCCCGCCCACATGACCCGTCTCCATAAACCCGCCCTGATTAAATTTATAAGTTTTTTTATTTTTTAATTGAATTTAATATAAAAATAAAAATTCGTAATCTTCTTTTAATTTTTTGCTAATTAACGTCTCAATAACTAATTAATTATTTTTAGTTGACATTTCAATAATTATTTGGTTCTTTAAACCTGCAACCTCCACCCCCACGCATAGTATTGCTATAAATAGTAATAAATAAAAAATATCACTAAAATTAGTAATTATTTATTAAAAAAAATGTTTTAATTTAACTTTTGGATTTAAACATCCCAAAATAGGGGTTTTAACCTGGCTTCATTCCTGTGGGCACTCTTTAGCTTTTCAAGGAAACTTTAACATCTTGATTGATTAGGATTTAGGAGTGAGTATGCACTGAAACTTTAATGGGAAAATAGAGATTGGAAGTCTATACAATAAGAATGGTGTATTCATCTTCTTCAGTTCGAGCTTTTGGTTCACTGCTCTGCAGATTCTCAAATGGGGTTTATCTTAAACCCCACCATTCTTGCACTCTCAAAAGTATCTACTCCCATACATCAGTAAAAAGCAAATCTTTATACCTTATTGTTTTCGTTTTGCTAAATTTGAATTATATTATAGGAGATTGTTTATTTTCTTTCTTGCAGGTGTTTCTTTCTTGAGTGGGAATTTTTCATCTTCTTCATGGTATTCATCTTCCGATATAAGGGTCTTGCCTTTGGAACTTCAATATAGTAATTCACTGAGAAAGATTTGGACTTCCTCTCCTCTCTGTATGGGCAGGCGCTCCAGCAAAATTGCTGGAAGAAAGGTATAAAATGCTCTTGCTATTTACATTTAAATCACATAGTCCCAGTTTCTTTTTCTTTGAGCAAAAGCTTAAAACATTGTAGTTGATGTGTTTCCTTTAATACAGATACTGTTAACTCTGGCTAATTCAAATGTATTGGAATCTTAGAGATTAACTCAACTTTGAATCTTTGTCCTTCACTTGATTTATCTACCAAAGAAAAATGTAACCTTTTGGACTGTCCCAACTCTGGACAACAATTACGACAACATACTCAGTGTAATCTTACAAAGTGGGGTTTGGGGAGAATAGAGTGTAAGCAGATGTTTCTGATAGACCCTCAGCCCAGTGTCCCAAGTCTGAAGTGTTAAGAAATTTATAAGTAGTTAGGATCTGTGAAAGCATTGTGATTCCATTGTTATGTAGTGTCAGCATTGTGGGAAATATTTGTGTGATTTTGAGTCTTCTGTGATGAAGTTTGACCTCATTTGATTGTAGTAGTAGAAGAGTGATGTGTTTCTTGAGGTTAGCTAGTTCATCATGTTAGAATTATTTGTTAACTGTGGACTTAACATTTACTTATTATTACATTTTAGTAAAACGGGTTGAATGTCATAGTTTGTGCACGAGACGTAGGCCGTGTATTTACGTGGATTCTGTATGGGCCTGTATCATTTTGTGTAATAGGTATGATTGGCAATAGTGTAGGCCTTTTGGAGATTAGTGAGCCTATAATAGGAAATATTACTAGGTTAAGGTAGAGATGGCAATGGGGTGGAGCGGGCCATGTACGAGGCGG
Organism: Solanum clarkiae; assembly: GCA_011800125.2. NCBI lineage: Eukaryota > Viridiplantae > Streptophyta > Magnoliopsida > Solanales > Solanaceae > Solanum > Solanum clarkiae. Next base: position 15,944,295 of record JAABOM020000103.1, read on the forward strand.
TTTTAGAGCTATGTGATGAGGGGTGGGTTTAAACTTATGCGGAGTGGGATGGGTGTGGGCGGGTTGAAGTAATTATTTTTAAAATTAATGCGGGGTGAGGTGGGTTGCGGGTTTAAGTATCAAATGGGAACTTGAAGAAAATTAAATCTTTGTAATTAATAAAAATCAAAGATATAAACTTTTTATGCTCCCTCTGTCTCATTTTGTGTAGCACCCTTTCCTTTTGGTCCATCCCAAAATGAATATCACCTTACTCTAATTGAAAACAATTTAACTTTAATATTCCATTTTACCTTAATGAAATGATTCTTAGCCACACAAATATCTAAAAATTATTTTAGACCACAACTTTTAAAAGTCCTTTTTTCCTTAAGCACCATGCCAAGTCAAAAGATGCCACATAAAATGGGACAAAGGGAGTATTAAACTTTGTCTTTAATTTTAACTTCTTTTCTGAAATTTAAACTAGACGTGTCCAATAAATTGTTTGTTGCTAAAATGTTAATTAGAAACATTTATTTAGCAATTAAAAAATAATTGTTGAAATATTAACTAGAAACAGTTAATTAGTTGTTTGAGATGTTCATTAGCAAAAAATGAAAAAACTTATGAATTTTATTTTTCATATCAAACTCATTTACGAAACAAAAGAACTTAAAAAATTTATGCGGGCGGATTTATATGGGGAGGGGAAGGGAGGGGGTTGAAAATTAAAAAAATTGTTAGGGCGGTTTAAGAAATTTGCAGATTGAGCCCCCCC
>JAABOM020000103.1:15945154-15963997 GCA_011800125.2 Solanum clarkiae
GATTTTAAGCCTATAAATATGAGAAAAGGTCCCCTCTCTAGAGCTTGCTTTAGAATCATGGGAAACAAACAAGGAAACCTCAGTTATCTCTTTTCTAATTTTCCCTTCTTGAACAACACATTATGAGATGACCAAGATTCATTTTGAGTGTTATAGGTAGTTTTCATCTGGCTTAACTCATCAGGTGAGGAGTTAAGAGCAGAGTGCACAATGTAAGGATCAGGAAGAGTTATTTCAAGAGCTTTCAGTTTAGACTGGATGTGGACCATCATAAAAATGTAATGTCTTAACACTCCCAATATAGTCAAGCCTCATGCCCACGAGTTTACTGGTTAGATTTCCAATCTAAGCCATTTTGGATACAAGATATCTTTGTTCCACTTAAGCAAGAGCTTTTTAGCATTGGTAGTTCAGGCAAGCCACTTTTGAGATGCTCAACAATCGAGCTCTCCCACTTAGTATTAAGTTCTTTTTCATCAGCTGTGCTAGAAGCAGTAAGAGCTGATGGCTCATTTTCACATAAAGCTTGATGTATGTCAGCCATGCCTAAACAAATTCAAGATCTTCCTTCCATCTCTTAAAGTTATTCAAGAAATCTGTCTCCTTTGGGCAGACAAATTTACTTAATTAAAATATTTGCACATAACGGGCCTCATCGCAACACCAAATTAAAACGCACAGTAAACCCCCTTTGGGCAGGCTATTGTATGTTCTAACTCAGTGATATCTCCTAAAATGGAGTGAGCAAGTCTCATAAACAGGAGATAATATGCCACTTTGGTGAACATTGTTTACCTCAATTCATGAAACAAATTCAATTTCAAGGATTAACATGCCATTGCTTTGCACATACCACTCAACATGTATATAACTCCAAATTAATTATGAAGGTTACATCAGTAAGTTTTGTTGTCAGAAGTACCTTTGATGCACAAGTATTGAAAAAAATGAAAACATAAACAATGGTTTAGAGACAACCGAAACTTCAGTTACTGTGTGGCATCTAGAAAACAATATGTTTGGAATATCTTAAGGTTCATAAAAAATTCCCGTAGCCTTTTCCTTTATTTATCTAAATATCTATAGATAAATTTATGAATGAAAGAAATCTAGACCACTTTGTTAATATGATCCAGAAGACTATGTCAATTTGAATATACACACACTGACTGAATTATCTCAAATATAAAACAATTTATTATATACCCAGATTCAAGAACCCTAGATCTAGATTTCCAATTTCATAAGCTCTCCGTTTAATATTCATATAAACGACTCTTATCAGATTGTTGTTACTAGCGGAAGCACGCATGTGTTAGACAAAAACACTGTTAACAATTTAAACCCCAAAACCAAGATCAACTTTGAGCTTGATTAACAAAATAATGTAGTGCATATATGCAAAAACCAAAACAGAATCACAGCTGAAAAACAAACTTTGTTTCAGTTTTAATCAGGATACAATTTGCTGTTAATTTCAGTATTTCGGACTATTTGCCTCATGAACAATTAATAGGTTAATAATTTATGTAATGTACTCGAATGCTAAGTGTAAATTAATTGAGAAAATACAACCACAAATAGGACATAGATTAAAAACACCATAATATTGTGAAATACGCGGAAAGAAGGTGCATACATTTATCTGCCATACCAATGCACAACTGAAGACGAGCTAGGCTGAGTCTTCCTCTTCTTTGGCTTATGATGTCTGACCCCTTATGAGTAAATGTCTTGGGTTAAGATAGGAGAGGGCACTTGGCCTCATATTTATAGGCTTAAAAGCCTTAACCTAGTGTGCCTCCCCATTACGGGCTCATTGGTCTCCAATAGGCATACACTATTGTCAGTCCCGTACCTATTAAATGGAATGATACAGTCCTTACCAAATCCACATAAATACATGGTCTGTGCCTTGCCGCCAACTATTAACATTCAAATGGTGTAGTTGAAAGGCGAAGCTGTACTTTAAAAGACATAATGAAAACTATGATGAATAGACCTAACTTACCTGAGTTCCTCTGGGTGAAGCTATTAAAACACCAATGTACATTCCTAATCGTGTACCTTGTAAGTTAATTCCTAAACCACCTTTTGCGTTGTTGACAAATAGGAAACTCATCCTGAACCATTTTCAAATTTTAGGGATGTCCTTTTGAGGTGAGAATATATAACCCTTCTGAGAAGAAACTTGAACCTAGAACTTTACGTTGTCTTTAAATTGGTTATTCAGCTCATTCTAAAGGATAAAGGTTTTCTTTGTCCTACTCCTACAAGGGAACAAGAATAGTTGAATTGCAAAATCCCAAATTTCTTGAATTTGATGTTGCAGATAAGGATTGTTCTCTGAATGATGTTTGTGAGCCAGCTGAGAATGTTTAAGCTGTGAGAATCCCTTTCACCTTTGCCACATATAACCATTTGTGTCTGTGCCTACGCACGATGAGCATCATGATCCTATATATGTGCAAGCTAAGGATCCTATACTTGTAGAGGTTCATGCATCGGTTGTTGCTGAACAAGTGGTTAGGCACCTGCTATTGTTGAACAAGAGGTTCAAAATTTGAGGAGATCAAGTATACCAAGAGATTAGCACCACCTGACGATTATTTCGCATACCTGGTTGAAGGTGACATTGTGTATCATGTGACTTATCCTGAAGCAACATCATGGGTTCAATCAAGGTGTGTCTTGATGCCATGTCCAAATAAATGAACTCCATGAGTAGTAATAATCTGTTGGGAGCTGGTGGAATTCCTAAAGGTGATAAAGTTGTTGGTTGCAAATGGGTCTTTGAGACCAAGAAGGATTCAAATGGAAATATTAAACGCTTCAAGGCAAGTTTGGTTGCTAAAGGGTTTACAGAATGAGAAGCAGTTGATTACAATGAAACCTTTTCATTAGTGTCATCTAAGAACTCTTTTAGGATCATTATGGCATTGGTAGCCCATTTTTATCCTAAGTTGCATTTAATGGATGTGAAGATAGCTTTTGTGCTTGGTGATCTTAATGAAGAGGTACCTCAAGGTTTTATTGATACAGGTAATGAGCATCTAGAGTGTAAGTTGAAGAAGTCTATCTGTAGATTGAAGTAAGGTTCTTGAAAGTGGCACTTGAAGTTTGAGGAAATTGTCACTAGTATGGGCTATGTGGAGAACAAGATCGATTATTACATCTACCTCAAGATCAGTGGGAGTAAGTTCATTATTCTCATTCTTTATGTTGATGATATTTTACTTGGTAGTAATAATGTAGGATTATTGCTTGAAACTAAGCATTCATTATTTAAAGTGTTTGATATGAATGATCTAGGAGAGGCATAATTTGTTCTTGGTATTGAGGTTCAACGAGACAGGTATAGTAAGTTATTGGGGTTTTCACAAAAGGCTCATGTTGATCGTATTTTGAGTGGATTACATTTGGAAAAGTGTAAGGCTGGAGATGTCCCTGTTGTGCAAATTGATAGGACTTGTGCCCCAAGAATGACTTGAGAAAGAGTCTATGAAAGGTGTGTCCAATTCAAGTGTTCTTGGAAGCCTTATGTACACATGTTTGCATTCGCTCTGACATTGCTTTCATTGTCAATGATCTTGGATATTATCAGATTAATCTGTGAAGAACCATTGGGTTACTTCTAAGAAAGTAATGAGGTACTTGAAGAAGAAGAGATAATATGTTAGTGTACCCAAAAAAACTTGACCATCTCGAGGTAATTGATTGCACATACTCAGAATTTGCTGGACGCTCCGATGATTTGAGGTCTATTTCTAGTTTTATCTTCATGTTAGCAGGGGTCCAATATCTTGGAAGAGTGTGAAGCAGACTTCTACAACATCTTTGTCTATGCAAGTAGAAGTTATGGTACAGCTACGCAAGCTATTTGGCTTAAGAATTTTATTTCAGGGCTTGTATGGTTGGTTCAATTTCTAGACCCTTGAAGACTTATTATGACAACTAGGCAACTGTGTTTTACTCGAAGAATAATAAATCCTCTTCAATTTCTAAGCACATGGATATAAAAATATCTACTTCTGTGGAGTACGGTTAAAGGGGAGCATATTGTGATGGAACATATAGCCAGTGATTTGATGCTTGCTGGTCCACCAACCAAGGGAGACCGAGTCCGATAGTTTTTATAAGCAACATGTTCACAAGATGGGTGTTGTTTGGTTGTTTGACCTGTTAAGTTAGCAGGAGTATTCAGTAGCGTTATTTTGATTTGTTATTGGACTTTTACCCTGTTGCTTGGGACATATGGTGATACTCTCTTTTTATTGAGACATTTATGCTGTAGTAGATTTTGCGATACTTTATGTTGTTGATTATTAATGTGCACATTTTAATGTTGTTTTATTATCTTAAGGCTTGTTATCTTACGTGTTGGTTATGTCTCAAGTTGATAAAATCATGTTGTTGCTTTTGTTGGATCATTATAGAGACATACATAGTATATTATTCATACCTTGTGGATTAAGGCTTGTTATCTTATGTGTTGGTTATGTCTCAAGTTGATAAAATCACGTTGTTGCTTTCGTTGGATCATTTTGGAGACATACATAATATGTTAATCATACCCTGTAGATACTCTGGTTATTGGACGATGTAATATGTTGCACATGTTGAGCCTTGAAAGTCAATTTTCTGGCAGAGCACTTCAGTTTTAGTGCTGACATGTTGTAATAGAAAATCGCGCGGACAGTTTTTCTATGGTGTGATGTTGATTTAAGCATACATGTTGTAAAACATCATTTGAAGGATTTACAATGAAATACCCTCAATTTCGGGTCCATGCTGGCCATTTCTTGCTACAGTACCACACCATTGGGTTTATGTCCATAAAACTTCATTGCTAGTAATTGCGGATTTGTATTGTGTCATTGAGTGATGCAAGTATTGTTGCATTTCGCATGGTTTTGTTTGACTAGAATATGTTGGCAATGACATTCCACCACTATGTGTTTATGGCTATGGTCTATTTAGCCTGATGGTCATTTTTATAGAACAAAATTTTCAAAAATTTATAATTAAGTTAATGTTGTCCTTGTGTTAGAATATTAGAATTATTTATTAAATGTGGACATAACATCAACTTATTTTTTATGATTGTGGTGTTTGGACCGGTTTTTGCTCACCTCGATTAATTCCACGAGATACATATCACCTCCCATCATCAACAGGTACCATGTAACTCTGCCCACAAGGCTAGGACCAGTAGGAAGAATCACCTAGTGTTTTTGTTTTGCTAGGATTCCTGAGACCTCATGTCTCTCAACCACTTCATTGACCATTAGGCCATCCCTTGGTGCTTAATATTGGACAAGACATGCTGTGTATTTATGTTGATTCTAGACCTGTATCATTTCATGTAATAGGTGTTGGCCGGCAATAGTGTAGGCATGTTGGAGAATAGTGAGCCCGTAGTGGGGAGTCACACTAGATTAAGATTTTTAAGCCTATAAATATGACGTTAGGTCCTCCTTTTTTGGTTTATTTTGAGACTTTTGCCCTCAAGGTGCTAGTCATCATAAGTCAAAGGAGAGGAACACTCAGCCTAGTTCATCTTCAGTTGTGTGTTTGTATGGAGGATAAAGCTGTGCATCTTCTTTTTGCATATTTCATAATATTATAATTATTCTCAATCTGTGTGATTATTGTGGTCGTATTTCTCAATTTATTTAATATATCCAAGGGAGTAAGGCTTTATTTGTTTGGACTTAATGAAGGTCATAATCTTAATAATTCAAATCTCAATCATTAATGCCGTTTTCTTTCAAGGTTTGAATCTTAATCATTGAGTGGTTTGTTTTTTCTTATTGTGCAACCACTTAATGGGTCTGATAGGTTTGTATGATTAAGATCTAGAACAAAGTCTCTATATCATTAATATATCTATTTAAAAATTTCGACAAAGTTGACAGTTCATTGCTACTCTATCTACTTTCATCCACCACTCACAACCACCATTTCAGCCACAATTACCGCCACCATCAATCACCACCATGTACTATCCACAACCACCATCCTCAACCTAACCACAACCCTTACTACCGCCAATCACCAAAATCAAACTCATCACCATTAGCCATCATTTGCAGTCATCACCACTAACCATTATTATATCCACTACTTTTTACCACTAATTGCCGCTATTAGTCAACATTATATATCAATAACCGCCATCATCATTACCACTGCCATTGGTTATCAGTGTTATTTCACTACTAATTATCAAACACATTAATACTAACCATTGTACCATAAGTTACTACCTACAACCGCCATCATTAATCAACACCATCCCAATTGACACATACAATAACCATCATTAGTCATCACTACCAATTGCTGTATAAGTTTTTTTAAGTATTTTATTAATCTAATATTAAACCAATTTAGTATTTTTGAATTTTATATTTGTTAATCCTTCGTCCGATTTTATGTGACACTATTTGACTTGACACTTTAAGACAAAAGAGAGACTTTTGAAACTTGTGGTCTAAAACAATTCTTAAATATTTGTGTGGTTGTAAATCGTTTCATTAAGAGTAAAATGGGAATTTCAAAGTTAAAATGTTTCTAGTCATAGTAAAGTGACTTTCTTTTGGGATGGAACAAAAATGAAAGGGTGCCACATAAAATGGGACAGAGAAAGTATTTTTTAATTAAACACAAATTTTATACAAATGTTGAGAAAACAAATAGCCTTGACTATTTAGTATTCAAATCTTGATGCAACATCCTAGTTTTCAAATGTGTATTTAGATTCAAATCTCTACATTTTAATGCGCATCTTAATATTGAGATGTGCAATTCAAACATCTTAATCTTAATGAAAACAAATGAGGCCTAAGTAGCCAATACTGATTCATTATGGTGATCAACTATGTATATCATATCATTATAGTTCACATGATTGTCCAGCAACAGGGTCTGGAATAGCACAGTTCTAGCATTATTGATTTTGTTAGTCAATGTTTGTTATATGCAGACTGCTCAGGATCTTAAGAAGGCAAAGCTGTACTCAAAAATCGGGAAGGAAATTGTTTCTGCGTAAGTTATAAAGAAAAATAGTTATTCTTCTAAATCAATCTTGAAATAAATGGAAATTTTCTCTTCTATTTGAGGTCTTGATGTCCCCAGTTGGAACTTTTGAGTGTTATCGTCTTGCCAGCTCGAACCAATTTCCAGACGTCTATTTCTGTGATGGTTATGATTAACTGGTGGAAATGTGTACTGTTTCCTAAATGACTAGGGTTAAGAAAGGTGGTCCCAGTCCAGTATCTAATACGGCTCTCGCTGCTCTGATCGAGAAAGTTAAGGAACTTGATATACCCAAGGACATTGTGGACCGCAATGTTAAGAAAGCTTCAGAAAAGGGACAGGAAGCTTTTATTGAGAAGATCTATGAGGTGTTGAACATTTAAACTTATATGCATTTGTTACCAAATAAGCAACAATATTTACACATGAACCTTTTTGATGACTCTCTTGATTATGGCAATTCAGTGAATTATGAACCCCTGGTCTATACTCAGGTGTATGGTTATGGCGGAGTCGGTATCATCATTGAGGTCTTAACAGATAAAGTAAACAGGTCAGTGGCAGCAGTTCGAGAGGTGGTGAAGGACTATGGTGGGAAGATGGCAGATCCAGGATCCATTCTGTTCAAGTTCAAACGTGCTCGGGTTGCTAACGTAAAAGTCACTGATGTCGACCGGGACCAGCTCTTAACAATTGCTTTAGATGCTGGTGCTGAAGATGTCATTGAGCCTTCAATGGATGAATATGATTCAGAAGCAGATTCATCTGAGAGGTTTGTATGCAAAGTATACTGGCTGTTTTGGTTTCAGAGAAAATATGGTCAGTTAGTTTAGGAAGAATATTCCATTGGCAAATACGATCTTCTTATTTGCTTCATCCCGCAGTGAGCATGTTTCTCTGGACGGATACTGATATTTTCCCCTCTGGATAATCATAAAAGTGGAAAAAATGTGCAGTATTAGGCATTAAGCTTTCTGCACATCATCATGACTTATCTAATGTTCTCTACTTGGTATATATTTACAAGAAGAGTTGTGCGAGTAAAATCATTAGGGGCATATTTTCTTGGATAGCTCTGGTTTCTGTAATCTAATTCCTGCAAATATGTGATGCCTAATTTTTCTATATATATTTTTTTGAGAAATACTTTTACTATATTTCTCTGTTTGCATCTTCGTTGAGACTTCTCTTAAGTCAATATAATGTGAGCAAAGTAATTTGTAATTTAAGGGACAGTAGCTGCTTTGTTTCAATTATTTGTAGATTGATAATTGAGAAAGTTTGTTCAGCCCCATTCATCATATTACAATCCAGTCTTGATTTCATTAATTTCAAGATTTTCTTTGTGATATTTCTTAGGATGGTATCTAGAACCCAAAAGGGTAATTTTTCCTGATATTGCAAAAGTATTTTCGCTTTTAGATTAAAAAAAATTAAACACAATATCATGGAGATAACTTGTGTAAAAAATTTCAAACATATTTGATGAAACAATGTTTCGTATGGAAGTGATTATTCTACCAAAAAATTTCATAATAGACTGCTCTCTTGTTTCTTGCAATTGGACCAGAGTTTAGTTTTATGGTTCTTTCAGGCATATATATCATTATTCTCAAAGAAACCTCTCTGGGATTTCTTCTTCATAAGTTGATTCTCTTTCAGTGCTAAAAATAAATTCCGACAACCCTTTACTGCTATTGCCAAGTCTGCAGCATTGATTTAGCCTACTTATGTTATTTCAATTGCAATTTCATGGTTGAATTCGTTTCATCGGTAAACCTCACTCCAAAACCCTCTCTTCCCACGGGCCAATAGTGGTTTTTCCATTCCCCATGGGTGAATCAAACTTCCTATCTCTAGGTTGGAAGTGGAGGAGTCTTACTTCTAAAACAACCTCCTCTTGTCTGCTGATGAACTGATGGCATGCTGGATAAACTAATATCAGCACATCTGACTATTTTCTTTTTTATTTGTTTTACTTTAGTAGGGTTTACAAAGTTGTGTCTTCAGCAGAAAACTATCCAGTAATATTATCAAAGCTACAAGAAGAAGGAATAAAATTTCAACCTGACAACGGATCTGAGTTACTTCCTACAACTCCAGTTGAGGTTTGTGAGTACAACATATCAAAATTTTATTCTTCTAATCTAGTCACTTGTTTAATCTCAATCTTTTGAAAGGATAATACTGTTTTAACCATGAAATTAGAAAAGAAATTTAATAATTGAGGTGTGAATTGTTGACCTTTTGTAATGTACATATAATCATAGAATAGTCCATTAATTGATGTGGTTATGAGACTTTTGCATACCATTTAGCATTGTGTTTCTAATAACTCAAATCTTCAAAAGGCTAATCTTTACTTCTGCATACCGTTTAGCATTGAGTTTCTGATAACTCAAATCTTCAAAAGGCTAATCTTTATTACAAAGCATAAGAATATCCAAAATCTCATTGATTTAGTAGTGAACATTCAAATTTCAACATCCAAGATCAATTTGTGCTTTCTGAGAAAAGAAGTTTTAGTCCAGTTGTTTTAATATGATTTGATTATAATATTCAACAAGGACGAATCAAGGGTCATCCAGGAAACAACCTCTCTATCTCTATGAGGTAGTGGTAAGGTCTGCATACATTCTGCCCTCCCCAGACCCCACTTGTGGGATTCCACTGGATATGTTGTTGTTGTTGTTGACGAATCAAGGGTAAAACAACTAAAGCAATTGTTTTAGCCCCAAAAGTTGAAGGTCTCAAATTTATTTATTTTTTTCAAGTAAATGTATATTTTGATCATAAACATCGCCACAGTGGCCGTATACAAGAGATATACCAAAAAGTTGAGAATTACAAAAAGATATAATTTTCAACAAGCTCCACCCAGTCATCTAAATACAATAAGGAACTTTCTGTGTGTACCAAAACAAAACTTGGGAACAACTATTACTCCTCAACTGAGAGAAGCTCGACTCTACACCTTCAAAAGCTCTACTATTTTACTCTCTCTGAACAACCCACATTAGCACAAATGGAATCATATTCCATGCCCTTCGTCTTCTAATTCTCTCCCAACTGAACATCTTTCTCCCTTGGGAATAAAGGTACTCTTTGTCCTCTTGGACGGCTTCTTTCCATTCTGTAATGCAACATATAATAGCTTGACAAATCATACTCCAAACTCTTAAACTGTGTTTTGAAAGCAAACAAATGCGTGCATAAAAGAAGAACTCAATAAACTGCATGGTGCTTGAAGCACTTCATTCAACGAAAATTAAAAAATACCAATCATATGTTGAACTAGTATTTATAATGATAAGATCGCAACTTGAATTACTAATTTAAGCATCCAATATACCATAATGAGGATCTTAGTTTAATTTAAAGTAAGCATTACTAAATAAGTATTTATAATAAATTGCTTTTTTTATTTTTAATTAACTAACCATAAAAAAAGAACTAATATGCTACATCCTACTCATATTTGATTACTTTAGTAATTGTACTACGAGAGCTGTAGAGGGACACAAAGAGGCCTAGAATCAAAGGTAGTGAAAAGAGGACTTGCATACTAAAAGACAGAGAAAAATCATTCTTATGAACTAGAAAAAGCAGCAGAAGCAAATTAAAAAAGGTAAAAAGAAAAAAAACAAACATTAGTAGAAAAATAGATGTTAAGAACTTGAGCAAGAGAAGGAAAAAAGGGGAACAATAAAGAGAACATTAAAGCCTATGTGGAGTAAGTCATATAACTCAAAACAACAAACAATCAATTTTTAATAATCAAGAAATCCCCAAGGGGTTAGACAAGACAAGGCAAATCTGCAACTTACTGAGGACATGACCCTAGATAGGAGGGTATGGAGGTCGAGGATTAGGATAGAAGGTTAATGTGTAGTCAAGGATGTCTAGTTCCCTTATCTGTATTGGTTGAGCTCAAGCACACCTCAAGTCTGGAGTGATTTTAGTCAAGCCAACCTGAGCCCATGAAGTATTTGGCTCGGGTCGGCTGGTTTTCACCATTTGAGACTGATAGGCATATGTGCTAGCGGTTGGTCAGCTATAAATAGAGTAGTTCATTCTTTTCTTTGCTGTCTTACAAACTTTTAAAAGGTAATCTACTTCTGCTTCTTTCTAGGTTTTCTACTAGCTGGATATTTTATCCGCAACTTGGTTTTCAGTTCAGCTTAGTGCTGTTCAAATGCTTCAACTATCAGTTCATGTTGAAAGTTGAATTTAATCTTTTGAATTATTACTACGTATGTTTCTTTTTGTTGCAGTTTTGTTAGTTATTACTTTGTTTTTGTGCTGCAGGTAGATGATGAGGCTATGGAGTTGAACAAACAACTAATGTCCAAATTACTTGAACTTGATGATGTTGATGCTGTGTATACAGATCAAAAGTGTTAGGTTATTACTCCACTTAACAGTGGCGTGAACACCAAACCGTTTGTTGTTGAGGCTGTTGAAGAATGATAGCGACATTCAGAACATTAGAATCCTGTAGTCAAGTAAATCATATACGGTGTCACCCTAGCTGTTTTACTTCTACAAAGAATATACCAATCTTCTCATCTGAGGAACACATCATTGTTTGGCCCAATTTTATCATAGGGTTTGATCTTTTAACTTATAGAAGAAATCTTTAGATGCATTTTTTATACATCTTAACCCAATAATATTACCTCCCTTTTGTTTGTAAAATGGATGTGCTTCAAAAAATATAATGTGAAGTTGGAAGTCATATTCGCAATAAAATACTGTTGGTTTCTCGTTAACAGCAAGATGAATCTTACTGTAACTTCTTTAGCTTGAGCTAGAATTGAATCTAGCAAAGTTCTTGTTTCTTCACATGAACTTCAATGATCTATGTTATAGTTATTAATATCTCATTTTCCAATTTCTGCTGTAGAAGTATTTAATTGTTACTGAATATTCTTGTTTTGGGGAACTTGTTTCTAGAGATGGAGTTTCTTGTTGATCTCATGTGTATTTCAAATGCTAGTTTTGAAGCATCTGGTTTAGTGCATTAAACATATCAGTTTTTATTACTTCGATCTGGAGAACAACTCGAACATGATAGTTTGAATACTTTGATCAGATACGATGACCATAAGTGATCGCAACTCCTCAATTCCAGAAGGCGTCTTTTGTATAATGGTAGTGTCGGGGTTAGTTTATGTGCATCTCGACTATTCCAAATAGCCATCTACTATCTTTCACCTTTATAGCTATTGGTCATTTTGTCTACCAAGGCTTGGGTAAATGGGAAGTAATCACTTAATGTTTCACCTTTGTTTGAATTTGACATTGCTCTTTGTTTATCTGTTATTTTATATATATATTGTTTTCTTCTTTACTTGGGGTGGATGCAGGAAAAAACCCCTCTATCTCCATGAGGTAGTGGTACGGCTGCGTACACTTTACCCTCACTAAATCCTATTTTGTGGGATTTCACTGGTTATGTTGTTATTGTTATTATTACTAGAGCACATTCTTGGTTTTTCCTTGTTGAACTTTGATGTTTTACAAAAAAGATCACTCATGTCAATTACTGATGAGTGATCATTTAAGAGCAAATGCTTCCATACACACACACACTGTTAATATAGGCACGTTCTATTACTGCTGCGCAAAATACTACATTAATTATTCAAGAACTAAAAAATTTAGTAGTATCATCTTCTTATTACTCGTAAACTATATCTGGCTGTGCTATAACAGTATCTGGGATGTGAGGTGATACTATTTCTTTGGAACCCAACAACCATGAAGTCCATAGGGGAGGCCATAAGGAAATTTTGCTCTTGCAATTTCTTCAAATGTTGATCCATCCAGTATTAGAGCATATCCTTCACCATTCTTGTCACTGATAATTGAGATTACAACACCTGCATAGTTACAAAAAAATATCACATCTTGTTAAGATATCGCATTCAGTTACTTGTTTTTTGTTTTATTATGAGCACAATGCTTTCGCTATGCGTTGGAACAGGACAAAATCACATTGGTAAATCAAGTACCATCATCTTCCTCGGTTGCGCCCGGTCGAGCCACAAAGAATGGTTCAGAAGGCACAGCACCTTCATCATACCAATTCTTTGCCTTTTTGTCAAACAAATCAATCTGCAATTATTGTCAGTCCTCAAGTCAGTTATTATTTGATCATTGAAACAATAACAATTGTAAGCACTAGTGGGAAAAAAGAAAAAAATAAACTAACCTTAGTGAGGGTGTTGGGGAAATTACAAGGCCTCTTAGCACCACAAGCATAAGCATATCTGTATTTCTTGCCTAAATAAGCAGGATTTATACTGCACATATCCATGCCTTTTCCATGTTCATTTGGGTCCAATGCTGCTTCTAGTTCTCCATGTGGACTCCCATCTAATGGTATTCTGAATCTCCCAACTCTATAACCAAACACCATTAATCAGTGGGATAATTATATTGAGAGATGCTTCACTCAAAATAATTACAAAAAAAAAAAAAAAAGTTTTTTGTTGTATAGGTATGTATAGCCAGTGTATATTGTGTATCAAAATGTATATTAAGTATATAACTCATGTATTGTATAGTCATGTATAGTTTCCTAGATTTGAGGCTATTTTTTTATGTAAATAAAACATGGCGTTGTTCGTTGTAAATTAATTAGTGTTTTATATTTATGTGAAATTATTCCGAAGAAGAGCAAATTACGCCAAGAGACACTAAAAGAGTTACAAAAAAATAGCCCTCGCTGTATAGGCATGTATATTCAGTGTATATTTGTGTCTCATAATGTATATTTAGTGTATAACTCATGTATAAGTAATATACATTATATAGTAGTGTATACTTCCTATAACTTTAGACAAATTATATTGTATAGCCATGTAAAGTTTCGCTGATTTTGAGCTAGTTTTTATGTAAATAAAACATGAACAATTTTTTTTTTTTGTAAACTTTATAATTTTTTGTATATATCGATGTAATTTCCTCAAAGAAGAATTTCTCAATGATGAAACTTATAAGATCAAATATATTGAGTTTAAATTCCCTTGTATGTTGTATACATGAGAAAACAATTTCTTCATTCCCTTTCTTAGTAGACCTTTCTTGGTCTGTAGGATGAAACTGACTCGGTACAATAGTTTATGTTCAAACTGGATGCAAATAGATTAATCAGAACAGGTAGTTTTCAATGACTTCTTTCTTGTTTGACACTGGAGAAGAAGACATGCTCAACTTGTTTATTTAGAAAATAATTTAAGTTATTTACACTAGTACTCTGGATTTTTTAATTTATCTCTATGTATGTCTGATATATGCTCCGGACCTCAATTAATTAGAATTCACACCACGTGTACATAAGGATGAAAGAATGCAACATACCATGGCACCACAATCGATATCCTTTGTGGCGTAAAAGAATTTCACTAATATTGATTTTGACATGTTATAGTAGGATATGTTTTATTTTCTAAGTTGTACTATATGAACAAGATTACGTATAGTTATTTTTTAGATAATCATAATTGAAAGGCGTTATTGAATTGTACCTGGCATCAGGCAAGACATCCTTGCCATCGTAGGAACGGAGATTCTCAAGGCGGAGCTTGTCAAGGATGGTGGTGTCGGCGCTATGTTCACAGCAGTCTGCAATAACAGCAGTAACTCTTCCATCTTCGTCTTTTTCTTCGTACCCATTGATGAAGTGGAATGTCACGTATAATGGCACTTCTACACTTGCCACCTTGTTAATTTTCAAATCAAATTATTATTTCAAAAAATTAGGATTTCAAAATCGTACTTCCTTTTAATTATTAGATTACTATATATCACAGACATGGTTCTAGCATATTAATAAAGACAAAAGTTACATGTTAGAATTAATTAGAATACTAAGAACATGTAATCTTTTTGTCCCTAGCGTTGTTTAAATTATTTTTTGATCACACAACAATCACAAAATATTCAGTGTTATCCTATAAATGAGGTATGAAGAAGAGTGGTGTGTACCATTTGACGAAATCAGATATTTTTGTAAAGGATGTTTAAGATTTAATATATACACATGAAAAATAATTTTTAATCCATGTAATCGTTTCTATAATTTTTGATATAAATAGTATAATTTTTCGAAGAACGTTGTCCAGTCACCCCTCAATACTTGTGGCTACATTACTTGTGCATGTGTACACAACCTTACCCTTGGCTTTAGATTGAAGGTAGATATGTTGTTTGTGATAGATTCATATCTGGAGTAAAGCATATCATATCAAAAATCAAGTATGTAATAACACGAAAAACAATGGAGAGCAGCAGAGTAACAACAATATTTTTTGAATCACTTGTAAAAATAAATTATAGTGATGAGGAAGAAATGACTTACAATGTTGCCACTGGCTTTACACATAACATGCATGAAGGCTTTAGAATGAGGATGCCACTCAAACTTGTAGAGGGGTGTTGGCTCAGCCTTCAATAAATTTTTTGCACAATACCTTAGTGGCATCTCCGGTACAATAACATAATTTTCCGTTACTGGGAATGAATGAACCCATCCTGGTGCTGGTCCTCCTCTACAATTCACCCTTCCTATATGTTTCCTCTCATTTGTCCCTGCCTCCATTTTCGCCACCAAATATCCCGGGTTAATTAAATCTGGAATCAACGTTAGAAACTCGCTATCCGTCACAACTGGATGAGCTGCATGTATCAATCCGCCTAACGAGTCACTATATTCAAATTTCCCAATTGTATCGAGTGTGTCTGGATCGATTACAATTGAACCTTTTATTGTCTCCGTGAGGCAGACTACTCGTCCGTCCCCGAGCTTAACGACTCCGGTATTGGCGTTATCGGTGAGGGATGCCCCGGAGAGTAGTTTGGCCATGTCACCTATGTAGGATAGGAAATTGTCTGGTTTAGGTACTTCTGAAAATTCGCGGTAACATATTTTGTTACTTCTTTTTGCTGCTTTATATGCGTCTGATTCAATTTGCCGGTGACCCATTATTAATCGTCCGTTTTCGAAGTGAAGACGGACTAAGGTGGCGTAGCCATCGAAAAGGTGCCGGAAATTGTAGTCGCCTATGTGCCATTGTCCTGGACCATTTCTTAGGTACGTGCCATTCTACATAGACAAGAAAAAACAAAGAATTAATTTCACTTTCTTGTTTGTTTGGGCTGAAATAAAATAATTTTATGTGCTGACATTTGGACTTGCAATGTGACATGATGTGGAATGTGGAATGAGGTTACGTCCTGTTGATTAAGACAAAACATAGCGGAAGCATAGAAATTTATTATTTTTCTCAAGGAAAATTAATATAAAGGAAAGGGACTGATTATTTTATCTTGTCATGTTGTCGTTTTAATACTATAACATTCTTCATCACCTTGCTCAACGTGAAATGTACCAACTACCAATAAAAATATAGTAGGAGTGGACCATGGGATCATCACAAGATTGCTAAGAATTTAGTTGTCTTATTAATTAGCTTCTTGACGTATGTTCATAAATCATACTCCTCCCAGTTTATTTGATTGACTTTTTCACTCATTTTTTTTTTTAAATGATAAATGCTTATAGTTAGTATTTACTTAACGATTTAATTTTAAAATGCTTATTTTTTTTAACGAAATAATTTATATTCATGTAATTACTTATTTTAGGCCATAATTTTTAAAAAAAAAATATTTAAATTTGATATTAAGTCAAACTAAATCATATAAATGGAGATAAAGGGAGTACTACTCAGCAGAATAAGTTCAGAAATAACCTTTGTTTGCAATATATCCATCAGTTGTAATTCATACTTATACTTGATTCATATTTTCTTTAGGAGAAACATGTCTTATGTACACACATGCATCTTTAATTTGATCTCAACTCTTTGGAGAAAAAATTATAGTAACAAGTAAATTTTTTTAAAAGAAAAAAGTTTAACCTAGCTCATATATATGCAAACACTAAACGTTATTATTTAACTTATATATACAGACAAGAGTAAGAACATACCAGCCACAATGGTAACTCGCCTTCAACGACGAGTTCTCCTTCCCATCTTTCTTGACACACGCTAGTCCATGCAGCTAGCTTCTTCTCCCTCTTAATCACTTGTTGATCAGGTGGTGGAACTATTACGGGCAATTGGCTAGCAACTTTTGTAACCAATTTCAAGTCCAAATTTTTCTTCTTCTTTTCATTGATTGATCCAAAATAACTAGGTTCATCTTTGCCATGATCAAATATGTCAGGAAGGATCTTCTTACAGTAAATTTTGGTTGATGAAGAAGCAAAACAAGCCATGGATGTGAAGAATATTGGAGAATTCTCTCCTTATGATCTTACCAACTTTATAGAAGCAAACAAAAAGAGAGAAATGAGTGATGAGAAATATTAAGTTAGATGGGAATATTTATAGGTGAGTTCAATTAGAATCTTGATAGTGGAATTCCTTCTTACTAAAAGACATGCTTACATAATGATTACAAATTAAACAATTAATTTGTACACACTAATAATATCAAATTACTATTTTCCAACTCAAAATTGTTCGGTCGTTATTTTTATAAATATTTTGATTGAATTGACAAAAAAAAATAGCAATATAATGTTTTTAGATAAAAAAAATAATTATGATGATCTTTACTATTTTAGTGAGAATATATATGTTTACCACCATGCATTTTTCCCGCGATAACTAATTCGGTGAGAAATGAGTAGAAAAATCATATTTTATAGCACATATTTTTGACTAATTCGATGTGGAAAAAACTTTTATTCCAGTAATGATATGAAGAAGTCCAGTCATTTTTCAACCATTGCTGCACAGCCCATTTGAATAACTGTTCAAATGAAGGCTGTGTAAATTTCTTCAAAATTGGCCACCAACTTTTGGCCAACTTTTGACAATTAAACTTGCAAATTTCTCCTATAAAAGGAGCTGCTGAGCTCCTCCAAAAATACACCAGAAAAACACCAAGAAAGAGTGTTAGAAAAGTGTGAGGTTGAGAGTTGTTTTGTAATCTATTCTTGTGAGTAATAGAAGAATTTTCTCTCTCTCAAATTCGTATTTACCAACGTTCAATTGTTCCTTTGGTTCAACAAGTGGTATCAGAGCCAAGTTAGAAGCGTTGGTCGAGTTTTCAGGTGACGGGTCGAATTTGGATTTTTTTTTTAGTTCTATTCTAAATCCAATTCTGACTATACCATTGGATTCGTCTCGTCGAACGAAATCCAACGCACCAAACGGCGACCCAATCGGAGTTCTAACGAGCCCAGAAATCGCAGTCAAAGTTTAGTCAACTCTACCGGAGTTCGGTCGGAGAAGACGACACTGTTCACCAGAGTTCTGCCGGAGAAGACAACTGGAAATACTGTTTATAGCCGGAATCTGGAATAGTTTTGGAAATTGCAAATTGACCCCTCAAATTTTCAGAAAGATCTGGGGTCAAACTACAATTTCAAAAAGATCAAGGGTCAATCTGACATTTACTGAAAGTTGAGGAACCAAATTAAAATTTTAGAAAACTTGAGGGGTCAATTTATAATTTCTGAAACTATTGCATATTCCGGCTATAAAGAGTATTTCCGATTGTCTTCTCCGGCAGAACTCCGGTGAACAATGTCGTCTTCTCCGGCCGAACTCCGGCAAAGTTGACCAAACTTTGACTGCGATTTCTGGACTCGTTAGAACTCCGATTGGGTCGCAGACTCTATTCGACGAGACAAATCCAATGGTGAAATGGAGTCTCTGCAGAAAAATCAGACTTATGAGATCGTAGAACTTCCACGAGGGAAGAAGGCACTGAAAAATA
>JAABOM020000103.1:15983932-15998333 GCA_011800125.2 Solanum clarkiae
GCATACTTCTTCTTGTTGTTGCAAGAGTAAATAAATAACTTCATTTTTCAATGCTCGGTCCCCTTACTTGGAATATCAAAAGATTATCATCAAAGATTCTTCACTACTATAATTTATGATTCGAAAATGACCTATTATTGCAATGATCAATCAGTTGGATAGTTGCCTTATTATATATTGCCGTTATTATTTATAGCCGAAAGGTACCTTCATTTTACGTATTATTCTTTCCAAGACTAATCATTTAGGTTCCCACTAGAAGGATAAATTAATAGGAAAACAATATGATATATAAAAATATAGGATATAGAATCTAAAAGCTTGCTAAAATAATTAGAGACAAAGATGTACTTACCAATAAGAGAAATTTCCTGTTAAGAAATTCCAAGTTTTTGTTATTTAATTAAACGAATAATTCCTCTTTAGAGGGTACGGGGAACTTATATTATAATTATTAGTGCGCCTGACATCAAAGCAACGATTGTTTATTTGGAGACAAGAAGCAAATGCTTAAGAGTAATTAAAAATTATTGCAATTATCTTTAATTAAGCAAATGTTTGTAAGTTATTATCGTTAAATGGTGTACAATGCCGCCATTACATTATTTCGTACAAGTGATTTAAAAGAATAATTAAAAACTTTGTTAATTTTCAAAGAATAATTAAGTCGTACTTTGAATATTATAATCTATGATTCTTTGATGGATGTACGTGGATTTCGTCTTACCAAATATAATTGTTTTCATGAAATATATAGAGGATATTTTAATTATTTTTCGAATGTAGCAAGGATTTTATTAATCAAGGGAACCTCTCTATCTTGCCTTTAAAAATTATGAGAATTTTAGAAACTGACTTAATAATTAAAATTTAGAAAATGTACTTTCATAAATCTTATATTAAAATATGTAGAAATCGAAGTTTCAGTCAATTATTTCTATATTTCGATAAACTCAAGAACTTTTTATGCAATCTCACTAATTAATGTTATTAATATCTTTTCAAATACTTTTCTTACAAAATCTTCTTCTTTTTTTCAGTAGAAAGACTACAAATATTAAATATGAGTCATCGTCAACCAATTAGCTAGTAAAATTGTACTACTATTCAAGAGGCATAAAACTCTTTAAATCCAATAAAATGGTCGATAATGTTAATTTATGAGATGAATTATTCTTGTTATAAGTATAAAAATTCGTACAAATTTTATAAACCAATATTTGGTATAAGATTTGACATGTCACAGAAGTGGAATTATTAAAACATTTTCTCAAGACTTTTAAGAGTATATAAATGATGAATATATAGGTCGACAAGCTACATGATTGACCAATCTACCAAACTTAATTAAAAGCCAGAAAGACATGAAATAATACACATATAAAATATATATATGTATATATAGTTTCATCTGTTTGGTGTCAAATTAAAGAATACAACTCATGCATTTAAAGACATGTCCCTGACTTCCTTTGGGAATTTATTCATCTCATCTTTTGTTTTGATTTTTATATAATTACATATCCAGCTATATATTTTTTGTTTATTTTTATGTTTTATGAAGTGCTTGTTTTTAATTCACATGTTAAGAATAGAGAAAAAAAAAATCTAACTAGACAACAATGCCAAGATCGTCCTCTTTAATATTTTATTCTAAGAGCCCGTCTAATTTATCTGATTAAAATAAATATCAAATTTGCATTTGATAAGTAAATAAAATGATAATATCCTGAAAGTATTTATTATGTAAGCTAGTAAAACATTATAAAATTGAGTGGGGAGGGGATTGGGGTGGAGGGAGGTTGAATGATCAAGAGGAGTTGGAGATCGACATTAGATGGGCGGGGAAGAAACTATGAACTTGAAAGTTAATTACAGTGCTTAATTTTTTTTTTATTTTCAGTAGAAAATCATTTTTTTTTTGCATTTGTAAGGAGTTTGTTTTCCTAAACAAAAAGAAAATTGAAAAATCACACCAAGCACACCCCAAGTGTTAAAAAAGTATATCCAAGTTCTGAATTTTTAATTTATAAGTTACTTCAGTGTTTAGCAGTTACATTATATGTTAAATGAAAATTCTGAAACTAATAATAAATCGTTTGTGTGCTATAGGAAGTAAAATAAAGTTTTTAAACATTTTTTTTCTATTAAAATAACTTAATTTTGTCCTCAAAATTATTTTCACAAAATAAAAATATTTTAAAAATATCTTTATATTGAAAGAGTGAATGACAAAAATGCAAGATAAAATTATTTGGACAATTACTTTTTAATAAATAATTACTGATTTTAACTATATTTTTTATTCCATTATTATTTATAGCAATAGATGACAATACTATGTCAAAATTACGCTCGTATTAAAAATAAATTATGCATGCAATATAAATGTATTATAGCAGTTTAAAAATATATTTTGCTTGTTTGATAAGAAATTGACACAATTTAATGTGTATTAAAGTATGTGATAAATGTATAATTTGTCAATAAAACTTGTATGTGAATGTTTTATAAATAGTTCATTGTAATATGTATTAAAAATGTACTATAAATGTTTAATAAAAAAATTTATTATTACTATAAAGGATAAATATTTTTTAAATATCGTATATATAGGTAAGTTTCACAAAATGTGATATAGAGAAAGTTTGGGATTTTTATTTTAGAAGGAGATTAATTCTTTACAATAAATAAAGAATTTTGCTGCAATTTATTTAGTAACAATAATATAATTGTCATTTTATTATATTTAAAAATAACAAATATGAATATTTATAACAACAGTTTATATAAATATTGTTAAAGATTTTAGCGACTATGAATATAGTAATATTAACTCAATTTCCAACGTAAATTATTTTTTAGTCTCAATTTATGGAATATCGATAGATTTTTCCTATATATTTTTTAAGATATTGTTAAATTATAATTGAAGCAACTAAATAAAATATTATGAAGTCGTTGAAGTAGACACGTCAATACGCCTACTTTGAAAAGATCAAATTAAAAAGCCCACAAATTATTTTTTGTTGGCTCACCGGAAGCCACAATATAAATTATTTTTTAGTCTCGATTTATGTGACATCGATAGATTTTTCCTGTATATTTAGAAGATATCATAATATTATGATTGAAACAGCTAATAAAATATTATAAAGTTGTTGAATCAGACATGTCAATACACAACTGTCTTGAAAAGATTAAATTAAAAAGTCCACGAAATATTTTTTATTGTCCCCATATAATAAAGAAGAAGAAGCAGACAGTTGAAGCAGGAAGGATAACCGGAAGCTGCTCAAGCAGGCAACTACAACCAGAAGCTGCTGTAAAACCTCGTGAAATGACGAAAATACCCCTAGAGTTGGCCTTATGCGTAACGTGTCTTCCCTTGCCCCTTTTGCAAATCCGAAATCGAATTTGCGATCAGTGCGAAAAATCGAGTCGGAAAATGGTCTCGACTTGACAAAAACTCGAAATAACGCGAATTATTTTTCCCAAAAATTTTTTAGAAACAGTGAGGTTTCCGTGTTTGCTCTGCAACGCGGAGTCACACTTAGTCGTTTTCAAGAAATTCGATGAAAAGTGAAAATTTGCAAAAACGTTGAAATTAACACTAGTGTGTGACCTTTCCCACACCCCATATCCTAAAATAATCTGTTTTTAAGTAGTATTTAGTCCATAAAATGTTAATTTCATCATTCATACTCTCAACAAACAAACCCTTTCAAGAACATACGCTCAAGAAATGATAGTAGGGCTTAAGGATTTCTCCAACTCCTCAAGAAATTCCTTCCAAGGTATGTAAGGCCACCCAAAAGCAATTATTTTGCTAATATTTTCAGAAATCGAACTAGTTTTCACCCATGAATCTTCAAGTCTAAATTGAAAATAAGTTTCCCCTAAACTTTGTGGGTATATTAATTTTCATGACAAATTCCATAGATTCTTGATGAATATTATCATCTTTAGTCTCTATATCATCCATTTTAAAGAATTGTTATCAAGTTTATGTTCATTGTTGAATAAGAATTATTATTGTTGAGTTCTTGAAAAGTCTTTATATTATCTCAAGAAAAGAAAAGATTAGTTTGAAACAAGTTCAAAAATACTTTTCTTTGACTCATTCTTGCAGTTTAGCTGAGTATATGATATGTTAAAGAATGATTTTCTTGAAGGTTTCTTGGTACTTTAGTTTAGAAATCTAGTATGATTGAAAGTACATGAAAACTACCAGTTCAACAATATTAAAGATTTCAGTTGAGAAAACTAAGTAGTAAGATGGGCTAAGTCCCCAAGAAAGCCAGATTTCAAGAATTTATGATCTATTAAGTATAAGCTATATAAAGTATTTTAGGAGTAGTATTGAACACTTATATGGGTGAGAGTAGAATAAATTATTCAAACTCATAAACTATGTACCCAGCATATGATAGGATTGTACTAAAGTACCTTCCTCATTAGCCACTGAGATGGTCCAGATTTGGGATGGATCCACTCCCCTAATTATTCGTCTCCTACCCTGGCAAAGTATGGGATAACTCTGGCAGCATGGGCAAGACGTTGTATGACCACGAAGCTCATTGTGGTGGTTGTCGGTTAGAGAAACTTTCTAAGCTAAGAAACTAAGTTTTACTTATCAGTTTTCAGCATACCAACCTTTATGATTATTGCTATTTCATTATGAATTATGTTCATGTCTTTTGAGAAACATTATGATATACTGTTTAAATATTTTGGCCATCTTACATACCATACATTTCACGTACTGATGTCCTTAGGACCTGCATCATTTTATGATGCAGACGCAGGTGACAGAGTTCCTCAGCAGCCGCTCTATTGAGAATATGACAACTTTCAGTCTTTGGTGAGGCTTCCTCTCAGTCCGAGGCTCTTGAGTTGTTTGTGTTGCTTATCTGTATTTATTTTTAGTTCTGACTACTTAGGGCCTGTCTCAGTAGTCCTTTCAGAAAGTATTAGTAGAGGTTCCATAGACCATGTGTTTAGTATTATAGTTTCCCATTATTCAAACATTTCTTAAAAGCTCTTTTATTCAGTTATGCAGGCAGTTATAAATTTTCGTACTGCTTGTAATTAGTTTTTCCACTGTTACGAGTCTTCTGCTGAGTAGTAGCCAGGCCAAGTGGTTCGCTTGGGACCAAAAATAATTTTCGACTGCCGGCCACATCCAAGGTATAGGCTCGGGGCGTGATAAACTTGTTATCAATGCACAAAGTTCAAGAGTCCTAGGGTGTCTATGAAACCTTGTCTAGTAGAGTCCGTATTATGGGTGTGAAGCGCGCCACATCTATAATAGGGAGGCTACAGGACATTAGGAAATGACATATTTTCTTATTATTCTTCGTCTCGTGCTTCAGAGCAAATCTCTACGAAGTCCCTTCTAACTCATGCGTTCACGCCGTGTTTTCAGATCATGCCTCCTCGCAGAGCTAATGGACCACTAAGGGGCAGAGGATGCGCAACCAGGAGGAATGCAAACCAGCCTGGCCGAATCTTGGAGGAACTTAGAGGCCCAACTGTACCAGTGGAGCAGCCATAGCAAGCTGACATATCTAATGCTGAGCTTCGCGAGGCCATTCAGAGTTTGGCTCAGGCAGTTACTACTCAGGGAGGTCGCCAGGGAGATGGCAGGAATGATGGGGTGGATATCGCCAGAGTTAGAGAGTTTCTGAGAATGAACCCACCAGAGTTCACGGGGTCTGATGTGAAGGAGTATCCTGAAAATTTTATTGAGGAGCTGCAAAAGGTGTTCTAGGTGATGCGTTTAGTTGATGCTGAGCAGGTTAAGTTGGCTCCCTATCAACTTAAGGGGGTAGCTAGACTCTGGTTTGACCAGTGGAAAGAGGGTAAGGTACATGAGGCTTCAACTATTACTTGGGCGGTGTTTGAGGAGGCCTTTATGGGACAGTAATTTCCCAGGGAGATGAGACAGGCTAAGGTAAGAGAGTTTTTGAACTTGAAGCAGGAGAATATAAGTGTGCGGGAGTACTACCTCAAGTTTACTTAATTGTCCCATTATGCTCCAGCTATGGTGGCGCATATACGTACTGGGATGAATCTCTTCGTGTCCGAGCTCTCTCGAATGACTAAAAGAGAGGGCAGGAATGCGATGTTGATTGGGGATATATATATAGATCGTTTGATGACATATGTGTAGTAAGTAAAGGAGGAGAAGATGCAGAATATGAAGGATTTCAGGAATAAGAGGTTCAAGATATCAACCCAGGAGTCAAGCAAGAGAAGGACTGGAGGTAGATGTCACTCATCTTTCCAGTCTAAGACAGCCGGACCAGTACCTTCATTGGCTAGTACACCAGCACCGAGGGTCAGAAATTTGCAGGGATCATAGCACCGCAGGTTCCCGAGCAGCCAGTCACAAGGTAGCATGGCTCCAGGATCATACTATTATCCTACTTATGGTAAGTGTAGTAAGTCTCACCCCAGAAAGTGCCTTCTGGGCACAAATGGATGTTTCAAATGTGGTCAAGTGGGGCATTTCTTGAATGATTATCCTATAGGGAAGTAGAATACGAGAGATACCAGGTCACAGACAGTCTCTTCAGCCCCGCAAGGTAAGCTACCTCACAGGGGAACTACAGCAGGGACAAGCAGTAGCGCAAATCGCTTGTATGCCATGGGCACCAGACAGGAGCAGGAGAACTTACCAAATATGGTAACGGATATACTCAAAATTTTTACTCATGATGTTTGTGGATTATTAGACCCAGGAGCCACATTGTCTTTTGTAACCCCATATGTAGCCGTGAAGTTTGGGGTCAACCCAAAATGTCTTCTAGAGCCTTTTAGTGTTTTTACTCCTATTGGAGAGTCTATTTTAGCC
Organism: Solanum clarkiae; assembly: GCA_011800125.2. NCBI lineage: Eukaryota > Viridiplantae > Streptophyta > Magnoliopsida > Solanales > Solanaceae > Solanum > Solanum clarkiae. Next base: position 15,990,792 of record JAABOM020000103.1, read on the forward strand.
CGAAAAGTCTATAGAGATTGTCCAGTCTCTGTTTATCATAAGACTATTGTAGCGGATTTGGTGGCGTCAGACATGGTAGAGTTTGATGTCATCCTAGGCATAGATTGGCTTCATGCTGGATATGCCTCCGTAGATTACAGAACCAGAGTCATCAAGTTTCAGTTTCCTAACGAACCAGTCTTTGAATGGAGGGGTAGTTTAGTTTTTCCCTAAGGGCCAGTTTGTTGCATATCTCCAAGCAAGAAAGTTGATTTCTAAAGGGTGTATATACCACCTAGTCAGAGTTCAGGATTTTCGTGCCGAGGCACCATGTCTTCAGTCTGTTCCAGTTGTGAATGAGTTCCCAGAAGTATTTCCTGAGGATCTTCCCGGAGTCCCTATAGACTATGGGATAGACACTCTTTCAGATACTCAGCCCATATCTATTCCTCCATACCGAGTGGCTCCTTCGGAGCTAAAAGAGCTAAAGTTGCAGCTGAAAGATCTTTTAGATAAGGGTTTCATTAGACCAAACATCTCACCTTGGGGTGCTCCACTTTTTTTCGTGCATAAAAAGGACGATTCTCTTCGGATGTGCATAGATTACCGTCAGTTCAACAAGGTCACCCTTAAGAACAAGTATCCTCTTCCCAGAATTTATGACTTATTCGACCAACTTCAGGGTGCTACATATTTTTCCATTACAGATCTTAGATCTAGGTATCACCGGCTTAAAGTTAAAGAGAAAGACATTCCCAAGACAGCTTTCAAAACTTGATATGGCCATTATAAGTTCTTGGTCATGTCCTTCGGCTTGACAAATGCACCAGTAGCTTTCATGGACCTTATGAACAGGGTGTTGAGGCCATACCTAGATATGTTTGTTATCGTGTTCATAGACGATATCCTAATCTACTCCCGTGGTAAAGAGGAGCATGTAGACCACCTTAGAGTTATCCTTCAAAACCTTAAGGATTAGCAACTATATACCAAATTTTCTAAGTGTGAGTTTTGGTTGGAGTCTGTGGCATTTCTGGGGCACATTGTGTCTAGTGAGGGTATCCAAGTTGATTCCCAAAAGATTGAGGCAGTAAAGAATTGGCCAAGGCCTACAACTCCCATAGAAATAAGGAATATCTTGGGCTTGGTGGGGTACTACAGATAGTTTGTAGAGGGATTTTCTTCTATTTCAGCTCCCTTAACTAAGCTGACTCAGAAGAAGGCTAAGTTCGAACAGTCAGAAGCTTATGAGAAGAGTTTCCATGAATTGAAGACTAGGTTGACCACAACCCCAGTCTTATCCCTACCAGATGTAGTTGATGATTTCGTGGTTTGTTGTGATGCTTCCAGAGTTGGCTTGGATTATGTATCAATACAGAGAGGCAAGGTGATAGCATATGCCTCCAAACAACTTAAGATTCACGAAAATAATTACTCAACTCACGATCTTGAGCTTGCTGTGGTAGTGTTCGCTTTGAAGATCTAGAGACACTATCATATGATGGGCACATGGATGTATTCATGGACCATAAGAGTTTGCAGTATGTGTTTGGCCAGAAGAAGCTGAATTTGAGACAGAAAAGATGGTTGGAGCTGCTGAAAGACTATGATATGAGTATCCTCTATCATCCAGGTAAAGCTAATGTGGTTGCTGATGCTCTTAGCAGGATGACCATGGGGAGCACAACCCATGTTGAGGATGAAACGAAAGAGTTAGCTAAGGCAGTTCACAGAATAGCCAATTTAGGGATGCAGATTGAAGATTCTGACGAAGGTGGAGCCATTGTAAGAAATGGGTCAGAGTCATCTTTGGTGGTAGAAGTGAAAGAAAAGGAAGACAGAGATCTCATTCTCCTCTAATTAAAGGAAGATGTTCAAAAGCAGAAAGTATTAGTGTTCTCAAATGGGGAAATGGTATCTTGAGATACTAAGGTAGGTTTTGTGTGCCAAATGTTGACGGTCTTAGAGATAGGATCTTGGCTGAGGCTCATAATGCTAGATACTCTATCCACCCTGATACAACCAAGATGTATAGAGATTTGTGAGAAGTCTATTGGTTGGGTAGTATGAAAAAGGACATTGCAGAGTTTGTGTCTAGATGCCCAAACTGCCAGCAAGTTAAGGTTGAGCACCAAAGGCCTTATGGTGTGGCCCAAAAAATAGAGATTTTGAATAGAAATGAGGGGATGATTAATATGGACTTCATAACAGGATTACCTCGATCCCCTAGACAGCATGATTCAATATGGGTCATAGTAGACAAAATGACCAAGTCAGCTCAGTTTCTACCTGTCAAGATGACTGAAACAGGTGAGGATTATGCCAGACATTATCTTAAGGAGATTGTTAGGCTTCACGAGGTCCCTATATCCATTATCGCAGACAAAGAACTTAGTTTACTGCATAGTTTTGGAAGTCTTTTCAGAAGGCGCTTGGTACAAAGGTGAATCTTAGCACAACTTTCCATCCACAGACAGACGGGCAAGCAGAGCGAACTATACAAACATTGGAAGATATGCTGAGAGCCTGTGTGATAGACTTTAAAGGTAACTGGGTTGATCATTTACCTCTGATTGAGTTCTCTTATAATAATAGCTTTCAGACCGGCACACAGATGGCACCATATGAAGCCTGTATGGAAGAAGGTATAGATCACCCATAGGGTGGTTTGAAGTTGGTGAGGCAGGATTGATAGGACCAGATCTAGTCCATCAGGCTATAGAAAAAGTTAAGGTTATTTAGGAGAGGCTCAAGACAACTCAGAGAAGACAAAAGTCTTACATAGATGTTAGAAGAAGAGATTTGGAGTTTGAGATAGGCAATTGGGTGTACTTGGAAGTATCTCCAATGAAGGGAGTTATGAGATTCGGGAAGAAGAGGAAGCTCAGCCACGATATATTGGGCCATATCAGATTTTGAGAAGAGTGGGTAGTGTTTCTTACGAGCTAGAGTTACCCATGGAGTTGAGTGCTATACATTCGGTATTTCATATCTCCATGCTTAAGAAGTACTTGGGAGATCCCTCCCTAGTTGTCCCAGTCGAAAGTGTTGGAATTTGGGATAACTTGTCTTATGAAGAGATTCTGGTGCAGATATTAGACCGGCAAGTTCGTAAATTGAGGACCAAGGAGATTATTTCGGTGAAGGTTCTATGGAGGAACCAATTTATAGAGGAAGCCACATGAGAGGCCGAGGAGGATATGAAGGCCAGGTATCCACACTTGTTCGTTGGCCTAAATGAGGATCTTGAAGGTAAACTTTCGTATTCTTACCTTGAAGATTTATGTTTATTAAGTTAGAAAATCTTGTGGTTTGAGCTATCTTTGTTCGTATCTATATCATTCAAGGACGAATGATACCAAGGGGGAGATATTGTAACACCTCGTGCAATGACGAAAATACCCGTGTAATATGTCTTTCCTTACTCCGTTTACAAATCCGAGACCAAATTTGTGATCAGTGCAAAAAATCAAGTTGGAAAATGGTCTCGACTTGACAAAAACTCGAAAAATGAGAATTATTCTTCCTAAAAAAATTTAAAAATAATGAGGTTTTCGTGTCCGCTCTGCGACACAGAGAGAACGTGGAGCCACACTTGGTCGTTTTCAAGAAATTAGACGAAAAGAGAAAATTTGCGAAAAAGTTGAAATTAACACTAGTGGGCAATGCGCACTAGTGTAATTTCGGGACAATTTTATTCTTTTAATGGGGAGGGGCAATTCCAAGCTTTTCCACACCCCATATCCTAAACTAATCCGTTTTTAAGTCGTATTTAGTCCTTAAAATGTTAATTTCCTCATTCATTCTCTCAAACAAGCGAACCATTTGATGAACATACGCTCAAGAACTCAAGAAACAATAGTAGGGTTTAAGGATTTCTCCAACTCCTCAAGAAATTCCTTTCGGGGTATGTAAGGCCACCTTAAAGCATTATTTTGCTAATATTTTCATAAATCGAACTAGTTTTCACCCATGAATCTTCAAGTCTAAATTGAGACTAAGTTTCTCATAAACTTTGTGAGTATGTTAATTTTCATGACAAATTCCATAGATTCTTGATGAGTATTATTATTTTTGGTCTCTATATCATCCATTTTAAAGAATTGTTATTAAGTTTATGTTCATTCTTGAACAAGAATTATTATTGTTGAGTTCTTGAAAAGCCTTGATATTATCTCAGGAAAAGAAAAGATTAGTTTCAAACAAGTTAAAGAATGCTTTTCTTGAATCATTCTTGCAGTTTAGCTGAGTATATGATATGTTAAAGAATGATTTTCTTGAAGGTTTCTTGGTACTTTAGTTTAGAAATCTAGTATGCTTGAAAGTACATGAAAGATACTATTTCAGCAATGTTAAAGATTTCAGTTGAGAAAGCTAAGTAGTAAGTTGAGCTAAGTCCCTAGGAAAGCCAGATTTTAAGAATTTATGATCTATTAGGTATGAGCTATATAAAGTATTTTCGGAGTAGTAATGACTAGATATATAGGCGAGAGTAGAATAAATTACTCAAACTCATAAACTATGTAGCCAGCATATGATAAGATTGTACTAAAGTACCTTCCTCATTATCCACTGAGATGGCCCAAATTTAGGATGGATTCACTCCCCTAATTATTCGTCCCCTACCTCGGCAAAGTACGGGATGACTTTGGCTGCGTGGACAAGGCGCTGTATCACCACGAAGCTCATAGTGGTGGTTATCGATTAGAGAAACTCCCCAAACTAAGAAATTAAGTTTTACTTATCAGTTTTCAGCATATTATTTTCTGCATACTAGCCTTTATGATTATTGCTATTTCATTATGAATTATATTCATGTCTTTTGAGAAGCATTATGATATACTGTTTAAATATTTTGGCCATCTTACATACCGTATATTCCGTACTGACGTCCTTAGAACCTGCATCTTTTTATGATGTAGATGCAGGTGACAGAGTTCCTCAGCAGCTGCTCCGTTGAGAATCTGACAACTTCCAGTCTTTGGTGAGGCCTCCTCTCAGTCCGAGGCTCTTGAGTTGTTTGTGTTGCTTATCTGTATTTATTTTTAATTCTAACTACTTGGAGCCTGCCTCAGTAGTCCTTTCAGACAGTATTACTAGAGGTTCCATAGACCATATGTTTAGTTTTGTAGTTTCCCGTTATTCAAACATTTCTTAAAAGTTTTTGTTATACAGTTATGCAGACAGTTATGAATTTTCGTATTGCTTGTAATTAGTTTTTCCACTTTTACGAGTCTTCCGCTGAGTAGTAGCCAGACCAAGTGGTTTGCTTGGGCCCAGAAATGGTTTTCAAGTGCCGACCACATCCAGAGTATAGGCTCGGGGCGTGACAGCTGCTGCCTTATTCTCTTATTAATAAGTAATATTATTCACTAAGCATCTCTTTATTATATTAATTTGGGGGTTATGAAAAAATATTAGAGATAAGAAAAAGTAAAAAATAAACGGTCAAAGTAAAGTGCTTATGAACTTTAATGCCATTGAGATGACTAATTTTTTTCACTTTTAGTTGATTCTGAATTATAATCAATTCTGTTATTTATCAAATGTGTATAGAAAATAACTATGCTCTAATTTGAGATATTTTCATGAATAATTTTTTTTAATATATGTGTGCTTTTAGGTGATATTAATAAATCAGTGATCATTTTTTGTTTCATACTTTTCTGATTGATTACAAAAGCCAAAATACGATTGTATGCATTTGATGTACGAATAATGAAAAATTATAAGGAGATTTTGTTTGTATTAGATCATAAGATGCTCAAACAATTGATTAATGTTGGCCAACGTATTATTTAAAATCATATAAGTTTAATCAATGTCTCTATTAAACCATCGTTCCAATTCAGTTCTATTAAATTTATATATTCAAGTTATTGGCATACCATATGATAAAATATACTCTCTCTATCATGATGTGGATGATCCAAGATGCAATATTCGAACTTGCGTACCATTTCTTTGTTTTAAAATCAACTCGAAAATTTGAATTTTCTGTTCTTATATAAGAGGGAGTTGATCTGCCTGCTTTAGTAAGGATATTTTCGTGAAAATTGAAAAAAGTTTATTTCTTTTATTTTACCTTAATTTAATAAAAATTAAGGGACCCATTTTAGTTGTGACTTTTAGTCTTAAATTCATATCTTTTACTTATAACTTTATTATTTTGAATGTTCACAATATTTGTGTACATTTTGTAACTGCTTTAGTAAAAACTCAACAATCAGTGATGAAAAATATTTTAATTATGGACATCTCAATAGATCTCTTCACATTAGATTTACACGAAAAACAAGATGATTTACTACACGAATATTTATTATAATATATTTTAGAGTGAAAATTTAAAATTGTTTAATCAACACCACTTATAATTTATTAATATTAATAACATTTATCTGACATTTTTGTTACACTTAATAAGACAATTTAATATTATTTAATTAATATAACATAAAAAATAAATTTATAAATAAATATTGAGCTCTCACGCAATTTTCATAATTAGTAAGGTTATAAATGTGAAAGACATCCCAAAATACCCAAACAGTAAAATCAAGAAGCTTGGCAACCTGAAAATAAACCAAAGATAGAAAACAGAAGCAATGTTACTTTAAGCTTTTTACCCTTGTATTGAATAATCAGCTTCTATGACACTAATCAAGAAGTAAGGAATAAAGAAATACAAGATTTTTTAAGTAGAAAATTCATTGTTTAAACGATTCAAAAATCACAACCTATATATATAAAATTTACTTCAAATCTTTACTAAATGAAGAATCATTATAGATTACTACTCTATAACTAAAAGGACTAACTCCATAAAGTGACTACACCAAATGCATGTAAAGTTCCAAACAAGTTATTCGTTAAGTATTGTCTCCATCTCATATTATATAAACATCTTTCTATATATATTTTTCTTATATTATATGAACATTTACTAAATTAGGATAGAATTAATTATTTTTTTTTCATTTTGTCTCTACATTAATTAGTGTATTAATGATTTTTTAAAACTTAATTTAATGTACATTACTACAAATAAATGGTAAAATGATAAAGTTCACTAGTGTATTAATAATTTCTTAATAATTGTGTAAAATGAAAAATGTCCATATAATATAAAACAGAGGGAGTATTATGCTCGGTCTTTGAGTTGGGAGCATCAAGGGTATCCGGTAGGTCTAAATGTGTATAATGTCTAAATCTTATGTTTAGGAGATTGTATGGACTTTTATATACAAAAGGAAAAAGTTTTTTTTTTTTTTAAAAGCCCTTAGAAATGTTTTAGAAATATCTATCTTTTATTTATTAAATTAAAAATATTCTTAATGTATAGAATAGAATTAATTTAAAAATGCCTTCTAGCTATTCGATCAAAAACGTCATCAACTTATGAGAAATAGTTCAACTTTGCCCTTTTTTTAACCTAAAAATAGGTTTATTTAATAGGCCTACATTTCATGCAATCTTAATATATTTTATTAATAAATATAATATTTCTAAAATATCAAAATATTTTTAAAAATTTCATTTAGTCTTCAAATTTGAATAGAT
>JAABOM020000103.1:16005190-16020389 GCA_011800125.2 Solanum clarkiae
TTTTTTTCTGTCGCTTTTTTGCAGTTTTTAGTAGTGAGTATTAGCACCAAAATGAGTAAGAGTGAATTCCACTTGTACTCATTAACTACGTGGCTAACATAGGAGAGGATTGGACTATGAAAGCGGATATTTCCTTTGTCCCAAAAGAGGACTTGACAGATGTGGACGGATGTGGCAATGACATCTCTTCATTGTATCATTACCAGCTCATAGGTAGTGATTGTCGGTTATAGATACTCCCAAATAGGTTTCATGATGATAGAACTCTGATATGATCTGAATGTTTGATGTTTGATGGATAGTGAGGTGCTAGAGTCGTGTCCTTTACTCTGAGGTGAGGCTGAGTAATTGAGGAGTGATTGCATATTGTTTTCTTTTTCCTTAACTCGTTTTACATAAAGTACATTCCATGTACTAACGCTCCTTTGGCGCTGCATCGTTTTATGATACAGATTCAATAGACCAAGGACTTCAGCAGCCTGATCATTGAGGTTCAAAGCACTCTATTCCAGACAGTGGTAAGTCCTCCCCTGCATCCGGAGGATGTTTATTTTCTTTTGATTGATAGTCTTTACTTGATTTTTGTAGTCATGGTCTATCATGGTACCGTCTTAGACAATAGTATAGAGGCTTTATAGAAGTGGATGTTGATGTTTATGTCGGGGATTCTTTCCCTCTTTCTCCTTTATATTGAGACTTTTGTGTGATACTCTATTTCTTACATGATAGACTGAGATTAATAACATTGAGCCCATTTATATAGTATTATTATTATTATTATTATTACATTATTTTCTTCCACTAATGAATAGCCTTCGAGTACCAATCACGTCCAGGGTACCCTCTCGGGGCGTGACAATTCATCACATCAACTATCAACTCTTTGTTTTAGGAACATTCTTTTAAGATTAGCTCCTGACTCATAAAGACTCTCTATCATCCATCATTCCAACTTATATTATTCAGGAAATAAAAGTAGAGTTAAAACATTTATGAATTCTGTAGACTCTTCAAGTTTAAATCATACTCATACATACCCATTTAAGTGCAATATGTAAAATAATATGAATTCATTCTAGGGTTTATGTAGAAAAATGAAATCATCTCTTTCAAGTGTTTAATTCATAAAAACTATCATTCATGCAAGATTATATAGAAATACATTAGGATTTAAGAAAACATTTCAAGAAACATTCATAGAAAACTTAATTCGTTTACAACTCAATCAATCAGGGTTATGAAGAACATGGAAAAACATAATCTATATTCGAGTTAGCCTTACATATCTGGAAGTTTTGAGTCTTGGATTGAATTTGGGTAGCATGTGATCTCATTTTCTTGAATAATCTTAGCTTCTTCAAGATTAGAAATATGTAATTTTAAAGTCATAACATTACCAACCTTTCTGGTAGCCTTCAAGAAAGCATAAAAGCTATTCGAGCATAATAGATCTCTTGAGGCATTACTCATATTGGGCCTCTCTTCACGACCTGGAAAGCATTCAAACAACTATTTGATGACCAATATTGCTAGTATTGTAATACCCCAAGGTAGCTCAGATCAATTCAGAATATCCTAGAAAAGAAGTTGAAGTTATGCAATAAAGTGATTTTCGTGGACACAATCTAAGCCCAACACAAGTAATCACAAACCGTAGATGGGCTTGTGAAGCCAGAATCTTGAAAGCTGACTTCTTAGTCTGACTTTCACGGACCATTCTATGGTCTCTAGTAGTATATATGATCCGTACATAGCCTTGTGCAAGTGAAGTATTGAAAGTAGTTTTCTCTAATTTCTATGATTCTCAATACGTCATGTAAAAGATAATTCTGTAAGCTCAAAGTCTTAGAAACCCCAATCTCAACACTACTTCTACAAACATATAGGATGATCTATTAAAGCGTTCACAACCCGTAATAGGGTCTACAAACCTAAAGCTTAGAAACCCCAAAAGTTCCAGTAATGAAAGGTCTTCAATGGCCCATAGATGCTTCTATGGACCGTATATGACTCTTGTAGAACGCTTCTGCCAGTTTTAAGAGGAGTTATTTTAGTATTTACCACCTTTTCTAAGACTAAATGCTGATGGTTTTACACCTAATCAAGCCCCTTAATAGTACTATTCGACCTTTTACTCCCACATTCCCAAGACCTAGAGCAAGGTTTCAGGAGAAGAAAGCCATGATTTCAAGTTCCTTCTTCAAGTTTTTTCAAGAATTTGATTCTTTAAAGTATGTAAGCCTATTCAAAGTAATGGATTAAGTTCTTCCACACACCCACATCTAAATTTAGTTAGTAAAATTAAATCCTAGGATGTTTACCGCAACTTTTATGAACTTCAAATTCTCCTTTTTTTCTTTATTGTTGAATTCTTATTCTTATCATTGAGATCATAAGTTTTCGTATTTCTAATCCTTCAGAATTGTTGTTCATGCTTATTATATCAGATGAACCCTATTTATTTTTAGAATAGTTGAATGTTTTGCATACGTATTTTCAGCAATTGATTTTAGAGAATAGAAAATTTCAAGCATTTGAATTACTATTTTTGAAAAGTCTCAAGGGATCATTAAGTATTCCAAATGCATTATTTTCATGTAAAGGCATGACTATTTTTACATAAAGCAGTTTTCAATTAGAGTAAAGTTCATTATACTTATAGAGAAGTAACTTTGAGTATTAACTCCATACAAATAAGTATGAGCGTTGTTGCATATTTTAAGAGTAGTATTGAAAACCGATTTAGGTACAAGATAAAATAACTCAAACCCCACAACCTATGCTTCCAGTCTATATAGGATCCTGCAATAGGTTCGGCAACTCCTCACCTCAGCTCCTCATAAGATCATAGCCCTTTACCTTGGCAAGGTATTAATTAGATGGCTTTAACAACATGGGCAAGACGTTGTATTGCCATGAGACTTACGATGATGGTTTTCAATTATAGAAACTTCCTCCCAAAAAAGTGAACTACTGTTTTAGAAAGTTATTCAATGTTTTTGTTTTCTGTATAAAGCTACAACATTTTCTTTACATTTGCATGCTTTATTTTCAGTACTTCATCATCTTTTTGGTGAGACCTCCTTGCTTTTGAAGGACTTCATTTTAGTTATTCTTTCAATATTAGTAGTTCGTTTTGAGGTAGCCATGACTCTTGTACGACACCTATTTTTTGTTACTAGTGTCTGGACACGTGCGCTGCATGTGTGTATCATGTTCCTTTATAGATTTTGAATGATTAAACTTCTATGAAATTTTGTGTGGAATAAGTAAAATACAACAATTACAAATTAATCTTTAAAAGTATGATAAGAAACAACAAAGGAGGGACGTATTTTTTATGTTTAAAATTAATTCTATTTACCACTATATATATTTATATATTGTTGTGGCCTAAGCTAAAAAATACTATTTCAGTGGTATCCCTCCATGGAGTCACCTATATAAGCCATGACTAAAGTTGCAAAAATAAGAGCTTGAATACCATTTACAAATAATCCAAGGAGCATGACAGGTATAGGAACTACTAGGGGTATTAAATAAACAAGAACAACTACTAATTAATCAACTAAAATATTCCCGAAAAGTCAAAAATTAAGTGATAAAGGTTTTGTGAAATCTTCTAAGATGTTAATGGGTAAAAAGATTGGGGTTGGTTGAATATATTTTCTGAAATTGGCAGTAAATTTTGAACTTTGGTTAGTAGTTACCAAACTTCCAATAAAGTTACAAATGACCAATTTAAACACAATAAAAATGTAGACTTACAATAATTAGAAATTTATTGAAAATTAAATCAAAGATGTATGATAGAGAGAACATATAAAAATAAATAGAGAAGGAAAATACAACATACACATACTTCTAAAGACTTTAATCATAACAACATAGATGAAAAAAATGGAACCTTCTCCCATAACCAATAAAAATTGAAGAGTCCTCTTTATCAATTCAAGCTAGAGCATAAATCAAATAGTACAATAATATATAAGCTCTTCACTATTTAACTATGGAATGAAAAGGATAGCCTTGAGTGGAGTCTCATGAAATAAAAAGATGAATTTATATAGATAAATCAAGGAATACCAAAAGATATCTTAAAGCTTGAAATTAAATATTTAGAGGTTATGAATATAAAAGCAGAAGAGTTATAGATACTAAGAATAGTAATTGAATTAAGTAATTAAATATGAATTATAAAAATAAATATTTATAGCAAATCAAAATAAATAAATAATATGATTTTTTTTGTCTTAGTTAATTCATCATGTTAAGTAAACTAAAAGAGAGAAATAGAAGTAAGTACAACAAAAAAGGGACAATTAAAAAAATATAACTAATTTAGCTTTTAAAAGAGTAAGATGATATGAGTACTATTCATATTTAATTAATTAAATATTTTTTTTATAATGTTTTGATCTAGTAGGGGCAGGGATAAACTGGTACGTATAGCATTAACAAATCATATTTTATCCACATAAATTATAATATTTATGACAGAAGTTATAAAAAAAGTTAGGAAGAGGAAAAGTTGAGTAATATATGTCGAGTTTTTTGGATGTATTAGTTTAAGATTAATGTAATTATAATTATTCTAGATTATAGAAATAAATATTATTATTAAATTAAATATTTAATTAAAAGAATTAATTCAAGGAAGTTCAAAAGTTAGTAACATTTAAATTAAAATGACACAACAAATAATTAAATATTTTTAAATATTTAATTTATATCAAGTGTAAAATCGTAATTCAATTTCTAACTTTGAGGCTTCCCACTTTTAGTAATATATGATTAGCAGAGGCTTCATATCTAAAGGTAGAGAGTGAGTGCATTTAAATGACTTAATAAGCATGTATCTTTTATAGCTTTCATATTTGAGTTTATTCTTTCGCTCAGTAGTACGTTAGGCCAAGAATTCACTTGGGACCAAAAATAATTTTCAAGTGATATATATCAACATCCATTGTGGTTGCGATTTTGCTCAGAAGTGAAATCAGTCAATTGTCAATCTAAAGTAGTAGCATCACTCTGATCAACAGCTACAACCCTCCTTTTTCATTTAATATTTTTCTCACATCACCTTGTTATTTTTTAATATCATTAGTACCTTTCAAATAAGCTTCAATGGTATCACCAATTTGTTATCATTTTGATTTCTTTTCAAGATCAAAGGACAACTAACTTCATCATAACCTTGGTGCTTACGATAATTTCAATACAAAGGCAAATTATAATATACAATCTCTTGCAAAACCTCGATCAATTTACCAGATTTTTCATCATCAGACTGCAGTCCTATATGATTTAGAAGTTTATCCATTAGATTGAGTATAACCTTGACCTAGTCGTATTAGGTCTTGACTTGATTTGAGTCGTTGTATCTATAACTATTAGTTTCCTAATGCTATAGACAATAGAGACTTCTTTGCAAACAAATTAAGAGATAGATTAGGTAAGAAAATCTATACAAATGCTAAGTTGTTTCCTCATTAGGATTACATTCAATGGACCATGGAAGTCCCCCTACATTGATGCTTTTCTCCATTGAGTGAAGATAATTAACTGAGCGAGATAAACCTAGAACAAAATCTTCATATTGATCAAAACCCAAACAAAATTTGACTTGGAGCTTGTAAGTCAATTAAACATTTGCCATGATATCTCGGTGTTTTGGCAAAGTTGAAGTTAATATATTCAAATCTGGCTTACTATGGGATAATTTGATACAATTCCTATTCAATCATAAAATCTTGTCTTTCCTCCATTTAAAAATGTGATAGTAGGTTCTCAATAGAACAATTTTGACTAGTTTTATGATAGTTTTTGTGTTAACTAAGGGTGTTGGAATTGACAAGGATGGCATCTGTGTTAGAAAACTAAATATTGTTCAAATTGAACCAAATATAATAAATTCAAAGAAGATGTTAAAATTCCAGCATATCATTAACAAGGAAAACATCTGAATTTACACAAGGAGATAACTATTTCCTATCTATTAGCCTTGTAAGTGGATAAAAATGACTAGTAAAATGCCCCACTAATAAGCAACTAACTTTGACTAAGTCTTTTGCTAGAAAATAGGAAAGTTGTCAACTAAAAACTGAGTAAAAAACAGTAAAAAACTAAGTTGAAAGTTAAAAATGCCAACTGGTTAACACTCCTCCTTAGCATTTTCTTGATGAGCACCAATTCTTTGCCTTAGATCTTCAAACCTTTCCTTTCGCAGAAACTTAGTGAAAATGTCTGTTAGCAGGTTCTCGGATGAGCAATGAACCAGCAACACTTCATTGGACTGTTGGACTTCTCTAATAAAATAATATTTGTTCTTGATGTGCTTAGTTCGACCATGAAACACTGGGTTTCTGAGATTAAAATCATTGAACTGTTGCCACACATGATTCTGGTAGCTTCAGCTTGTTCATGGCCCAAATCCTTCAACATCTTCCTTAGCCAGATAACTTGGTTTACAGTAGATGCAGTAGTTATGTACTCAGCTTCTGCTATTGATTGAATTGTAGTTTCTTTTTACCAAGAGTTCCAACTAAAACAACTTGGCCCCAAACAAAATAAATATCCAGAAGTGCTTCTGGAATCATCAATACCGCTACCCCAATCACTATCAGAGTAACCGAAAAGATTCATAGTCACTCCAGTAGATGTTGAGAAAAAATTTCCAAACTTACTGGTTCCTCTAATATACCTTAACACACTTTTAGCCGCTGTGAAGTGTATGTCTCTCGGAGAATGCATGAACCTCGAGAGCAAACTTACAACAAACAGAAGGTCAGGTCTACTTGCGCTTAAATATAGAAGGCTGTCAATGAAGCTTTTATACATACTATCATCCACTTTTTCAGAATCCTTGTCCTTGCCAAGCTTCACACCAGTAGATAATGGAGTACTCACAGGTTTACAATCTTGCATTTTAAACCTATTTAGAATATCTTAAATGTATTTCTGCTGGTATATAAATATTCCATTGCTGGACTGCAAGACTTCCAAGCCAAGGAAGTACTTTTATGACTCCAAGATCAGTCATTTCAAAGACTTTATCCATTTCATTTTTGAACCTTTGGATTAGTTCCGTTTTGCTTCCTTTAACAAGCATGTCATCCATATAAATTGAGACAATCAAGGACTCACCATCCATGACTTTCACATATAGGGTAGGTTCACTTTGACTTCTACTAAAGCCAAGCTGGATGAGATGAATGTCCATCCTTTCGTACCATGCCCTAGGAGCTTGTTTTAGGCCATACAAAGCCTTAGCTAAGAGATAAACTTGATCCTCCTTTCCAGTAATTGAGAAACCATCAAGTTGCTCTACATAAATCTCTTCAGAAAGCAAACCATTCAAAAAGTTGATTTAACATCAAGGTGATGAATCTGCCTGTAACTACAAGATGCAAATGCAAGAATAGGCTTGATTGTGTCATACCTTGCTCCTGGAGCAAACGTTTCCTAGTAATCCACACCATGTTGTTGTGCATATCCCTTCACCACCAATCTAGCCTTATACTCGCAAACTGAGCCATCAGGATTAAGTTTTGTTTTGAAAATCCATTTTACACCAATCACCTAGCGATTTCTAGGCCTATCAACAAGCTGTCAGGTTCCATTCTTCTCGATCATGTCTATGTATGCCTGCGTAGCTCTCCTCCATGCCTGAGAATCTTGTGCTTCAACATAGCTCGTTGGTTCAAAGACAACCAAATTGCACCATTGGTAGACATCTTTTAAGGATGAGTGTCCCGCACTAGTATGTCATCTACTAATTCATCTTCCAAAAGTTGAGGATGCTCTTTTAAATCAGAAAAATGGGTCTTCTGATTTTTCCAATCCCAAGTAGCTGCTTCATCAAACTTCACTTCTTGGCTTAGAATTAGTTTTTCTGCTTTAAACAGAAAATCCTGTATCCTTTGGATGAACTACAGCCCATAAATATGCATTTCTGAGCCTTATTGTCCAGCTTACTCGTCTTTGATTCTGGAACTTGATAATAACATATACACCCAAAGGTTCTGAGATGGTATACTGATGGTTTGTTCCCACACCAAGCTTCATACGGAGTCATGTCCTACAGGGCCTTAGTAGGTAGTTTTTTCAGAAAATATACTGAGGTGTTGATTGCCTCCGCCCAAAACTGGTTTGGAATCTTTTTTTCAAGCAAAAGACACCTGGACATCTCTATTACTGTCTTGTTCTTCCTTTCGGACATGCCATTTTGTTGTGGAGTGTACCATAATGTCAATTGATGTTCAATACCTGTGCTATTACAAAACTCCACAAACTGAAAAGAAGTATATTTTCCTTCATTATCAGACCTCAAAGCTTTAATACTGAGATTAAGTATTTTCAAAAAATTAAGTAAATGATGATAAATAGTAATAAAGTATAAGCTCCTATGATAGTATTAACAGGTACTTATTGTGTCTTATAAAAAATAGTCATAATTCTTTAGAAAAGTAATAATCCTCCGAAAAGGTCATAACTCATCGAAAAAGTAACAACCCATGAAACTGTTATATTCGATAGGAAATGACAATCGCCAAAGAATTAGCAAAATAATGTATTCCAATACACGAGCTTCAAGAGAATACATTATAAAAGTCATGGTAACTCGACAAGGGCCTCTAAGAACCTACAATAATCTTAAGCATGAAGGTGTTTTTCAAACGATTATATTGATTGATGAAGAGGTAAATCTAATTTAAATTTTATGTTGCATTAGTTGATTTACATCTCTGTTAAGGCATAGTAGAAAAAATTTGCACTAATACCAAGCAAGAAAATGGAAAGGGCTGAGGAAATTATGTTGGCTACTATTTTAGATATGGATTGTCCATCTATATTGCTACAGATGACATGAAATTATCTTGGCATAGACAAATATGTTATGGTCCAACGATCAATGTGGATAAGTTAGAAAAATGATTACTCCATTCATCTATGTATAACTTTAATGTTAATTGATTAAATTAATGATATTGATATCAAATTGAATAAGATCAAGTGCATGTTACAATGACCTTAAAAATACACTCATGTTATTGACGTGTCTCAGGAATAACGTGCGACGCACATGCCGCATGACTAGTCATGATTAAATGTGTGAAGAAATTATTGTAGGGACGTGAATATTCAAGAACAATAAGCTATGTAGATTGCCGTTTGGATTAGAAGAACCCTAGCTTGGAGTTCTGAAATGCCCCAAAAGCGCCTGAAAATGTGCCTCAAATATTTTCATAATCGTAATTTTCATATATCTCAAAATTCGTGCATGATATCGAAAATTCGACTTCATATTTATGATCAGGGAGCAAAATTGAGTGGGATATGGATATAACGCTAACTTTAGAGGACCCGTAGCGAAAAAATAATTTTTCGAAAAAAAATCAATTTCCAGTGGTGATTCACACCCTGGTCGCGACATGCCAGGGGCACGGATCAGTGTTAATTTTTCCTGAAAAATCTGTTTCATCCCGAAGGCCTTGAGGTTATAGCCTCATGCCCACTTATGCATAAAAACACCTATACTTAGCCATTTTTTCAACTCTATATCACTCAAGGCCCTCTCAAAATCCTCTCTAACACTTAATCAAATATTTCATCAAAATTCAAGTATCTCAAGCTTAATTTCGGATCTCAAGAACTTCATTCAAGCTTCAAGTCTCCTTCAAGTCTACAACAAGAAAACTCATGTTTAAGGTATGTGGATTTCAACCATTGGGTCCTTTCACCCATGGTGCCAAATCTTCCTTTTTATGAAAAATTACATGTATCCAAGTTGTATCTTCTATGAGTATCTTTTATAATGGATTTTGATGACAAATTATGTTGGAAATTTATGAAATGTTGATAAAATATGCATGTTTGTCTATTTCAAGCTTATACTATTAATTGATTTTGTCTATTAATAATATGCATGTTTTGAGTTATAAAACTATGATCTATTATGAGATTTGATGATGAATTTCAAGGTATTCTACATGAGGGTTTTACTATATGTGTGAGTTGATTTACATTGAGTTTTCTTATGTTATTTCACTCTTGAATTGCATGAATTTGAACTAGCATTACACACCCACCAAATGTTTTATAAATGTCTTGACAAGGATTCTTGAGTTATTGATAATCTATTGCATGGTTTACAAATCATGTGACGTTAGGATGATTAAGGGATTGTATGTATGCATTGAATTTATGAAAAGTATCTACAGTACTGTGAGTTGACCACGCCTTGTTAGGGAGTGGCATACCCAATCACCTTATTGAGGGGGTGTCAAGCCTCAACCACCTTGTTGGGGGGTGGCATGCCCTACTACCTTGTTGAGGGGTATGTACCTCAACCACTTTGTCGGGGGATAGCATGCCCTACTACCTTGTTGAGGGGTATGTACCTCAACCACCTTGTCATAGTCACGCCCTGGGAAGAGACCTTAGACGTGGCCAGCATCAGAGACTATTGTTAATCCCCAAGTGAACCACTTAGCCTCATCACATTCGTCCGTTCGCACATCTATAAATAAGCGGAAGACATAAGGAACAAATGGGCAAATCTAATCATCTAGTCTCAAATAATAATATAATGAAAGGTTAGTAGAAAGAAACTAGATCACAAGTTCCAACATCAACATCTCACTCTAGTCAATAAAGCCTCTATCACTATTAAGTGCTGTCAATGACAGACCCATGACTACCTCAATCAAAATAAAAGATAAGCAACTCTAACTCTAAAGCATGATGAAAAATAATGTAATGAATCCTTCGAAGTAGGGGAGGCTCACCAATCTACTGAATGCTCAAAAGTCCTCAACGATTCACCTGCTAATGACCTCTATCCTGCGTATCTACATCATAATACGACACAGTCCGGAGGGGGACATCAGTATTTGGAATGTACTGGTATGTAAAATAGCTAAGTAAAACTGAAACATGTAGAACAATATAGAAATAACAATCAACTTAATATAGAAACCAATCAATATGTCAAATGTCTATCTAAGGAAAGAATAAAGAGTAGATACGTGACCCATCAACCAATCAACTCATTAATCAAACCGGATCATCTTAGAAGGACTCAGCTCAACTCATCATCATATCACTTCTCATTTCATCATATCTCGACTCAGAGTACTCAAGGTAGGAACCTGCTAGGAGTTTTTCTTATCCGACAACAATCATTTATGAGCCAGTGATTGTACAACAAGCCGTCGCTATTGCCATAGCTCTCCCATACTTGCCAGGTAGGTGACGAAACGAATAAACTAGGGACCCCAGCAATCCGTTAAGTCCTCTATTGTTTCAGGGACTCTATCCAGAGGGAACCACAATGAGACGTAATGGTTCTAATCTTCACCTTCCCTTAGCTACGTAGTTTGACGAGTGCGAGTTGGACTAACTCTTACTCTTTCAATGCTCGATACTCCTCCCTTGACTCAACCTTCATAAAAAAATTCATCCAGTCAATACATCTCAACTGACTCATCTCAACTCAGCCTTATGAAGGCTCTCATTATTCAATGTCTCAAAGAGACTCTAATCATCTCATCATTCGATCAGTCTCAAAGAGACTCTAATCATCTCATCAATCATGTCATGCCCCAAGGTCCCATTAGGGAGGACTGGCACCCGTTGTCGATAAGGCTCGGGAGAACCAACCTGTAACTATGTTCTTTCGATACATACTATAAAGGGGTTTCTGCGTTTGACATGCCTTTAAGAAGATAAACAGTGATAACAAACCAAAAGAAAATGCATATGACTAGGCCGTTGGGGCCATGACATTTAAAGTACTAGACATGATCGCACTTTAATTTACAAAGTCTACAAAGCCTCTATATAAAGAAAAACATCTGATAAAGGTCGAGACAGGCCCCGCCTCAACAAACTGTGTAATAAACACATAAGTTCTAGACATATACAAAACCCTAAAGCAACCTGGAGCTTGATGACAGCAGCTGAATATCCTGTACTCCTATTGGGGAGACCTACTAGAACCTGTACCTGCAGCATGAAATGTAGGTCCCCCTTAAGGGACGTCAGTACGAGATAATGTACTAAGTATGTAAGGCAGGATATACTGTATATAAAGTAACAACTCGAATGAAACCATGCATCTGTGGAAGATCAGGGACCACCCTTAGTTATACTGTGGAATCATGTACTTTATATTCTTTATATTACTTTACCTTTACTGTAAAATCTGTACTGTAAAATTTGTGCACAGCTGTAATACAAATGACCAATTGATCAGTGGTGAAATTGTGTCGGGTTCGTCCCTTGCTAGGTTATACTCAACGCCTCGGGCTACCCCCCATTGATAGGATCGTCCCTGGCTAGGTTCTATCTCCACCCCTCGGGCTACCACCTACCAAAAACTGTATACTTTATCTTTCAATTACCTTTGAGATGATTCTTTTGGTGGCCATAATATTAGAGCTGTAGGACTGTATATGCAGCATGTGACCTGTGGATAATCACATAATACAACATGACAATGAAAATAGTACATTACACAAATGATGAAATGCGTATTAAATGGACAACTCGTAAACTTTATCTAGTAACAAGAACTCATGTAACTTGGTATCCAAACATGTACGCAGTTTTGAAGGTGGCTATGTATGGGATCATATGAATATGTACAAGAGTGGAGACATGGTTAATAGTGTGTCGGAGTTGGTGAATGCCTTTATCTACCAAGGAGAGATCTATGTTTCATGCCAAGTGATACGAAATCAAGTAACCTTACATACCTCATTGCATGACCTCGTTACTACCTTGAGATAATCTTCCCTTCCTCCAAATACTTATCTACAACATATTAGGTGATAAAACTAGCATTAATATCCAATAGATACACCTTGGCATCCCAATCACATAAGAAAACAATACATGGACAGTAAGCGGGTGTTTATAAACCCGAGCGTATTCCTTTAACTTTTCCGTCCCTAATTGTATTTTCTGATACACATTAGCATGTACAGCATATTTCAATGCCATAATAGTCTTATAACAACCCCCAAAGCACAATATATCGCAATTCCACACAATCTAAAAATGGACAGCATAAAGTTACCTTCCTTCGCTACCTTTCGATGTCGACAACTCCAAACCTATTCCAACTTTAACAAAATTATTCCAGCAACATTTATACATACAAACAGACCCAAAATAGTCTTATAACAGCACTCAAGAAGTCATGAAGGATATGAGCTAATAACCTTATATACCACAGCCCACAAGTTCAAATCAACATGACACTTAAGATAACAATAAAACGCGCTTGTTAAATGAAACCAAAATCAGGGCAGCAACGTTAGGGTGATGTTTATAACTCAAACCATGTTAAGAACACCAATTTCTCTTCATAATACAACTCAAAAACCATAGATAAATCACCAATACAAAAGGAAAAAAGTGCAGCAACCTTCAGCACAGAATCTGTCCAGATTTTCCAGCACCAACATACTAGAGTATACTTCTTGTTTTTCATAAGAAAACCATAGTAAATACATCTGTAAACTTACTTACCACTATCTTCAAGGCATAGGTCTTCTATAAGAACCCTAGAAGTCCAATTTAGCTACTTTACAAAGTTGAGAAAAGTTGAGAGAAAGTAGAGAGAGCAATCTGATTTTTTGTGGGTTCAAGTGAGAAATGAATTGTGGAGCTGCTTTGGAGCCCTTTATAAAGGGGTCTGTGGCAGACCTTCCCTTTAAATTTTGACCATATTAATCCACACATTATCAAGTTGCTTATCCACCATCTTGGCCATTAAACTTGGGCCTAAATGGGTCTCCAAGTTGATGGGCTTGGGCTGCCTATTTTCAGCTTTCACTTACTTAGTTTTGGGCCCAGTTTGCTAAGTGTTTTGTGATGTCTTTGGGCCATTTTTATTATACTTATTGGGCTGAAAATGTAGCCAGTTTATGATGCTAAAACATAGTCCAAAGTTACACCCTTAACACGAACTTTATTCATAATCGAACTTGAACAAATTTGACGTCGAGCCTCGTCTCCGTTTAGCTAGGAAATTTAAGCTAAGAAAGTAGGTGACTCACCTGCTAGCTTATTAAGTCCTACAAGCACCTCAATTCTTTCACTTCATTTAAGGTTGTACTCTCCTCAATTCGACACAAAACATGTATACACTCGACCCTCTTAAGCATTAGATGCACATATAGCCCATTAACACAAGATTCAAGCACTTTTGAAAATTAGCGCTAATTTGACCAGACCATATCATGTTTAATTTGAATTGTACTAGTATTTAAGGTGTGGGGTGTTACATCCTCCCCCCCTCTCTTAGGAACATTCGTCCTCGAATGTTAGCACAATTGGATAGCTTAACCAAGTTTAAACCAGTACTTACTCACACTTTTGACAACACATTACGTATTCAATCACACATACCTATTAGTGTTCCAGTTCTGCATCTTGGACTTCCTCTTTAGCTTCAAATAAGTAAGGGTACTTTGATTTCCTCGCATCCTCAGCCTCCCATGTTACCTCTTCTGCTTGCTGGTTTCTCCAAAGCACTTTGACTGAAGTTATTTCTTTATTCCTTAGCTTCTTAACTTGATGATCTAGAATAGCAACCGGTACCTCTTTATAGATGAGATCTTCTGTAACCTGCATATCCTCAATAGGAGTGATACGGGATGGGTCACCTATGCATTTCCAAAGCATTGAGACATGAAAAACTTGATGAACCATCGAAAGCTCTTGGGGTAGCTCTAGTTCATATGCAACCTGTCGAAACCTTTTAATAATTTGACATGGCCCTATGTAGCGTGGACTCAGTTTTCCTTTCTTACCAAATCTCATAACCCTTTTCATTGGAGACACCTTTAAAAATACCCAATTACCTACTGAAAATTTCAATCCTCTTCTCCTAGCATCCGCATATGATTTATGCCGATTTTGGGCTGTTTCTAATCACTGTTGTATCACCTTAACTTTTTCCATGGCTTGTTGTACTAGATCTGGCCCATGTAAGGTGGTTTCACCCACTTCAAACCATCCAATTGGCGATCTATATTTCCTCCCATACAAAGCTTCATAAGGTGCCATCTTGATACTTGCGTGGTAGCTATGGTTATAGGCAAACTCAATAAGTGGTAAATGGTCCATCCAACTACCTTTAAAGTCCAATGCACAAGCTCACAACATATCTTCAAGTGTCTGAATG
>JAABOM020000103.1:16025244-16037818 GCA_011800125.2 Solanum clarkiae
ATAAAAAGTTACAGTTTTTTCTATTAAGAAAAGATAAATATTGATATATTATGTATATCATACAATAATATACAAAATATATTTGTTGGCTATTATTTTGATGGTGATTATATATATATAATGTAGTTTTCATGAAAAGAGTAACAAGAATCGAAGAAAGCAACAGCAAGAAAAATGAGACAATTTATTATATGAACGCATGTAATTCAAAGTCATATGGATGTGTGTATTGGTGACACCTAATAAAGGCACCATATGGTGTAAATGACAGAATTATTTTTTGTTTAGGTAAAAATTGTTAATTTGGTACTAAAGAGGACTCACACTTATAAAATATTGATTACGAATTAGCATCATTACTCTAGACCGATTACTATTTTAGTAATATCAATATTATTCTATTAGATTTTAAACAAGCAATTTCTTTTTTTAAAAAAATAGCGCTGTTGGGGTTGGGTTACATGCTTAAATTTTGATCTAATGGGTTACACTATTTTGACTCGTTTGATTAATGGATTATTTTTTATTCAGTCTATTGAGTCTACTCAATCAATGGGTCACTTGTATTTATTGTCTACTCTACAAACATCAAATTAGTTCGAAGTGATTTTATCACTTGTATTTATTGTCTACTATACAAATATTTTATTTTTGAGGGGGCTAGTTATAAAAGGAGAGTCCCCTACGAATTTAGTTAGGATGATAAAGAAGAGAGAAAGAGTGAGAGACATTTGCGGAACATGCTACTCATTTCGGGCATTGTTTCACCTCTCTGAGTAAAATAATGCGTACAACAATTTCTCTATCACCATCAAACACCAATTCATTTGGAAAGAGTCGTAATAGAATTTTGCCACTTAGAGAAAATATTGTTATCATTCTTCTTTATCTTATTTCGCGTGCCTTATTAAAATTATTATTGCACGTGTATTTCTTATATTAAAACTTTTAGTTATGATCACAATCTTAATGTTAAATTCGTACGATATTAAAAAAATAATTCTTTGTAGTTAAAGATATAATTGATGTGAATTGTATATATAAAAATGGTAACACTACAACAAAAGAGATATTTAATTAGCAATTTTTTTTCATTTTGTGACAATTGAGTTAACTGCATGCACTCAGAGTCACTAGTCTTTAATGATATTTATATAGAGTAATGGTTATAGATAAATATATTTATTATTGACATTAAATATAACATAACGATAATTATATTACTCCCTCTGTGTCACATTAAGTTAATTGTTAGGGAACTTTTGATGTTTCAAAATAAGTGAATTATTCACTTTTCAAGGGATGTTGGAATTCTTTTCCAATTTATCCTTCATTAATTAAGTTTCTAAGGTTGAGTTTTGTATGAGAAATAAATGATAGCGTGTAGAGTTTGAAAAGGGCAAAAATAGAAAAACATGATTAAATTTTGTCTTTATTTTTTCTTAATATGTGTGAAATGACCCAAGAATTCAGAATTAATATTACTATAAAATCATTTAATTATTTGTTGTATAGCGGAAAACAATATTTTTCTTACTAGATGGAGTGGGATAACGATGATGTTCTAGGGGAAATTGGTGGTAAGAAAATATGTGTGTGTGTTAAAATAATGTTCTGAACACTCGATCGAGTCAAATTCCACGCATTAAACTCCCATACAATAAATATGCATTTAAATGAGGCATAGTTTCTGAAACTTATAACTACTCCCATATTTGTTAGTTATCAGAAAATAAATATCATTTATACTTAGTTTAGAAAATTAAATTAGGGAAATGTTTATCATTTTTGTACGAACTAATCCGAGTTATTGTGTTTAATGTATAATCGTAAAGGACTAAAAAGACACTTTTATTTGTATATTATATTCCTATATCTGATAAGAGACAGTGAGGAGCTTGGGCTGACTCATGGTTATGCCTGCTCTCGACTGCCTCTTCTTTTGCCACGTATAAGTTGTTCAAGCGGGCAACTGTTCGACATATCTGTTTGAACAACTTGAGAGTACATCTGTAATTTGGAATGGTTTTTCTGTTATTATTAGACCAAGAAAGTTCATGTATATTGCTAAATAAATTTTCGATGTGGTCTCAAAATTTTTATGTGTGCAACATAAATTAGCAACATAAAATTAGCTTTTTATAGGTCTCAATAATTATCATCTTAAAATATTAAATTGAGAATAAAAGTAAATTTATATTGAATCTGTGCTAGCACGGACTATCGTAACTAGTTATATTAATATATAAGACAAATAAAAAATTTGCTGAAAATAAGAGAGAACCAAAAATACAAAATTTAGAAATATTATCATTGGTTGACGAGAGTTGGTCCCAAATCCCAATAGATAGGTAGAGAAAGACATGAAGATTTGAGCGTAGGGGCCATTTCATTACATAATGCATTCGTCTCTTTGTATGACAAAAAATACAAATAATTACATACAAGTAGGTCAATTGATATGATTTTTGAGGCATTACGTATATTAAATTGTATGTGACAAGATAGTTTTGTCTTCTTCTTCCAGCAACTTCTAACAAAACAACAAACAAGAAAAGAAAATGGATTTTCTCTTATTTTTTTAATTTGAAAAAAATTAAACGTCTCCTATAACTTTCGAGAGAAATACTTTATTATACGCAGTGGATTGTCTTTTTCCTTTTTCATCTAATTCTGTTTTTGCTAACCCTTACAGTGATATTGAATATAACCAACATGGTTGTGATAATGGGACTACATCATTCTTAATCAGATTACGTTTGAAGTTGGAGTCATAAGTATGAAGAAAATTTTGTTGAAAGTGTCATCCTAAAAATGAATTCTATAATGTGTGATTTAAATTTAGTCAGAGCTTCAATGCGGACATCGAATATGAGATGAAAAATTCAAAACAAAAATATTGGATATAACATGTGACGTAAGTTTGCAAAATGTTCAAAGCCCTCTACCTTTACGGTTTACATATCATTAAATTGCATTTACAGGGAACTTTTTTTTATGTTTATTGCTAGTCTACATTATTGTCCAAAGAGATATCACGGAGAATATTAGAAATTTAAGTTTTATGTATCGACGATTTGGAAAAAAAAAAAACATTTACATAATGGAGTTCCTTATGTAATAACCGTGAGATATTTGATCTAATGAAAATGATAATTAACCCACTTCATTTGTTGGTTGATAAAACACTCCAATGACTTTTCCTATGTGTGGTTATGCATTATCATGCAATATATTTTCATTTTTTTCCTTTTTAATTTATGTACGGGCTCTCCCAATCAAAAATTAGTGTCCGTTTACATACACTATATCAAAAATAAATTTTAGCAGTAATAAATTTACACATTAAAAAAGAGTGCTAAAGTTCTTGTTCAATTTAAAAGGTGTGAATGACAAACGAAGAGTTATAACTTTTCTAAAAAGATAGTGACCTTCTCAAGTGTTTGGGACCTTTCCGATAAGGCATAATAAACACCTTTTGTTCTTTATACATAGAGAATTTTTCTATCATTTCTAAATGAGTTTTTCTACTTCTTCTTCTACACAAACATATTCTAGTGTTCTTTACTGTTGTTGAGTGGTTCACTGACACCGTGGTTTTAGTTACCAATACACTAGTGCGTAAAATCCTTCTATCTTAGGAGGATATATTCCATTAACCTTGGGTACTTGAGGGGAATATAATTTCCTTAAGGATATACTGTGTGTCATTTTCTTCTTGTCAATTTTATTTTTTGATTTCTTTATAAATTTTGTTTTCATTACTAATTTAGTTTCTGGTTTTGAAAACTTGTTAGAATCTTTGTGATTATTGTTTTCACAAAGTTTTGTTCCACAAAAGTTTTGTTTTATAATTTTTTTCTACAAAAGTTTTGTACTGCAAAAGATTTACTATTTTTGAGCTTTGGGGTATGATGGAATAAAGCAAAATGACTCTTTAAACTTTATGCGCTTCTTTCAATTGTGAAGTACCAGTTAGTCAATGCAACTTTCGACGCTCATCATGGGTCATCCAGAAACAGTCGCGCTATATTTTTAAACATAGGGGTCAAGCTGCGTACATCCGACCCCCCCTTACCCCGCAATGGGCAGGAGCCTTTGAGGCATTGGGGTAATGTTATTATTGTTGTATTTTAGTAATACATGTTGAAAAATAGTTCTTACCGGCTTTAGTTAATTGTCATTTGTCTATCCAATTTGCTATAGGCTAACATTCATAAAGCGTGCTAATTTCAAAAGTGAGCTACTCCTTGGTTACGGGGTCACTTCGATTAATTATACTATATATATGGTTAAACTACTTTGTTATTTATATATCATGGACGTTGAACCCCCTTTCAACTAGTTCATATGTCTACTTCTTCAGATTTTGAACTTCTTAGAAAAAATTGTAGCTCCGCTACTAACTAATTATCTTTAAAATTACATATTTAACAACAACTAAGTTATTGTAATTAATTAATTATTGCTACACGTCATTTTTGTAGTGTTACAAGTTATTGAACAAAGAAATGTTTTCATGATATATATTAATTGAGGAAAGTCTTGTTCTTTCTTCACCCAAATAGTTATTTTCTTTGTTCAAAAAATACATAACAAAAAGGGATGCTAGTCCATCCGGCAGAGTAGTAGAAAAATAAAAAATTAGACATCGCCAATATATGGGTATATCTCAATTTAAAAGGCCAAGAAATCATAAACTTATGGAGTAAAATACTTTTTTGCTCACTCAGTATCTTAATGTAGAACAATTATATTCCATTATATCTTTAGTCTTGTCAAGGTTTAAATGAAAAGGAAAAAATAGCAATGATTTGACTGAAATAAAACAAAAGAACAAACGCGAAGATCGAACTAGGCCAAAACTTTGAGCCCATAACTTTTGAATTCTTCAATCAACAAATATATGTGATAGAATAAAGGGGTAATTTATCCTTAATCAAATGTATTATGTTTGAATGTATGGATCAAAAATATTTTCAGTACGGAGTTGTTTTGTTTTAAATATTGGAACTTATGTAGCATAATAATTGGGATAATATTTTTAATGAATTAAAACAAATTAAAAATCGTTGACGTATAAACTTATACATAAAGGTCTTAGACGTGATACAAATTTAAATTAGTCAGACTATTATGTTTCGAATACCAGATGAAAAAGAAAAAAGAGAATCGATGATTTACAACTTATGCATGCATGGTTATTTCTTGAAATTAAACTCTTGCATCAATACTCCTTCCTTTCATCTTTACTTGTACGTCCACTATACTAAAAATAGATGTCTAACAATACTTGTCGACTTTATGAAATAAAGAGAAAATTTTACACATAGTTTCTAATTTACCTTTATCATTAATTATAGTGATTTTCCTATTACATTTTACAAGACATTGTATTCATTGTATTCAAAAGATAATTAGGTAAGATTACTTTTATCATTTACTATTCCTTAATTCTAAGGGAGAAGTAAAGATGGACGGAACAAGTGTATAGGTAGTACCAACTTAAACAGTGCTCCAAGGAGTTGAAATTTATTGCACGTTTTGCAATTTTAAAAAAATGATGATTCATGACAAGTGGATCTCCTCTTAAATTGAAAGCTCACATTATTTAAATAGCAAGAACATGCATTGTTGTTGTTGTTGGTCCCAAAGGGGTGTTGTTGCATTGAACATTGATAGTTCAAGGGTGTGTGTGGTTGCAACTCTTTCCTTCCCCCACTTTGAGCCATCAAGCACTAGTCACATCTTCACTTCTGTCCCCAATATCACCCACTTCCCATAATCAATCAACTTGACAAATTCAAAATTTAATTTTTTAGTTTGTAATATTTAATTCATTGCACTTTAAACTTATGAGTTTGCATTTAGCATTTATTGTAATTTTCATAAATTTTATGCACAAATTTATGCGAAAAGGTTTGTTTTTTGTATTTGTTATTCATATTAAGATTTAATTGTTTTGAATTCACATTGTATAGAGCCATTTGGGGTTAAAATTCTCTCTATCAAGAATTTTCTATATCCAAACTTAAACTCAAGAATAGTTAAATGAGGAACACCACTTTGATATTATACAAAAATTAATTAATATCATTAATCCCAAAAATCTTAATGAAATAGTGGGCCCAATCCAGATACGTGTCCATGGCTGAGCACATCCACATATAAAGAAATGTTCTTCGAAAATGCTTACCTATATATTATTATGACACATACTAACTGTAGTAATAAGTGTAATTTTTTTTGATTAATAATGATATTTAATTAGGGTACCCTACAAATTCTAATTTTTTGTGGCCATTGTTTTCTTTCGGCCAAAAATCAAGGGGCCCTTTATACGAATGATGAATATTAAAAGACCATATCGTATCACTATGCATAAATCACCATCATAGTGATAAGTCATCATACTATACAGTGTACAAAATTTTATAAAGAAATTTGTGATTGTACGTATACATACATAAAAGTTCTTAATTGATGGTTTCACTTTTCCCCTGTGTGTAGTTTGTCCGAACCAAAAGTGGATAAATATTCATGAAGGTGATACCTGCACATTGATGAATAAAATGTCCCACGCTGATGAATGAATAAAACCGTGGGCTTCTTATAAGGTCTAGACAATTTTTCTTGTTGAAATATGTGATTATCTCATCCAAAAATTTAAGTTGTTAGAGAGGACATACTTTTATTATTTAATTATATTTTAAACATTCCGCCTTTGATGAATGGAATGTACATCCCCACACTGGTGAAATTCTGAACTCCGTATGAGGCTTGAAAAATCCTTTTCCATTTCAGCTAGCTTTTTGAAAGGTGTAAATTATAGTATCTGGACGTCGTTAGGCGATGTTGGCCCCTTTATTGTCCCGATGTTTGGCCGATCCAATGTGGATCCCTAGGAAATCAAACTCGATGAACGAATTGAGGCACATTGACCTCATAAGTCCTTTGTGTACCTTTGAAATTACAATCATTAATTTCCTGATTTTAATCTTCATGCAATCAATCTAAAGTCATTTGAATTAGGGTTATTAGGCATATGTGTTTTCTGTTGTGGGTCTTGTGCGTCAATCACGTATATTTTGCAGATTTTGTGTCAACTATGTCGACTTAATTATTATCACAATTCAACTAATATGTGTGTCCTAAGTTCATAATTTTGGCTTATTTTTAGATTTTATTTATCTCAAAAAGTGATATTTACTTTGTATTATTTTTAAGTGATGTCGATTATATATATATGTGTCTCCACCACTAAATAGTTTGTCAATCATTGGTTTTGGCACCAAACCCCTAGTTCTAGACCTCGACCCCCCCCCCTACTAGGACCATATTAATAAATCCTTGTTTAGTTGAGCGGATGCATTTGACCATGAGCAGAGGCGGAGTTAGGAGGCTAGGTACAAATTTGATTGAATTCAATAATTTTTCTTTAATTAAGTAAAGTATGTATAAATATTAAGTGTAGAACTCAATTATTAACATTTGAAATAGTTTTTATAAAATTCAGAACCTATGACCCAGGGGTGGAGCTACATTCACTCAAGGATGGTCAAATGAACATCATTCGTTGAAATTTTTTTTCAAATATAGAGGTTAAATATAGATATTTTTGAATTATTGAACACTCTCGATACAAAAATCACTCATCTATATTTTTAAAAGTATAAACACCCTTTACGAAAATATTGTCTCCGCTGACCATTTGAGAGTAATTAATGAGGTAAATATGTAATATATGGCCTCCACAATATTCTCATGTTTCATGTAAGTTTTGGAGCATTCTCAGTGCTATACTTGAGAATAAGTTGAAAATCGTACAATCAACAAAATGAGCTGTTGATTGTTACAACAATTGGACTTTTGAAAGCGTAGAAAATTGTTACACTTGGTATCTTTCATTCTTTTCGTAAACACACACTTATGGCCACATATTTTTTTTACTTTGTTTTTTTTTTTATCTTTGAATAGTTTTGGGACCTGTTAATTATTTTGATTGACAACTTGAGCATGGCCGGCCATCTGGCCCGATCCAGGACAATGTTAGGCTTTGAATTGTTGGAGTAGGTTTGAATAAGCTTATTTCTTTTGATTTATAAGTAAAAATCATAACTTATAAATTTTAATTTATGATTTTTGATTTATTTTTAGAAAAAAATATGCGGATAAGCAATATATACTAGCTCATTAGCTAACATAGCTAAAGTTTGAATTAATTACAATTCACGGCAAATATCTAGCTGTAATTATAGTTTGAGTTTTGCATAATTTGCACGATTTATACAAATATTGTGCGCGATTATACAAAAGTCGTGCGCGAATCAAATTGTATACGAATTTTACAAACGTTGTGCATGAATTGTATAGTAAAATATGCAAATGCTATACAAAAAGTGCGAATTATACAAACATATACAATGATGCGTGAATTGTCCAAATGTTGTTATAACTATAGGTACGAAATGTAATTACTCAAATTATCAACATGGATCATAATTAAGATATTTTTGAGTGGTCATATGCGAAAATTCCTCTTATTTTTATTCTTTTAGTTTAAAAATAATTGCTCATAAATATATATATTTTTTTAGTTTAGTCAAATATTTTAAAAATATTAAAACACACATAAAATAAGTCAATCAAAACTGAGCCTTAGTTCTATATATTTTGCTTAGGGCACGTTTGCTAGTACAATTAGTTTGGCAATATATTGATTTTGTAAGTTAATGTAATAATTCCAAGAATATTGCCCAGAAATGTTTAATATCAAGGTTGGATAGGCCAAGGCTTCCTATCACTGCTTTTCATATATACAACTGACAGTCTTCCTATCACTGCTTTTTATACAATTGGCAGTTGAATATGGCACTTGTTTAGGGTTTCAGGAGATGACAGCAGACTGACGGATCGTTTGGTACAAAAATAAATAATATAAGAATTAATAATGTAGAAATTAGCAATACAGAGATTATTAGGTATTTGGTTCATTGCTTCTCATCTAATTTTGTGTTTGATTTAAAATTTTACAAAAAATTTCTTGGGTCAAAATAGATTATTTTATTATGATTTCTAACTAGCTAGGAGAACAACAATTTCATTTCATATTTGCTATTCTCTTACATGAATTATTTGAGGATAAATAATTGTGATCTTAATAAATTAATTACTTATAAAATGTTAATTGTCAATTCAATAGAGATGGATCACCTACTTTTAAAATCGAAAAGATGGTAAACAATTATAAAAATGAACAAATCATCTATATATTTACACATAAAAAATTGCAAGTTGTAATTTTAATATGAAGTTTATACCTTAAAAGGTCATTCAACTATGAGAATTTATCTAACATAGTCATTACACTTTATTTTGATTCAATAAAACCACTTAGTTAGGCCTTTGTATCAACTAAATTAATTAATATAAAAAAATTGACATGACAAAATATTTTCTGTATATTATGTAAATATGAACTCACAAATAAATAAAATTTAAAAATTTGACATGGTAAATTTATTAATTTTTTATATTATGCAAATATACATCTGCAAATAAATAAAATTTGTAAGCTAATTTATTTAAATAAATTTACTATTACAAATTACAAATATAAAATATAAAATCAAGAAAGTAAGAAAAAATGTAAAAAAATTTGAGGAATAATTTTTGTCTTTACGTATCTAATCCCATGGTATTAAATAGAAGTTAGCTAATACTACCATATGGAAGGTATTATAGGTTGTATTAACTAATACATGAATTAGTTACACACAAGCACAAAATCCTACCAAACATAGTATTAAATAATACCACACATAAAATGCATGAATTATTTTGTCTAAATACCACCTATCAAATGACCCCTTAATAATATATTCATAGGCAATAAATACTTATAGGGGTGAATAAAATCGATTGAAAATTATATCAAGTTACAAATTGACTTAAATTGAAAAATAAAATTGATTAGTCATTTCGTTTAATTTAATTTGGTGCCGGAAGAAAATTTTAATTATACTTGATTGGGTTGGGTTGGTTGGTTTTGATTTGTAAAAAGTCAACCTGAGGCCAAATCAATCCGATATTATATATATTTAAAATTTATTTTATAGAAAAAAAGTATTTCCTTTGGTATAATTTATAAATATTCCTCATACTTTTTCAATAACTTTTATTTTTTAACAAATTATTTCAAGTTTAACTTAGAATTATGAATGGTCCAAAAAAGGTTATATATAGTCCATACATATTAGTAACTCTAAAAAGCTCAAATAAATATTAATGCTAAAAAAAAATCAATACAAAGAATGACAATAGTGTAAAATATTTGTTCTTTAATTTTACATTAGTTTAGAGAATTAAAAAAATATAACCTAATTTTAGTTTTTTTTAATTATTATTTAGTTATATAAATAATACTTGTTAGGCTTATTTTAGCTTGCTTTAGTACTTTAATATTATAATCACTTTTATTATTAATTACTTATTTGTAATATTTATTTATGCAATTTAATTATTATTTTTTGTTAAATTTTAATGTCATTCCCATGTTAATATTTTATTATTTTCTTGACAGATGACGGTCATTTTGGCATTTAAAAAAAGTTATTGTTTTACCCCTCTTGAAAGTTGCCAAAAGTCTTATTTGGTTGGTTGAGAAGGTTGATTTTTGAAAATTTTGTGAAAAGTTGAGTTTTTGTTTAAGAGTTAAGTTTTAAAGGCTTAAATTGCTTAAAAATCAATTTTTGAAGTCTTCTGTAATTTCGAGTCTTGGAATAGAATTCTGTTGATTCCATTAGGCCTAGAATGTGAACATTAGTCTAGGAGAGTTGTCGAATAAAATTTGGAGTGGTTTCGTGGATTTGAGGTCCTAAACTGGAAATTGAATTAAAACTTGAGAAAGGCTTGACTTTGGTCAATGTTTTGAGTTTAGATGCTTGAATTGATTTATGATGGTTCCATTAGTTCTAGGAGGTAATTTTAGCTGGATCAAGCTTTGATATAATTTTTGGGCATTTAGCGTTTTGGTATTTTAATGCCTTAAGTTAGTTTCACTTCAATTAATTAGATTCTGAATCAAAAAGACATCAGATTTGATTTTTGACAATTCCATTGAGATTGGAACTTCAAAGTTAGTAAGGATGCATATATAGTTTGTGTTTATGAAATTTTGAAAGAATCTCAAGAGTTGATTTCAGACTTATTTGAATTGTTGGTGCATTGGGTTGCATATGTCACAACAGCGAATCCTATGGTCACTAAAGCGATACCGCGATAGCAACCCCTGATCGTGAAAGCAACACGCTAAAGGAACCCTCGTGAAATCGACCTCATGTGATCATGAAAGTGATACTGCGAAAGAGAAGTTTCAGTCACGATTGCGTCATTCGAGACTTGATTTTTTGGATCATGTTCAGGAATTAATCTCCATTTGCAATTTTTAGACCTTGGGAGCTCAGAAAAGGGTAATTTTAAGTTGTTTTTTTGGGAGGGTTTCATTGAGTGAGTTATTTTGAGCCAATATTTTTATTACCCGTTGATTCATCCCGTTTCAACATTAAATTGATGAATTTTAATTGAAAAATTAAAGATTTTGTTCATAAACTCTAATTTTACAAAAATGGTGCTTACTTCATTTTTAAAACGGTTTCACTAATGGATTCCTAATACCTAAAGGAATATTTTTCATACCAAAATTTTCAGATTTCAATTCTGTTGTTTGATCATAGATTTTTTAGCCATTTTGTCCATTTTTTGCAAATTTCATGATTTTGGCATCGATAGACTTGAAATTTGATAATAAATCATTATTCAAATAGATTGTGGTGAAAAAGGAAAGACTCAAGTGCTAAATTGATTTCTTAATTTTATCAAGGCAAGTGAATTTTTAAATCTTGTTGAGTTTAATTGAACTTTGTATTTTCCTTCTTTGTGAGTTGGGAGAGTAATAAGGATTTGAAAATGGGTAAACTATTCATGAAATGACTTAGTAAAAGTGAAGGGGTGATAAAATAACTATGTGATATTATGTGATAACTTGATTCGTGATTTGGTATATGATTATTGATGTTGCTTGAGTATTGAGAAATGTAGATTGATGATATTGAACCTTTATATTGAGATAATTGGTTGATTATGTGATCCCCATTGATGCGAATTGTGAATTGCTAATAATATGATGTAGCTACAGGTGCCAAAGATCATCACTAGGCATTTCATTGATGATCTACTTCGCTATAGAGATAGTGATAAGACCTCCTTGCTTCCGAATTAAGGCTTGATGTTTATGTCATTGTTGACACCCAATTTTTACCCTCCACGATGTCAAATTAATCATCGGGGCTTTATTTTTAATAATTTTAAACCATTATTTTAAAAAAAAACTAAATTAAATTCGGGCGTGTGGGGTCCACGCCCCCCCAATATACTCTTACCCGCCCCTCTTTCTTTCTTCTTCCTTCCCATTTTTCTTCAAACCCCAAACCCTAGCCGCCATATCCATTTCCATCTTCACCTCCTTCTCTTCTTTCTCGATCAAGCGACCCCTTATCTTTCTCCTGTGCTTTTC
>JAABOM020000103.1:16043043-16067314 GCA_011800125.2 Solanum clarkiae
ATTTTGCTTTATTCCATCATACTCCAAGGCCAAAAAATAGTCAATCTTTGGCTCCATCCGAGATTGATGGAAAAATAATAGCCAAGAACACCAATTAACTAAATTTCACCATAGAAATACCAATTGTAATGAACAATCTTACCATCATTATTAACAATTATAAATCACAAAATTATTTGTCACTAATATTATATTTTCAAAAAAGAAAACACGGTAAATATCATCAAACAAGAAAGCAATTTGTTTGATGTTTCAACATATAATGTGTTTTATTTTTGTTAATTATAGTTAGATCACATTTAATATAAAAGCCAATATTAACTCTTACCTCAATATACATACCAACAATAAATTAATGTGTCAGCATAATAATAGTATAAAATATATAAGAATGTAAATAAAAACTTAAATTTGTAAATATTCTTGAGAGTTAACATAATTCGTAATATAAGCTCTTAAAATGTATATGCTTGTAAAAATTTTTTTATTCGTAAACCAAAAATAGGCAAAGCCCAATCCCAGTACAAGACTCAAGGCCCAAACATGTGCCTGGTTCCAAAAAGTGGAAATTGAAAAGTTTATAAAAGACCTTCCTGATTCTAGACAAATGTAGTACTCTTCCTAAAATTGAAATAATTCTTTGGCTATCTTACTTAATACTCCACATTGTCCCTTTGTTTCTGTCACGTCCCGAGAGGATACTCTTGACTTGGTCGACACTTGAAGAACCATTGTTGATTTCCTAAGAGAACAACCTGACCTCATCATCACACCACACTCAATAACGGGAGCATACTCAAGAAAGATAATCAATTTAAATAAATAGCAAAGTCTCTTTCAACAATAATTTTCAATGAACAAGAATTGAAAAATCAATAACAATCGACTATCTGTACTCAATGTCTATGAAGCCTCTATCCAATCTAGAAAGTGTCAAGACAAGTCTGCACTACCTCAACAGAAATAATAATAATACTCAATATAAGAAAGAGAAAGGTTCCTCCGATATAGTAAGGAGGGCTCACCAAGTCTGGAAAGAAGGAACTGGACTTCAACGATGTGCTTGCTGCAGGTCTCTATCACCCGTATCTGCATCATTAAATGATGAAGGCCCAAATAGGTGTTGGTACATTTGATATAATGGTATGTAAAATGGCTGGGGAAACAAGTCAGGCTCAAATAAAATCAACCAAATCAACTCAAACAATCAATAACTCAACTCAAAAAAAAAAAATGTAAGGTTTTTACATTAAAATGATGCTCCCAAAGGGACTCTAGCATGCAACTCAGTCAAATCAGATATATACAATCAGAGAGTTTCTCTAATCGACAACCATCACATATGAGTTGGTGATTATACAACTTTTGCACTATCGTTGCCACAACCGTCCAATACTTGCAAAGGTAAGGGATGATCTAACCAATGTGGATCCACAATCAGTTTTCATCTTTTTGGGACATAAGAGACATAGCCTCTATCCTGTGTTGAGTTAGAGTTGTGATCCATTCATGCCTATATCGGTGCTCAATATCCTCCCAATGACTCAATATGCTCATATCAATCAACCCAGTCACATCTTTATATTAACTCTAATCAAACTCCATCAAATCACTCAGCAAATTAACTAGTCAGAAATATCAATAACGCATACTATCAGGACTTATCAAATCATCCAAAACTCTAATCCAAATGGTCATTTAAATTCCAATCAATCATATTCATCACATAGGGACATGTAAGATGCTCATTGTATAAGGACATGTAATATTCTCACCATGCTCCAATCATGCTCAATTTACTCAATTCAGACACTCGCAACCATAATCTCAATTCAGTCAATGTAATAAGCATCACATAAAATGGTGCAATTTAAGGTTCATAATGTTAAACAAAAAGTAATATTCCAATCTCACGTAACCAGCATGCAACTTATCAATTTATTTATAAATACGCGTAAAACTCAATATAAATGTAAGCAACCAAAAGATTAGGACTATGAAACTTTACTACTCAAATTCTATACTCCAATTCGACTCATGTAGATGAAAAAGACGTATGAACGAACTTAATCCAACGTTTTAGGAAGTCTTACATACTTGAAAGATTTAGATTTTGGAATAGCTTAGAATAACTCACAAAATTCTTTTGAAGCCCCAGCTTTTTCTCCCCTCAAACCTTGCTCTAAGTTTAAGAATGTGTCTTAGCATAAAAGGTTGAATAGTTATATTTAGGGACTTAATTAGGTGTAAAATCGTCAAATTTAGGCTTTGAAAAAGTAGAAAAGGACCAAAATAATCCATTTTTAAAATGTTATCCATGTCGTCTACGGGTCAGTCTATGGCCTATAGAAACTTCTATGGTCCATAAAAACTCCATTTGTAAAACTTTGAGTGAATTTTAGGATCTTGTGATCCATTTTACGAGCCTAAACTACGACTCATAGAAATATCTATGTCCATAGTTTGGTCCATACAGTTGGCGGCTCAAAAAAGGACTTGCAGAAGTCATTCCACGAGTTAACAGGATGGGTCGTAGTTTACAGGTTCATAGTTTCACTCTACTCTGACAGTTCGTAGTAAAATGGTCATAACTTTTTCTCCTAAACTCCAAATGAAGCGAAATTGGTGGCATTGAAAAGATAATTCAAAGATCCTTAATTTGGTAGGTCATATGCTACCTAATTCCTTGTTTTGCTCATTTAAAATTGACTCTTATATAATCTAATGCGAAAAACTCAATCAATAGAAAAGTCTTGAACTCAACTAATACTAGAGGTCTCTTATGACCCTAATATACTTTCAATTCACTTCCCACATATAAGCATAAGGCTAGAACATAGGTACATATAAGACATCACTAGGTTCAAGCTTTTATATTTACGATGAAATAAATTTGAATACTAAAAAAAATGGAGTTGTAGGGTGTTACAATATCTCCCCCTTGGAATCATTCGTCCTCGAATGATGAATAACTAAGAGACCTATCACACATAAATATCATCAAAAACTCAAATACTCGAATACTTATACTCAAAATCAACTTCAACTCAGGATTCAGAATTGGAAGATCATCTCCAATATCACTATTAGGAACGAATACAATCAAAGACTTGGATTTTCAAATACTCATAGACTCAATAGGAGCATCAACTCAAAGATAAGAACTCAAATCACTAATGGGGAAGTAACTTCAAAGAATAGGAATGAATCATTACTAAGAGTGTCAAAATAAGCCAAATATAAGTAACCCGCCCAAAATTTTATGGGTTGGGCTCAAGATAATTTGAATTATGTTCAATCTCAACACATTCAAGCCTTAACCCATTTTTTAAAAAGTTTTCAATTGAACTAATTTAATCCCCAATTTCAACCTATTCTAAGGTTCTTTACTAGCATTGATTTTATTTTTTCTATCTATTTTATATTTTCTATGATATACCTATCTTTTTGTAATTTTTTATTTTTATTTTCTTGAGTTAAAATTCATATCGTTGCTATAATAAATAAATAATAATATATTAAAATTATTGAGATTGAGCAGGTCATGACTCAACCCAAATTTTATCCCATTGAAGCTCAACCCAACCTAATCTCTATTTCAACGCATTTTAACATTCCAAATTTCAACTCAACCTGTTTGTAATTATTACCATCATTCCATTATTAGAAGGCACAAATAGGTTAAAGTATCTAGCCTCCATATTCTCTTCACGTTTCCATGTGGTCTCTTCAGCAGATTGACTTCTCCATAACACTTTTTCAGACGCAACCTCTTTAGTTCTCAACTTGCGAATTTGACGATCAAGAATTGAGGAATTAAAGCAATCTTTTCATCTTGAAAAATATTCAAAATGATATTCAAAAGGTCCCTTTCAAAGTTAACACGTTAAGAAAATCAATCAACACTACAACTAGACCACGTAGTTTTCTAGATGAATATGCATTCAGGTTTTGCTTAGAATCGTCAAGAGTTACCTTTTCATCATTTTATCATCTGACTATGACATGAGTGCAAACACTGAGTAAAAAACATCTGCTGAGATTTCTTCCTCTGGCTAACCTGAGGAGTTGTCCCAAACAATTAGAGCTATCTTCACTGTCTAATCAGCTACAACTCTTCTTTAGCCTTGCCAGGGACCTGATTCCTTCTCTTGTCTTTGTCTCCTGTAGACTTGACATAATTCTTGTATTTTAATTTATGCATGGGATAATCTCTAATAAAGTGTCTTGTCTTTCCAACTTGTGACACAGATTAGTTGTATTTGCTTACCTGCTTGAGTTGCCTTTAATTCTTAATGAATTTTTCATGCTTCTTCACAATCTTCTTGAATTTGTGAGTCAACTATGTCATGTCTTCAACGTCTTTACTATCATCACTTAGCTTAGTCTTGAGAGCCAGAGATTTATCTTTTTTTATATTCTTTTAAAAAAAGTCTTATTGCTTATTAAGTTCATGAATTTGAAGATTACCAATCAACTCATCCATAGTGACGACTTTTAGGTTTCTTGCTTTAGTAGTAACATAAACCTTGGTTTATCAAGATTTAGATAGCACTTTAAGAATCTTGCTGACTTACTTGCTTGGATGAATAGGTTCTTCTTAACATCTCAATTTGTTTGTGATAGATGTGAACCTGGTATGTATTTTATGAATAGATTCACCTTTCTCTATAGTAAAATTTTTATATTGTGTGATCAACATGTCCACTTTTGACTCCTTCACTTGAGTGGTACCTTCATGAATAGTTCTTGAGCAATCCCAAATTTCTATTACAGATTCACAAGAAGAAATTCTATTATATTTATTAGGTCTTATACCATACACAAGCAACTTCTTTGCCCTACAGTACTTCACCACTTTCTTCCTGTTAGTTTCATTGTATTCCCTTTAAGTCTTTGGAATAAGTTTAGTAACATCACTATCCTTCACTTCATTCATAGGAATATATGGTTCATCTAGCACAGTGTCCCACAGTTCATTATCTTTAGCCATGATGTCGTCATGCATTTGTGTCTTCAACTAACCATAAAACTAACCATTGAAATAAGGAAGTCGTGTTGTTGATTGTTCTTCTTCTAGATTTGTAGGAGCAACCATTTGTATAGGATCCTCTCTAGGTGTTAGTTTTATAGGGAGTCCTCGCTCTGATACCAATTGATGGCATGTATGTTATCACAACTAATACTTAACCTGGCCTTGTAACACAGTAAGAACAAAAAAGTACCCTCTCCGTTCCATTTATGTGACACCTTTCCTTTTTGGTCCGTTCCAAAAAGAATATCACTTTACTCAAATTGAAAATAATTTTCAAAAGTCATTTTTTTTCTTAAACACCATGCTAAATCAAAGGGTGCCACATAAAATGAGATGAAAGGAGTAATAAATAAAGACATAAAGAGTTTTTCATGGGAACCTCCTTGCTTGAGATGGGAAAAATCACGACCTATTCCACATGATTTCAAACAATTTCATTATCATCAAGGAGCATTGAATGATTAAAAGCTCTTGCAATCTAGGATTAGATTCTTAATCCCTTTCCCCTTGCTGTGATAACTCAAAAACTCAAACTCCTAAGAAACAACTTCATTGTCCACTAAACTAATCACCTCTGATAAATTTAAACTTTAAGAACTCGTCATAACTAGCTCTAGCTATGCTTCATCAAAGAAATGATTAAAATGAACACCTAATTTCTTTATAAATTAGGACTATATTTATAAGATATTGAGCAAAAAATATAACTGAAAACGATATAGAACGATGACGACACTCTTGAGATCCATTATTATTTCTTCATCCAATATTTTTTTAGAGTAATCTTTTCTTCTGTTGATTTTAAAAGATCTGAAAAGCAAAAAGTATTTGTTTCAATGTGGATAAGACGTTATATGGGATGGACATACCTTTCTGGAGCAATTCTATTGGCTGAGGGTCCTGCCAAACTGACACCCCTCGAACCCTCACACAATTAATTATATACGGTATACTTTTTGCAGTTTTCACTTACAGTCACACAATATCATTCTACCATGGGATTAGGTTCCATACTAGATTCAGATTTGTAAAATCATCAAAACTACAAACTAACATATTGTTCCTTTGTGTTTGATCTCGCTATGCATCATGCTATGATTCGCTCTTTTCATTAGATTCATTTTTATCCGTAAACAACCACTTTTAAGGGACAAGATGCATTGAGGAAGCTAGTTGCAGAAGGCAAGAAAAAGTAAAATCATGGTTAAATATTTGTTTAATATAGGAAACACCATATTAAAATTTAAAATTTTTAATAGTTTAAAGAACTTAAATTATATGAATAGTACCAAACGTTTTTTTGACCTCTCAATATGAAAAGTGTCATATGAATCAGGAAAAAAAAAATTCCCCCTCAAATTTGTCTTCAATTTGAAATTCATTTAGGAACTTTTGTAACTTAGCAGAGGTTAAATCTTTCCTCCTGGTAATCTAAGTATTTTTTTTGTTAAGTCAGAAAGTGCTCTTGGTCATCGTTTTCTATTATGCAAATTCAAGAGGAGAATGGCTGGAAGTATTAGCAAACAATAGTTGAAAGTTCTATCCAGCAATACAACTTTTGATATCACAACCAATTTGCATCCATAAGATTTACTCAAATTTCAGATATGATAAAAGTCTTATAGGTTGACATTCCATAATCCCCATCTTCTGGTCAGAATGATTTGAAGGACCAGTAAATTTAAAGCTTCCTTCAATTCCATTAGAATATATTCTTGCAGGAAGGCTACAGAAGTGTGTAGAAAAAGAGACTCAAGCATTTTATGTATTAAGCATATTTGGTAATGAAAGTCACACATGACTTGGTGCCAAAATAAATCTGGCATTTCATTTTGGGCTATAAATACAGAACCAAGAAGCAGCAAATAATCCACAACTCATCTTAAGGCATTCAACAGAAACTAAAATGTTAACAAGAGAG
Organism: Solanum clarkiae; assembly: GCA_011800125.2. Classification (NCBI taxonomy): domain Eukaryota; kingdom Viridiplantae; phylum Streptophyta; class Magnoliopsida; order Solanales; family Solanaceae; genus Solanum; species Solanum clarkiae. Next base: position 16,050,000 of record JAABOM020000103.1, read on the forward strand.
GCCTTACCTGAAGTGAAGAGTCTGTTTATTAGCAAAGTCTCATCATGAGTTTCATCCCATCGCTTATTAACATGCACAGATCAATTCAACCAGGCTGCAATGATCACATAGTGAAGCTAAAAGCGACCAAACTCTACAGACACCAATCTGCTGTTTATATACTATAAAGGTTATAAGTGAAGCAAGGATGAATATCTAATACAAGCCATTTATTAAATCATCTTCAAGTCTATAACTTCTAGTGTGTATGTACATTTATCACCTAGGTCTTATTCCAAAAACTCGGTTGTGCCACACTGAATGGAGTATCATGTGAAAAACATCATATTTAGAAGGCTTAAAGTGCCAAAGAAAATGTTGTTGCACCTGCTTGACTCTCCCATACATCTGCTTATATTTCTTATCTGGAATGGACAGAAGTATGTTTTTCAAATTTGGGATGTCCTTCTCCTGGACAAATACAGCAAAAGATTCCCAGTTTAAAGTCTCAAAGAGTGGGGGCACATAGTTATCGGATAAGATCATGGGGATACACCCATAGTAAATGGCTTCTACCACTCTAGGAGAGTTGACTTGAGAACCTCTTGCACATATGCAGTATTTGCTGCTCTTCATGTACTGTAAATAGCTTGCCTTAGTTATTCCACCATAAATCCTCATGTCAGGATCCCTGTTTTCCCAGTGCTTCAGTAGTATAGTGCGGAGATAACCATGCATGTGTCCAGCAAAGAAAGCAAGGGTACGCCGTTTGGAAGCTGGTTTTCCTCCAAGTTCAGCAAGAGGGTTCGTCTTCAAGCGAATGTTTGGTTGCGGTAGAGATACATCTTTACCAAACTGGAAGCCACCTCTCAGGTCAGCATTGCATAAAGATCTTATGCAATTACTCATAATTTCATTTGTCGTTGCAGGGGCCTGAGGATGAAAATCAGTTTATGCTATACATTCGAGCATATTTCAGATTAGGTAAGCCATGTCTAGCTGCAACTATAGAAACTCTATTCCATTCTATTATTCCAGAATCTGACATTAGGAAACATGACATTTCAACTGATAAAGATACCGAAATAGAAAAAACTACGAATATATTCAAGAAAAATGAGATTCTTCTCTAAATATTGATTCAGGATTTGAGATCACGTGAAAGAATAGGAGACATACCCAGTCATGGCAGGCAACAATAAAATGGTCAGCTCCATCCGTTCTATTCCAGAAAGGATACTTTTGCGCGATCATATCAACATAGTTACTTAAAAATTGGATTATATCTGTACGGTTGTGAGAATCAGGTATGTACAATGCAATCTTTAGTAATCGGAAACTTATAGGCAAATAAAATAGGTGAGCTTTTTTGGGATTTTTAGTGACAAATCCTTTATTTTCTTGAAGCAGCTTTATAAACCAGCCCTCTGAAGCATATATTCCATCAAGAGGTCCAGAATGGAATATGGGTCTTTCCCCTTCAGCATAGATGTAAATCTTGAGAGTCTGCTCCATCAATTCATAACTCCTGCACTTGGTATACATTTGATAGATGAATCAGCTTCAAGCATGATACTTAATTTGTTATGTTTACTTCCTTCTATTTACAACAACAACAACAACATATCCAGTGAAATCCCACAAATGGGGTCTGGGGAGGGTAAAATGTACGCAAATCTTACCACTACCTCATAGAGGTAGAGAGGCTGGGAACCCTCATCTCAAAAACCCATAAGCAGAATAAACTAGATATGAAAGACAGGGAATGAAAGAAAGGGAACAGAAAGAGCGACTAATAGCTAAAAACACATGATGGTATGCAAAATACGATAAAATTAACATATATAAGACAACATCACACAAGATATAAAGGCACGACTAAACCTACTACCCTACTATACTCCATAGGCAGATATCAAACTAACCTATTAACCTGTTACGCTAATCACGACCTCCACTCCTTCCTATCTATTTCTCATTTCTTATTTTTATCGTGTGGAAGGTGGTTTGGGCATCCTAACAAGTAAGTAAATGTATTCAAACTTTTGTGAATTTGAAACTCCGAATCAATCACCACCAAGACACCAGATAAAAACGAATAAATAGCGCCAGTTAAAGGAGAAGGATAATCTCAATAAATCACACATTCTACAGAAAGTCACACATTATATCATATGTAGGTAAATTGCCTCAATACATAAATGGTTTCTATGGATCGAGAAAAGGAAAAGTGATACTTCAGAATTTTTATATGGTAGACAGGTTAAGAAGAAAATTATAGGATTATTACCACACTAACACCTCAAAACCTAGTAATATAACTCAACAAGTTCCAAAATCTTCTTCACAGCTATGTCATCGATGGCTCGATATAGTACTAATAGTGTAACCAACTCTCAGAAGGACGTGAAGCAAATAGAAGATCCAAGCTCTTAAAAGATATATCAAACTATCAATCCTGATAATTTACAGGTTAATACCTCAACTATATTACTTCCGTTGAGATAATACAATAAATATTATTCAACTGGTGATTACAGGAATCTATTCCAATAGTTTCACTGCATAAAACTTGCACTTTCAAGATGTAACACAGAAAGATAACTGTTTTCAATAGTGTGCAACTTTCAGGAAAGTCATCACATTACAAAACAGTTTTTTGGATAAGCACGAACTATGGAAAAGTGAAATGGATTTAAAATCACATCAACATTTAAAAAATCCACAACTAAGGTGTTTTATGGAGTTGCTAACCTTTCAAACATGGACAAATTTCTAAATAAAGGAGCATATAATCCAGGCTCACTCTTTAAGAGAGGCGCATTCTCGATCAGATCTTTTGCACGTAATAGTTCTTGATCTACAACTGAGGACCATCGTGGTTTCTATGAAAAAATAAGTTCAATCAGGAAAGATAGGAACAAATGAAAGTTCAAATTTGTATAAATGAACTAATGAGATCATTCCGTTGATAAAACTGAACTGAAGCCCCAACATACCATTGAACAAAATGAACTTTGACTTTGTTGCAGCATATAATTCATTTGAGATATTGATGCCACGCTTTTTCTTGCTTGGTCCGACCTTTCAATCACAGCAGGAACATTGCTCAGGCAAGAATGATTTGTTGATTGGTTTTGGCTGGAAGAGGTCAAAGGAGAGATAATTGTTGCTAAAGGTGCAGAGGTTGTGGTTATAGGATTGTCAGTCATCATTTCATTTTTTGCCACTCCGCGAGTAATGTCGTCTTTATCTGTCTTATCTAGTACTATATTATTTTCAGATGTAACATTAGGTGGTGGCACAAAAAATTCAGAACTATGAGCAGCCTGCAGTGGAAATTTGTTTGATTCTAGGTCCTGCAGTAGAAATTTATCTTCAATTTCAGTATCCTCAATCGTGGTAACATTAGCGTCTTCAATGGTTGCATCACTTGTCTTTGATAGATCAGTTTTGGCTGTTCCTTCATGAGCAACATTTGAGGCAGTAGTGTTTAGAACACTATCAGTTTTCAGGTTCCCCGACACACTAGAATTACCAGATGACTCTCCAGATTGAAAGGTGCCTAAAAATGCCACTTGACCTTTGCTGGAAGAAAATAATGAGGGCACAACATAAATTTTTGGAAATCCAAGATATTGAATGATCAAAACCATAACAAAACCGGATGCCACTAGCCATAGCAGTCTCTTAGTCTCCAGGAAACTTGCATATCGAACTTCAATTCCCATGTTCAAGCAAATCGCTCCATTCCCTGGACAATTTTGCACTTCCAAATTTAGCATCCAACATAGCACTTGTATTAATTTTTAAGATTCACTCATTCTTGAATGCTACTCCCTCCGTTTCTAAATGTTTCTCTCGTTGTTTTCGATAGCTATTTAATTTAGAGCATTTTGGTTATATTCTACGAATATTTAGTCAAAGACGAAGGTTTTCTTACTTTCTCAAACTCAATGTCAAGTCAAACCAGAAAAATAAATTGAAAGTAGTTAAGGAGTGACAGTAAGTTTGCAGTGCAAGAACTTTGATTACAAATTATATTTGAATTTTCTTCTTACATTAAATAAACACCAAACACTAATAAAGTGAGAAAAGAAAGTTGGGATTTTGCAAGTGAATGAAGAGGATAAAGCAAACTAAATTACACTAGAAAAGTATTGATAATCACACAAAAAGAAAACATAATACTTGTATCTTTGTCAATTTCTGGTATTCAGGTACAGTTGAAGCTTATACAAGGAATACTACATACACACAATAGGGCCAAATCCTGAGACCCCCATATAATTGGGAACTAGTGAACAAGGAAACTGAAAAGAAAAAGGAAGACATCTTACAGAATTGATCTCTTCAGCTACACTTCATTTACCACAAACCAAACACCAAATTTCATATATTTTCCTATTATTCATTTTGTTTCTTAGAAAGTGATTTGACTATTTTTAAAAATAATTTTTCTTTAAGGGTAAAATGAGGAAATAAAATTAAATCTCTAAAATAATAAATAATGATGAATAATTTTTGACGGAAGGACCAGTAATATGGAGTAATAATTGAAAAATGTTTCTTCATTAAATTCTACTTGAAATCCTAAAACTTAAAATCAAATTATTGAACCTCTTCTTTCGTGTGGCTGCCAAAAGGTGTAGAATAACATTGATGTATGCAAAGGAAGCAGGACAGACAAACCCAAATTTGAAAATAGAAATTACTCCGCAATATTTAGGGATGAACAAAATCAATTCGAGAATCGAATTAAACCGCAAATCAAGTTAACCCGAGAAAAAAATGGTTTGATTTGACTTGGTCTGATATTGACGAAAAAAACCCGACTATATTTGAGTTGACTTGATTATGATTTTAAAAAACCAACCCGAGGGCAAGCCAACCCGATGTTATATATATATATATATCCTCTTAATATATTATTTTTAATTTGACTTGAAATTTCGGATGATCTAATAAAGGTTATAGTTCATAAATATAAGTAGAAATAATTACCTTTTTGAGTTTTTTTAATAAAATATTATTATTTTTCAATATATTTTTTAATTTATTATCTAGGTATACCATATTTAGAAAATATTTAGATTTGTATAACTGTAATATGCATTAAAAGTGAATTATATATGTAATATCTCTCTCTCTATATATTATAAATGTATTATATTTATTCGGGTAAAAAAAACTTGCATTATATGTTAAAAACGAATTATGCATATTATATTATATAAATATATCGTGTATTATACTATGCATAAAAATGAATTTACATGCAATATAGATGTATAAATGTATTCGACTTATTTTGGAAAAAAAAATCTAAATTATATATTTAAAGTGAATTATAATTTTATTAATATTAGTTCATATGACTATAAATGAGAAATAATTTTTAAATATGGTATTTTCAGGTAAGTTTTCCGTATTAGTAACTATAAAGTTCAAATCAATTCTAATACTTGCAAAAAAAAAAAAAAAACTAATCCAACGACCAACACTAAGAATTACAATAATAATGAATATTTGTTTTTAGTTTTACATTAGGTAAGATAACTAAAATACATAAACTAATTTTAATTTTTCTTTAATGTGTGCTCATGTAATTAATAAATTTTATTACACTTATTTTAACATGAATTAATACTTTAAAGTTATTATGTTTTCACTATGACTAATTTTAGTATGATTTGGTACTTTAAAATTATGATCATCTTCATTACGACTTATTTATTTGTAATATTTATTTATGTGATCTCATTATTATTTTTATTGAATATTTTTGTGTCTTAACTAATATCATATTTTATATTTTTCTTTAAAAGAATCTTAGATATTTGTATTCTAGTAGGACTAAAGAAATATTTGAATCATAAGTTAATTATATGTTTTTATAAATACTTTATCAAAAATTAGGAAAAAAACTCGAAAACACGAGAATTTCGAAAAGAAAAAGTCTAAAAATTCGAGAAACTTGAAAAACCCTGAAAAACCTGAAAACCTGAAAAAACCAAAAAAAAAAAAATCGAGAAAATCCGAGGTTGAAAAACCCAATTTTTATTGGTTTGATTTGATTTTTATATTTAAAAATTCGACATAAATGGTTTGGTTTGATATTTTAAAAATCCGAACTAACCCGGTCCATGAACATCCATAACCATATTTACATAAAATATATAAATTCTTTTATTAGCAAGAAAGGCAACTATAGTTGTATTGGGAAAAAATAACTTATACATGTAACTTCATGCTGAATATGTTAATGCTAATCTATTTTGAATGATGACAAAATTACAAGACAACCACAAGGAAGCTATCAGGATTAAAAGGAAAGCAAATCAAAATTGTTGAAGCTGAAAACTAGTCAAAGGAGCATTTTACGATAAACCGCATTAGATAAAAGAAATCAAGCTTAATCCAATCCAGTCAAAGGAGCTCTTTATGAAAAATCAAAATAAATGGAGGAAATCAAGCACAATCTAATCAATACATAGAAGATAAATGATTTGCACAAAATTTTGAAATCAATCCAAGATCGGCCATATCAATCAGGATCACAACAAAATCACAATAAAAGGAATATATGCACATCAAGAAGATCTAGCTTACAAAGAAGCATGACTACCAATCAAGGAAATCTGAACGTTGGAAAGAATCTAAATGATTGACAGATTGTCCTTCCTTAAAAGCCTTAGCCTTATTCTTGGAATGAGGAATCACTGCCTCAATCCAAGGATCAAAACTCTTGGGATGTCGTCTCTTCTATATAAGGAGGAATTCGAGTCTCTCATCAACTTACAAGCCTACTGCAAACTCAAGCCTTCTTCAATACTCTTCATCTTTAGAAAATCATTGTAATCTTAAGTTATTATTTTACTGTGAAAGAAAAAGAGAGAGAAAAGAAAAGTCATTGAAAAAGAGAGGTCTATATCCAAAAAAAAAAAAAGGAGGAAAAATTCTGAGTTTAGTTTTAAATATCTTGTACCCTATATTTCCATTAAAGGCTTGAAGAGACCACCCTTGCAACCCAAAGGGACTGTACTAAGATTCACATTGAATCCAAACCAGTATAAGAACATTTGGTATCAAAATTTTTTTTTTGCACTTTAAATTCCTACTTATTTAATTAACTGTTTAGTCGACTATTTGCTTCGCTAGCTGACTAGTCATAGTTCAGTATTAGGAAAAAAAAGTAAAAAAATTTCAATTCACACCCCCCCTTTCACTTTCAATTGGTATTAGAGTCTGGTCTCACTAATCTTTCTGTTTAATTACAGATGAGAAAAAGATCATGGCAAATCAAAATCAAACCCTTTGAGCTCTATTTCAAGAGGAAACTTCTCAAACCAAACCTCCTTACTTAATGGAAAAGCATTTCTCACACTGGAAAATTAGGATGGAAACCTTTATCAAATCTTATGATGTTAAGATTTGGAGGATCATCAAACTTGGTGATATATCCGTTCCTGCTACTAAACCTACAAATTCATCAACCTTTGAAGGAAATCAAACTGTTGTCATTCCTAGTCTGGAAAATTACACTGAAGAACAAATGCAGGTCATTCAGATAAACTCAAAGGCTAAGAATGTTCTATACAATGCTAGCAGTGGTGAAGAATATGAGAAACTTTCCAGCTGTGAACCTGCTAAAGAAATGTGGGACAAACTGGAAGTCACTTATGAAGGAACTAACAAAGTAAAATAATTGTCAATCTTCTTGTCTATGAATATGAACTATTTCAAATGAAAGAAGGAAAACCTATTGAGAATATGTTTGCACGACTAAGCAAAATCATTGAAAAACTCAAAGCTGCAGGAAAGGAATACGCTCATTGAACACATAAGAAAAGTTCTAAGAAGTCTACCTCCTCAATGGCATGCCAAAGTTGTTGCATTTGAAAGAATGGATCTAAAGAACCTAACATATGATGAAGTGCGAAGAGATATCATTGCATTTGAAAAAATGCATCTGAACAAAAAGGGCAAAGAAGATGAGAAGAAGAAATTTATTGCTTTCAAAGCAATTGATGATAATCTGGATGAGGAAGATGAATTCAATGAAGACGAAATTGCACTAATCACAAGATCTGTGATGGAGACATTTCAGCGCAATAGAAATCAAAGAAGAGGTAAGCCAAATAACTCCAGAAATAAACAGTTTACTAACTACAATCATAATGGTGACAGATTCTATGATTATGGCAAGTTTGGACACATTGCAAGTGAGTGTCTTGAAGCTAAAAAAAGACATCTTCAAAAACTATGAAAGAAACAAGGTCCTCAGTAGCTGGAGTGATGAAGATACATCTGAGTATAATCAGGATGACACTGGAAATATGTGCTTCATGGCCATTGGAGAATCTACTCACGAACTCAACTTAAAATCAAAAGGGAAATAGTATCTTGATAGCGGATGTTCAAATCATATTATAGGCAACTAATATCTGTTTGAATCAGTTACTGAATTTAGGGGCGAAAAAATTCGATTTGATGACAATTCAACTAGAACTGTCATTGGTATTGGAACTATTGCTTTCAATAAAACCTGTGAAATTACTAATGTGTATCTTGTGAAAGGATTAAGGTACAATCTGTTGAGTATCAGTCAACTATGTGATGCCGACCTTGAAGTAAGATTTAAGAAAATTGGATGCATCATTGAGGATGTTTCAGGAAAGACACTTCTTCCAGAAAGCAGGGACAAAAATGCATACATTTTAGACTTAGTTAAAGGATCAACTGACCACATCTGTCTGGCATCTAATTCTGAAGGTCCTTGGATATGGAATAAAAAACTTGGTCATGCTAGCATGAGTTTAATGAAAAGCTTGCAAAATTAGAACTGGTAATTGGACTTCCAAAATTAGACTATACGAAGGATCACATCTATGACGCTTGTCAAATGGGTAAGCAAACAAGTAACTCTTTCCAATCTAAAGACATTGTCTCCACTACAAAACCTCTTCAACTTCTTTACATGGATCTTTTTGGTCCAAATAGAACAACAAACACTGGCGGTAAGAGGTACGCTTTTGTTGTTGTAGATGACTACTCCCATTTTACTTGGTTTATATTTTTAGCCAACAAAGATGATACTTTAAAGAATTTTGAGTCTTTTGCAAGAAAGTATAGATGGAAAAGGCTACTACATCACTTTCATAAGAAGTGATCATAGAGGAGAATTTGAGAGCAAGACTTTTGAAAAATTCTACAATGAAGAAGGATACTCCCATAACTTCTTTGCTCCTTGCTCCCCTCAACAAAATGAAGAAATTGAAAGAAAAAAAAAACGCTTCAAGATATAGCCAGAACCATGATTTGTGAACATTCCCTTCCTCACCACTTTTGGGCAGAAGCAGTAAGTACTGCATGTCATATACTTAACAGGTGTCTAATCAGGCCAATACTCAAAAAGACTCCATATGAACTTTGGAATGAAAAGAAGCCTAACATCAGCTACTTTCATTCCTTTGGCTGCAAATATTTTGTACATAACAATGGTAAGGACAATCTAGGTAAATTTGATCCTCGCAAAGATGAAGGTATCTTTCTTGGTTATTCTACTAATAGTAGATCATATCAAATTTTCAATAAACGTACATCTACTATAGATGAATCTATTCATGTTGTCTTTGATGATTCTAATCCTATTTCTGAGAAAAGATACAGTTCTATTGATGAAGATACCACTAACAGTGATAAAATAATGTTTACAACAACTGCATCAATTGATCAGTAAACTACTGTTACAGAAAGCCAACAGGTAGTTGAAAATGTTCTAAATGATTGGAGAAGTAAGCCTGATTATCCCAGAAAATTCATTATGTGTAATGTCAATGATGGAATGAGAATAAGGGCATCAAATAAAAGAAGTGCTAATATAGCCCTTATATCCCAATTTGAGCCCCAAAAAGTAGAAGAAACCTTGAAAGATAGTGACTGGGTAAATGCAATGAAGGAAGAACTAGATCAATTTGAAAGGAATCAAGTCTGGACCTTAGTTCCCAAACTTGAAAATGTCATCATTAGAACAAAATGGGTATTTAGAAACAAGCTGAATGAGGCTGGAGAAGTAACTAGAAATAAAGCAAGGCTAGTCTCTCAAGGTTACTCTCAACAAGAAGGAGTTGACTATGATGAGACGTTCACTCCTGTAGCAAGGTTAGAGTCTATTCGAATTCTACTTGCTTATGTTGCTTATAAAGGTTTTAAAATTTTTTAAATGGATGTTAAAAATGCTTTTTTAAATGGTTTCATTGAAGAAGAAGTTTTTGTAAAACAGCCTCCAAGTTTTGTAAATTCAAATTTTCCTTATCATGTGTTTAAACTTTCAAAAGCTCTCTATGGACTCAAACAAGCTCCCAGAGCTTGGTATGAGCACCTAAGCATATTTCTTCTATCTCATGATTTTTCTCGAGGAAGCATTAACACTACTTTATTTATTAAAAAATCTTCCTCATACAACATTATTATTTAAATTTATGTTGATTACATTATCTTTGGAAGTATTAATCCTGATTCATGTAAGGACTTTGCCAATCTTATGCAAAGTGAATTTGAAATGAGTATTATGAGAGAGTTAACTTTCTTCTTGGACCTTCAAAATTTTCAAACTTATCAAGGGATATTTATTTGCCTTCATAAGTATGTTTTGGAACTTGTGAAAAAATTTGATATGAAGAATGCTAAATCCATTAGCACTCCCATGAGTCCTTGCAATTTGGACCTTAATACAAATGGCAAAAGCATTGATGAGTCAAAATATAGCGGTACAATTGGATCTTTACTTTATCTCACTGCTAGTCATCCTGACATCATGTTTAGCATATGTAAGTGCTCTAGATTCCAAGCTGATCCTAAAGAATCATACTTAACTGCTATCAAAAGGACAATTTGATATATAGTTGGAACAACCTCTTTTGGACTATGGTATGAAAGAACTCCTACACTTGATCTTTGAGGGTTTTATGACGCAGATTATGCAGGTGATAAGGTGGATTGAAAAAGTACTAGTGGATCCTGCCAATTTCTTGGAAATTGCTTAGTCTCTTGGAACAACAAGAAACAAAATTTTGTCTCAATTTCAACAACTGAAGTCGAATATGTAGCCATTGGTTTATGTGCTCAAGGTTTATGGATAATTCATCAATTATCTGATATTGATATTAATGCTAGACCTGCTAAATTATTATGTGGTAATTTTAGTGCTATTTGTTTGATCAAAAATTCAGTTTATCATTCTCGTGCTAAGCACATTGATATTGAGCACCATTTTATTAGAGATCATGTTTCAAATAGAGATACTGAAATTGTTTTTGTTAACACTAAAAATTAATTAGTCGATATTTTTATAAAATCCTTTCTTGAAGAAAGATTTTGTTTTCTCAGAAATTTGCTAAATATTATTTCCAAATTGGTGTAATTTTTTTTTGAAAAATTGCTGATTTATGAAATCTTTATTTATTTTTTGGCACCTTAATTGAAAATTATTAGATACATTTATTGCTGACTTGATTATGTCCCTTTTTCATGAGTATTTTGATTTTGATTGATTGCCCTGCATTAATTATGGCGACTGATGATTGAGTTTTTCCATATTTCTTCGTATGTCAATCTTTTTCCTTTCACATCTCTTCGTTCAGTCTGCCATCGCTTTCTCTTCAACTTCCATTTTCTTTTCCTTTTTAAATCTCCTCTCTTCCTCATCATCTCTCACTCCTTCTCCTCTTCTTACCTTCGTTAATCATGCCTCCTCATAAGAGTTCAAGAAACAAAGGGAAAAAGTGTTATTCATTCCTCTGTCCTCATAGATTCTGAAAATTCTTCTACTCCTTTGTCTCCTCCCTCTTTCAACTCCCCTCTTGTCTCCACCCTCAAACGTTCTGCCCCTACTCATTACTCTGGTGATCAGAAAAAGAAGTGTAAGTTTGATTTTGAGAACTCTCTCGATGTGAAAATTGATTTTTGGTATTCCTCTAGTGAAACCCTCTTTCAGATCTTGAAATCCAAAACTATAATTCCTGGACGCATTGTTGATCTTGATCTACTCATGACCCTTCACTATCCCATTAAAGAATTCTTTGAATTCCAAGGATGGGCTTAGATTTTCTCTTTCCCTCCAAAGGTGGTGTATAACCCTTGTTCAAATTATTCTATGCTAATTTTCGCTCATCTAAACCAGGTGAAGTAGAAATCCTAGTTCTTGGCAAACATATTTTTCTCGATTGTGATATATTGGAAGAAATTCTTGAAATTCATTGCTCTAATTTTTCTGAGCCCATCAAAAATTTGTGGCCCTCTGAGTTTGACTTCACTTGAAGAGGCTAAAAGAGCCCTCTCATCTAACACTTCTGGTCCTTGTTCCTCTATCCTTGGGCCTAAAGATGTCTCCTTCGAAGCTCGAGTTATTGCTCACATTATTGCAACCATTCTTCTCCCAAGAGCTTGTTCCTTCTCTTCCCTGTCTGTTCGAGACACCTTCTGCACCTACTACCTCCTCTAAAAAAAGATTTAAGATTTCATCCTTCATTCTCCGCTATATGATTGACTCCATCATCGATCCTCCCTTCCTTATGGGATGATCATATCTCGCATCTTGGAGGCCAACTCCATTGGGCTTGCTAATATCCTATCCATTATTGTAAAATAGTGCTACAACTCAAGGGCTTTTGGTAGCATGAGCTATGTTCTCACCAATGAAACTGCCCCTGTGTCCTCTTCTTATCCTTCTCCTGCTACCCCTATCCCTCCCACCCTGCTGGATGCAAACAATCTTGAGGTTCTTCTAGCCAGAGTCTTCAGCATGGATGAGAAGTTTCAAGCCCTTCAGGATCTCCTCCTCTCTAGTCACTGCAAAATCGACTGTTTTGCTGACAACGTTGAGAAGTTTAGAATCTCCTTAAAGAAACTGGTACTAATGTTTCAAAGATTTGACTTAAATTAGATCAAGTTATCAAGGATTCTGCAAAGTTTTCTCAGAAGATTCAGATCAGTTTGGATGAACTCTCTACCTCTCTCACCTTGATGATTGATAATCTGAAGACTTCCCTTGTGAACACTCTGACCTACTTTCTCAGACCTCGGGGATAATTGTCTTGTCTGTTTTAAATTTTTGCTAAGGGCTAGCTAGCCCAAACTAAGGATATTATATTTTTGTCTATTATGGTCCCTTTTTGTTGATGCCAAAGGGAGAGAATGCTATCAGTAATTAGTAGTTATCTATTACCCTGTTGTTCCTTATGATTGCTTGTTTTGTCTGCTACCTGTTGTTTCTGTGCTTGTCTGTCTATGTTAGTCAATTAGCAGGTACCAAGTCAGGGGAGAATTAAAAATCACTATTCAGGAGGAGTACTTCAAGATAATGCTCCAAGCAGTCGACTAATTCTCAAGGAAGTCAACTGCATACTTTTGTCATCATCAAAAAGGAAAAGATTATTAATGCTAATCTATTTTGAATGATGATAAAATTTCAGGACAACTATAAGGAAGCTATCTGGACTAAAAGGAAAGCAAATGAAAGCTGTTGAAGCTGGAAACCAGTCAAAGAATCCTTTTATGAAAAATCGAATTAGATGGAGGAAATCAAGCTTAATCCAATCTAGTCAAAGGAGCTCTTTATGAAAAATAAAAAAAAGAAGGAAATCAAGCACAATCTAATCAATACATAGAAGATAAAGGATCTGCACAAGATTTTGAAATCAATCCAAGATCGGCCATATCAATAAGATCACAGCAAAATCACAATCAAAGGAATATATGCACATCAAGAAGACCCAACTTACAAAGAAGCATGACTGTTAATCGAAGAAATGTGAACGTTGGAAAGAATTTAAAGGAGTGACAGATTGTTCTTCCTTAAAAGCCTTAGCCTTATTCTTGGAATGAGGAATCACTACCTCAATCCAAGGATCAAAACCCTTGGGATGCCGTCTCTTCTATATAAGGATAAAAATTCGAGTCTCTTATCAACATACAAGCCTAGTACAAACTCAAGCCTTCTTCAATACTCTTCATCTTTAGAAAATCATTGTAATCTTAAGTTATTATTTTTACTGTGAAAGAAAAAGAGAGAGAAGAATCATTGAAAAAAAGAGGTTTGTATCAAAAAAAAAAAAAAAGGGAAAAACAAAAAAAAGAGAGAAAAATTCTGAGTTTAGTTTTAAACATTTTGTACGCTAAATTTCCATTAAATGCTTGAAGAGACCACCCTTGCAACCCAAAGGGACAGGACTAGGATTCACATTGAATCCAAACTAGTATAAGAATATTTGGTATCGATGTTTCTTTTCTGCACTTTAAATTCTTACTTATTTAATTAACTGTTTAGTTGACTATCTGCTTCGCTAGCTAACTAGTCATAGTTCAGTATTAAACAAAAAAAAAAGTGAAGAAATTTCAACTCACTCCCCCCCCCTTTCACTTTCAGAATGGACACATGGCATCAGGGGCGGATCTAAGATTTTATCTCAGGCGGTTCGAAATATAATAAAAGTATAAATATGCGAATAAATTAACAAAATACAATTTCCAAAAGAATAATTAAGAAAAGCTAAAAAATAATGTTTTAAATAAGATTCGAACCGTTAACATGAGAGTTCATTTAAAAGGGGATTTACCATTATGCTAGACTTTGCTTATTCTTTAGGGGGTTCAAGTTTAATATATACACAAAAATATAAAAAATTTACCTTATATATATAGTGTAATTTTTTATCGAGGGGTTGGTCCGCCCCTGCATGCCATCAGGGAAAATGACCTGGCATAAAGATTTGAGAGAGAAGTTTCTATGAAGGTTTCATTGATCGAGTGTTCTGATAAAAAATTAGTGGAATAACTTGATCCTGTCTCATTATCGTGTTTATCATATAATTATTATCAAAAAAATAAGTTAGAAACTCATGGTCTAAAGTGGGTGAAGGACTTGAGTCTCGAAGACAGACTAAAAGGACAAATATGTTAAATATGTTCGTAAGATATCTTGCAAATTATATAAAAATATTAGTTGGCATGCGTCACGATATTCTGAGGTGGAACGTTTTCATTGGACATAGTACTTAAGGGCTCAAGTGGAGCTTTCCTAATAATTGATGTTTTGCCTTTGTTGCCTATAAATAATATAGCTTACTTATAAAGAGTTGAACTTTTGACGATAACAAAAGCAATACACTCATATTTTTATGCTTCAAACTTTCTATTATTTCAAATTCCTTGCTAAGTCTCAACTCTCAAGCAACTTACATTGAATCTCTTTGAATTGAGAGCCGGTCACACCTTACTATCTCTAGATCCAGTGAAAATATCAAGCAACTAAGCTCTATTGTTCTATTTAATTTACTTTTTTTGTTAAGCTCATTTATTAACATATTAAAATGCTAAATAATTGTTCAATAAATTAAATTGCTATATGTTTCATTGACCCCATAACAAATTCAATTGTACCATATCCTCAATAAATTGTTAATTTGGCACCCACGATCGTTGTGATGTTGGTTTAACTCACTACTTTACTTATTAGCTTAAATTGTTTGTTTTTCTAGAATAGTTAATGATAAAAATGAACCAAAACGACAATAGTGCAAATCAACTGCAACTACCTAATGCTATTCACAACTAGACAAGCCTTTAGGAGAAGCTATCGCAATCTAAGCTAGGCCCTAAGTGTGACAAGATGATTAGGATTCTCAAAGAAACCCCAACCAAACCTCTTAACATATCAAGCATACAACTTGTGACAAGGTGAGAAGCTATCGCAATCTAAATTTGATTGCTTAACTTGTGCTCAAAAGTTTGACAAAATTTGAGACATATGGCTCATGGTGAAGCTTGGCGATGATGTGGCATAGCGGATAGGGGGAGAAGTAGTTTCATTGATTGAGTTTGAAGGAAACTAGATCTTGTGGAATCATATTGAATATCCGATGATACATTCTGTACCTTGCTAAAAAATTGATCCTTGTCTACCAACCACACATTGTCTAACCAAATCCAATTCTCTCGATACGTTCCTCAAAAAATCCGATTCGAGCAGATTCTTCCCCCAACTAACGAAGAGATCTTGACAGAATTGCCACATATGAAATTAAGCATAGTTTTGCAAAGTAATAGCCCACTTATTTCTCGAGAAGAGATGGGAAACATGCTCAATATCATTTGATTGAATAGTCGACCCGGCCCCTTGTTGTTTGAAGAAACCCTCCACTTCAACTGGTATTTTTTTCACGAAAAGCAGACATGAGATAAGAAATCTAGTGTTTCACTAAGATTTCGAATAGCGATCCCGAATTTAAGTTGATTCTATTTCGACTCTTCCTCAGAGAAGGACGATCAAACAATTCCCAATCATGGTCCTTGTGGATCGGATCATTCATATAATATACAAAAAAAACTCCAGATATTTGAGATCTTTCTTTTTTTGAATAAGATCTCAATTCTTGCGATGGTTTAATTAGATATCTTATAACTAAAATTCCTCTTTTTTCCAATCCAATTCCTCCACCAATGTGAACCCTAGTTGGATTCAGGCATGCTACACCTTTTAGTTATTGGGAAAACCCAAGTACTCTCTTTCGGATTCAGGAAACAACTCTCAGAGATCTTTTTCCCTTTGGGAAGATACAGGAGCGAAACAATCAACCTATTGATATTGGAAGACCCAACGGATTCTTCCAATGTACCATTTCTGGGTCCATTGGAATGCATAGGTGTAGGAAGAAGCCTTATCAAATAGAGATTTTTTTCTTTCGATCATATTTCAATTGTTAATACGATATATAAAGAATGCTACTACAAAGAATATTACACCCTTGATCATGAAATATCGATTGCTTGTTGAACCCTGTGAATTGCATGAAAGTAAGATACTTCAAATTCAGGGGTCAAAGAGTTTTAGAAAACGTTCTTGGTGGAAAAGAATATGAATGAAGGATCACACTAAATTGAATTGGGTCCATAAATCTACGAAATGGTGAGAATTCTTGATCTCTCAATTCAAAAATCCAGGATTTGAATTGATGTCCTCTTAAATTGCATTGATTTATCCTAAAAATTTCATTTCAATTGGAATTTGGTTTTTCACCATGTACGAAGATCCCCGCTATATTGCTGCCATTTTGAAAGGATTAAAAAACACCGAAGTAATGTTTAAACCCAATGATTTAAAATAAAACAAAGGTAAAGGATCCCAGAACAAGGAAACACCTTTTGAATTGTCTTAATAACTGGATCAGACTGAAGAATCCAATTTTAAACGAGACAAACAAAAAGGAGGAAAGACCACTCAATAAATGAAATTGTCGAAAGATTTTCCTTTGAACTATTTGAAAGTTATCCAACTT
>JAABOM020000103.1:16096034-16108140 GCA_011800125.2 Solanum clarkiae
ATGTACACCTACCTTCCCCAGACCCCATTATGTGGGATTACACTGGGAGGAATGTCGTATCACTTTTTGATTTTTTTAATGAAAGTAGATTAAGAATGAGAAAGTGGGGCCTTTTAACCTTTGGCCTACAGTTGGTAGCAATTCTCTTTCAGCAATTGTACATCATTTTTGATGAACCAGCAGAAAAAGAAGTTGTTCACTTTAGTGGAATTCATTTTGGCTTTTGTTCTGCAAGAGTGATTAGATAAACAGTTATGACTTTAGATATTTCCTGTATTCAGTTGATGACTACATTCGCTGTTTGGAGCGAGGACGCGCTGCCACTGCAAAGTTGTCTGATTTTCTCAGGAGAAGCTTGCTATCACAAGTCCAAAGCGACTCATCCAAGTTGGGTTGAATCGACCCCTGAGTCAGCAAGAGTGAGAATCTCACGACTTTCCAAGTCCATCGATTCGTTCGTGTTGGATCTTTGCTGGCAAAAATTTGAAGGTGGAAGGTTTCCTGATTGTTGTAAATTTTGATATCATCTTGACGGCTTTGGCTATTAATCAAATAGCTGAGGTGTGTGGTTTTCCATGGAATGTCAGTGTAGCATATTCCCCTTTCACTTTCCAGAAGACAAATCTGGGAAAATCTAGGTAGCAAACAGGTGTTGTCTTGATGCCAATGACATCAGTAGAAAATGGATTACTGGTTAGACTTTGATGCTTTATAAGAGGAAAAAGAAATGTTTCTAAGGGATTATGCCAGAGACCACCCCCTCAAATTTGGCTTTGTAATATCAATTCACCTTGTAGTTCACAATCTTTTATTTACATCCTTTATTTGAATCTTTGTAACATTTCAAATACACTTTCGGGCAGTTTTTCTAAAAAAATTAATGTGTCGAGATAGCTAACGCTTGGTCGTGTTTTGGAGCAGGGGTGCAAAAATAAGAACAAACCTGAATCCATTTGGGCTGCAATAAATTTTTATTTCCGTCTAAGATATCTTTTGGGAAAATTAAGTCTATGCCTCTTTAAAACAAATTATTTACATTCATATGCTTGCTTATATTTGTCTCTTACTATTAAAATTCGTGTTGATGTCAGCTCTATATAAATATACCATTAAGGTATCAATATACAGGTAGACCCTACATGATATACCTGTAGGATATTAATATACCGGCAAGTTATTATAGATAATTAAGCTCAATCTTATATGATATTGATATAGTATCAATAGACCGACAGCGTATCAACAAATAATATATTTTCTACTAATTTAGAATTTAAAAATGCAGAAAGGTAAAAATGCCCTTAAACTAATGAAAGGAACAAAAATACACTTGATTTATACTTTGGTCCAAAAATGCCCTTACCATTGATATTTTGGTCCAAAAATGCCCTTATTGTTACCTAATGGGTCAGAAATGCCCTTCTTTAAATAAATATATATATTTTTTCTTTTTAAACATATTGTGTTCCTAATAAGAATATTATTGTTAAAAAATCATTTTCTTGTTTTGTTTTCTTTTCAAATCATATTAACTAATAAAATTGCAAGCAAATAATCTTTTTTCTTAAATTCTATTGTATCAATTAAAATAGAACATCGTACCCATGTAACAAAAATATATGTCATAAGTATAAGATCATAGTAAACCCAATATTAATTTTTATTTAGATAACGATAAAAGTAGTAATTATAATAAAGAAATTTTTTTTATTTTTTTCTCGAACTGAAGTAGGATAAATATTTTCTAATTAAAAAATTATTATTAGAAAAAAAATGTGTTCAGAAATAAAACAAATAAAAAATTTATTTGAAAAAGGGCATTGACCCATTAAATAACAACAAGGACATTTTTGGACCAAAGTATAAATCAAGGGTATTTTTCATCACGCTCCAGGAGGGTACCCTAGGTGTAACTGACACTCGAAAACTATTGCTAGTCCCCAAGCGAATCAACTAGTCTCATCACGTTCGTTTAGTCAATAAATCAGCGGAAGACACCAAAGCACCAAATACATAATAGTGGGCCACTCTACCTCATTACGTCTACATCAAGAATAAGGGCTATGGGCCACAAGACTAATCATCAACATCCATAACTCAAGATAAAATCAAGGAAACTCAGTTTAGGAAAGGGAAAGATCCCAACATCAAACCATCATCTCTATGTCTATGAAGCCTCTAAGTGTACAGTCTAGGAAGGTACCATGACAGAACATGACTCCCACAAGCTCAAAGAAATAAACCATCCTTCGAATATGGAGAAGGACTCAGCAAGTCTCTGAACATCAACGAATCGCCTGGTGAAGTCCTCTGTCTACTGAATCTGTATCATGGAACGATGCAGTACGTGAAATACATGGTATGTAAAATGGGCTAAAAGTAAACAATATAAGCAGAATAACATGGAATGACATCAACTCATCAGGTACTCATCTCAACTCAAGATAAAGAGTAGACATTATCACATCAACATCGGAGTACTATTAAGATGAAACCTTTCTGGGAGTTTCTTTAACCGACAACCATTACCTATGATCCGGTGATGTACAATGAAGCAATGTCGTTGCCATATCCGTCCAATACCTTGCCGGGGGTAAGGATGCATCTATCCGTGGATCCATAAAGAGGACTGAGGAAACATCGATTTTTCACAGTCAAATCCTCTCCAATGCTGGCCACGTAGTTAATGAGTGCGACTGAGACTCACTCTTACTCATTTCGGTGCTCAATACTCCTCCCAGGACTTAACGTGCTCATAAGTTAACATCAAGATACTCATCATTTAGTTTCTTTTGGACAAGGAACATCAATTCATCTCATCATCTATCAACTCAAGGAACTAGGAATATTCTTTTTAGATTAAATTCAACCTCTTTAAGGCTCTAAGATATCGATCTCATCAACATCAATCATTAACACATTCACCTCAGGACTCGGACCACAATAAGCAAGCACACCAATATGATCAAGGCTCTAGACATCAACCCCAAAGTTCAGTTTTGTAATCTTTAACAAGGTAATCATGTACGGTTTATATAATATTCAAATAAATCATTTAAGCAAATAATTCAAGCTATGGTGACCATCAATTCAAGAGAATATATGATGTAAGCATAATTTTCAAATAACCATTCAAGAATTAAACAAACAGAACCATCACCTCCAACTATCAACCTACTACATTCAATAGGGCACTTGGGAGAAAAGCTCATGTTTTGGGTAGCCTTACATACCTGGATGAAGAATTCCTTAGGCTTCTTCAAGGAATTGAACCCAAATCTAGGAATCTTCAAGCTCTCTCTTCTTTATTCTTCAAGAACCCTCGTTTAGAAGTTAAGAAAAATGAGTTTTGAAACCCTTAATCTGATATAAATGACCCTTAAACATGTATGTGGGACTTAGGATAGGTTGGGGAATGACCAAAAGGCCCTTCACATAAAAAAATTCACTTCATAATAACATGTACGCATCTCACCTCGGGTGCGAACGTGTGTTATTTCGCGAGTTTTGTTCTTTCCAGGTTCACATCGAAATTTTAAAAAAACATAAAGTGTTAGTCCATATTCTGTCCGCATCGTGCCTCAAGTGCGGACTGACACTGTTTTTCAATTAATTAGCAAAATTTATTTTTCGACTCGATTTCTCTAAAATTGGGTTGAGGCCATTTTCCCACTCAATTTTCGTGTTGATCGCAAATCCGGTCTTGAATTTTCCATTAGAGCTTGGGAAGACACGTTATGCGCATGATTCCATTCTAGGGGTAATTTGATTTTCACAGGGTGTTATATTATCTCCCCCATGGGATCATTCGTTCTCGAATGATGAGTAAAAGTGGAATTAAGGCACGAGTATACTCAAGACTCGTCTCAATACTTACTAAAAAATCTCAAACTCTCAACTATCCATCAACCTCTATAACCTCTACTTAGACTCAAGAATAGAATAAGCACATCAACTCAAGAATGAAAATTTCAATTAAGTTAAGGATAGGGACTTTACCTTCAACATTATCATCATTTGGCACGAATAGATGTGGGTATTTGGTTCTCATGGCTTCCTCAGCTTCCCACGTAGCTTCCTCAATAAATTGATTCCTCCATAGAACTTTGATGGAGGCTATCTCTTTGTTCCTCAACTTAGAACTTGACGATCAAGGATTTGGGTTGAAATTTTCTCATAGGACAGGCTATCCAGTTCTCTGAATAGGGATTGCCAAAGCATGATCTCCCAAATACTTCTTCAACATCGACATGTGGAATACCGGATGAATCTCGTCTAACTCAGAAGGCAATTCCAACTCATAGGTGATCTTCCCAATCCTTCTCATAATTTGGTAGGGTCCAATATAGCATGGTCTCACCTTCCTCTTCTTATCGAACCTCATGACACCCTTCATTGATGACACTTTCAAGTATACCCAATTATCTACCTCAAATACCAAGTCCCTTCTTCTCACATCAATATAGGATTTTTGGCAACTTTATGCAGTCTTCAACCTTTCTCTAATAACCTTCACCTTCTCGATGGACTGGTGGACAAGATCAGGTCCAATTAACTCGGCTTCACCGACTTTAAACCACCTAATCGGTGATCTACACCTCCTCCTATGCAAAGATTCATAAGGGACCATTTAGATACTTGCATGATAACTATTTTTTTAGGCTAACTCGACCAATGGCAAGTGGTCGTCCCTATTTCCCTTAAAGTCGAGAACGTAAGCCCTCAATATATCCTCCAATGACTAAATGATGCACTTTGCCTGTCCATCTATCTAAGGGTGGAAAGTTGTACTCATATTTACTTTGGTACCCAATTCCTTCTGAAAAGATCTCTAAGATTGGGAGGTGAATTGAGTTCCTCTGTCCGATATGATAGATAAGGGAACTCCATGCAACCTCACAATATCACAAATGTATAACTTAGCATACTCCTCTGCTGTATTTAGTTGTCTTAGCTACCAAGAAATGAGCGGACTTGGTCATTTTATCCATGATCACCCATATCGAGTCATGTTGCTTTTGGGATCTTGGCAAACCAGTAATGAAGTCCATGTTGATCATATCCCATTTTCACTCTGGAATTTCAAAGTTCTAAACTAACCCACATGACCTCTGATGTTCAACCTTGACCTATTGACATCTTGGTGGAGCCAGGATGAATAGAATACCAGGAGCTGTGAATTTCTGCCATGATTCTCTCTCGGACATCATAAATATTGGGCACATACAATCTACCCTAGTATCTCAATATCCCATCTCCCCTTCCGGAGAAAACCATCACCTTTCGCTTGTGAACAACTTCTTTCAATTGAAACAAGACAGGGTCTTAGTCTTGATTTTCCTTCACTTCTGAAACTAAAGATGACACAGACCCATTCTGAACGTTGACCCCGCCTTCATTATTTTCCTCAAGTTGTACTCCTAATCGAGCCAATCTGTGCACTTCTTTAGCTAACTTTTTCTTCCCTTCCTCCACATGGGTAGTGTTACCCATAGACAACCTGCTAAGAGCATCATTAAAAATGTTAGCTTACTTGGGTGGTAGAGAATGCTCATGTCATAATCCTTGAGCAACTCTAGCCATCTCCTTTTCCGCATGTTGAGCTCTTTGTGACTGAAGACGTATTGCAAGCTCTTGTGGTCAGTGAACACATCCACATCCACTCCATATAAGTAGTGGCGCCAGATCTTAGTGCGAACACCACTGCTGCCAACTCGAGGTCATGAGTGGGATAGTTCTTCTCATGAATCTTAAGTTGTCTGGAAGCATAGGCTATCACCTTCCCTCTCCGCATCAGCACACATCCTAGTCCAACTCTGGATGTATCACAATATATCACAAAGTCTTTCGTCTCATTTGACAAAGTCAAAACTGGCACTGTAGTCAATCTAGTCTTCAACTCTTGAAAACTGCTCTCACATTCGTCGGACCACTGAAACTTGACCTTTTTTTGAGGTAGCTTGGTCAATGGCACAAATAAGAAAGAAAATCCCTCAACAAATATATGGTAGTAGCTTGCCAACCCCAAGAAACTCTGTATATCAGTGGGAGAGGTTGGTTTGGACCAGTTCTTAACCGCCTCAATCTTCTGGGCATCCACTCAAATACCATCGCCCGAGATAACATGACCTAGGAAGGCCACTGACTTGAGCCAAAACTCACACTTTGAAAACTTTGTGTATAACTCATGGTCTTTGAGAGTTTGCAACACTACTCTGAGATGGTTGGCATACTCCTCCTCATCCTTAGAATATATTAGGATGTCATCAATAAATACAATCATAAACATGTCAAGATACGGTCTGAATACCCTGTTCATCAAATCTATGAAAGCTACAGGTGCATTAGTCAACCTAAAGGACATGACCAAGAACTCAAAATGGTCATACCTTGTCCTAAAGACTGTCTTTGGAATATCACATTCCCTCACCTTCAACTGATGGTAACCTCATCTGAGGTCTATCTTTGATAAACAAGAGGCACCCTAGAGTTTGTCAAACGAATCATCTTTCTTGGGGAGAGGATACTTGTTCTTTATTGTGACCTTATTCAGTTGCCTATAGTCTATGCACATTCTGAGAGACCCATCTTTCTTACGTATGAATAGAACAGGAGCACCCCAAGGAGAAACACTAGACCTTATGAAACCTTTCTCTAACAAATCTTTCAGTTTCTCGCTCAATTCTTTCAATTCAATGAGGGTCAT
Source organism: Solanum clarkiae (assembly GCA_011800125.2). Lineage (NCBI taxonomy): Eukaryota > Viridiplantae > Streptophyta > Magnoliopsida > Solanales > Solanaceae > Solanum > Solanum clarkiae. The sequence goes on from JAABOM020000103.1 coordinate 16,102,741, forward strand.
TCTATAAGGTGGAATTGAGATTGGCTGGGTATCGCGGAGAACATCAATCCCAAAGTCAATCTCCCTATCAGGAGGGACTCTAGGCAGATCCTCGGGAAACACTTCAGAGAACTCATTTACAATTGAGACCGACTCTAAAGTGGGAGACAACATTATCAGACTTAACCCCCATGAGGTGGTAGATACACCCTTTAGAGATTAGCTTTCTGGCTCCAAGATAGGAGATAAACTTGCCCTTAGGTGTAACAGAACTCCTTTCCACTCTAAGATAGGTTCATTAGGGAATTGAAACTTAACAATTCGGGTCCTAAAATCAATGGAGGCATAACAGGCATGAAGCCAATCCATGCCAAGGATCATATCAAAATTCACCATCTTCAACTCTACTAAGTCAGCCAAGGTATCCCTATGATAAATAGATACTACAAAATCCCTGTAAACCCTCTCAGCTAAGATAGACTCACCAATAGGAGTGGAAACAGAAAAGGGTTCAAGCAGACACTCTAGAAGGATCCCAAACTTACCAGCCATATAGGGAGTTACAAAAGATAGTGTGGCACCCGGGTCAAGCAATGCCTAACAATCAAAAGTAAAGACTCGAAGTATACCCATAACAACATTTGGTGCTTCTTTCTGATCCTGACGATTTTCCATGGCATAAATACGATTTGTCTCGCCTCTTGTACCCATAGTAATAACCTTCTGATGACTGCTGGCTAGGGGTGCTGTAGAGGATTGTGCTCTATTGCTTCCTTCACCTCATTTCCTCTTTAGGCACTCATACTGGAAGTGACCAGTCTGCCCACATGAGTAACAAACATCTTTGCCTACGCAACACTCACCAGATGGAGTTTACCATACTTATCACAAGATGGTTTCCCCTTTGTACCTTGGGTCACACTAGCTTGAGATTGAGATCGTTGGACCCTGAAATTCTAGTAACCATAAGACTTCTGATCATACTTGTTTTGTCGGACAGGCATGCTTGCTGCAGAGTGTGCATAATTAGAAGTCCTCTTTTGAAAGTAAAATTTATCACCCTTATTCTGTCTCTGCTGGCTAGGTTCATGTCCTGCTGATTTTGCTTTCCTGCTCAACTACTCTTCTCTCTCTCTTTTTATCTTCCTCAATTTGCTGGGCATATACCATAATCCTGGAAATGTCCATACGTGGGATCAATAGTACCGCTTTGCATTCCTTCTTCACATACTTACCCAACCCAGACACAAACTTCCTCATCCTTGCCCTTATGTCTTGGACCATCTCAGGAGTATATCTGTCAGCTTAATAAACTTGAGACTATACTCCTTAACCGTCATCCCTTCTTGTTTAAGTTCATGAACTCATCAACCTTCACCTCCCTCAACTCTTAGGGAAAGAAGTGGTCAAGGAAAGCAACCTTAAACTCATCCCACTCCGCAGACTCAACATCTTCACCTCTACTGTCCTCCTATTGATTATACCAAACATTTGCAACATCATTTAGTTGGTAGGAGGCAAGCTCAACTCCTTCAATCTTATTAGGATGCATGGCCTGCAAGACCTTACACATCTCATCAATGAAGTTCTGTGGGCCCTCCTCCACCTTTGACGCCGTATAGACCAGTGGGTTTATTCGTAAAAAGTCTCTGAGCCTAGTTGCAGTCGTGGACTCCTGTGAGCTAGAACTGGGAGCCGGAGGACCTTGACTATTACTTTGGGAGGCTAGTAGTTGAGTAAGCATGGTAATGGCTCCTCTAAAACCTGCCTCTGAGGTAGGGGCTGGTTGTGGTTGTGCAGGGAGTGCCTGTGGGACCTCAGCAGTCCTGGCAGGTAGACCCTATCACCTTGTCCCCATCTGAGTAGGGACCTCTGGTTGGAAATTCTCAAAATTTGGGGCTGAGGCATCTCCCTGAGCAGTAGTTCGTTTTGGATGCATATTCCGCAAACGTGGAATGCACGAATTAGAATAAAGTTTTCATAGAGTTAAACTCTATCGTACGAACTTAGATCATAGAAGAAGGGTAACACGTCCTAATGTCCTATTATCTCCTACTTATGAAGCATGGTGCACAATATACTCACAAGAAAGACTCTACAAGACACAGTTTCATAGACTCCCTAGGATACTTGAACTCTGTGCTCTGATACCAAGATTGTCATGCCCCAAGAGAGTACCCTAGGCGTAACTAGCACTCGGAGACTATTGCTAGTCCCCAAGTGAACCATCTAGTCTCATCACATCATGTTTGTTTAGTCAATAAATCAAAGAAAGACACTGGAAGCACCAAATACATAACAGTGGGCCACTCTATCTTATTACGTTTACAACAAGAATAAGGGCCAAGCGCTATAAGATTAACCATCAACATCCATAACTTAAGATAAAATCAAGGAAACTCAGTTTAGGAAAGGGAAAGATCCCAACATCAAAAATCATCATCTCTATGTCTATGAAGCCTCTAAGTCTATCGTCTAGAAAGGTACCATGATAGGCCATGGCTACCGCAAGCTCAAAGAAATAAAATCAAAACATACAAATTGGGGTAAAAGGCATCTCCGAATGCAGGGGAAGACTCACCAAGTCTCTGAAGCTAGAAGTCTCTGAACCTCAACGAATCAACTACTGAAGTCCTCTGTCTACGGAATTTGCATCATGAAATGATGTGACACCAAAAAGCGTCAATACGTAAAATGTCAGTATGTAAAATAGGTTAAAAGTAAACAATCTAGGTAGAATAACATGGAATGACATCAACTCATCAGGTGCTCATCTCAACTCAGGATAAGGAGTAGACATTATCACTTCAATATCAATCAAGACTCATACCATCACATCAACATCAGAGTACTATCAAGATGAAACCTTTTTGGGAGTTTCTCTAATCGACAACCATCACATATGAGCCGATAAAGTTACAACGAAGTGATGTCGTTGCCACATCTGTCCAGTACCTTGCCGGGGTAAAGACGTGTCTATCGGTGGATCCATAATTCTATCAAGTCCTCTTTTAGGACTGAGGAAACATCCATTTTCATGGTTTAATCCTCTCCTACGCTAGCCACATAGTTAATGAATGTGAGTGAGACTCACTCTTACTCATTTTGATGCTCAATACTCCCCCCAGGAAGTCAACATGCTCATAAGCTGTCAAACATCAAGATTTCTCATCACTTAGTCTCTTTTGGACAAGGAACATCAACTCATCTCATTATCTATCAACTCAAGGAATTAGGAGCATCTCTTTATATTAAATTCAACCTTTTTAAGACTCTAAGGATATCGATCTCATCAACACATTCAACTCAGGACCCGAACCAAAATAAGCAAGCATGCCCATATGATCGAGGCTCTAGACATCAACCCTATGTTCATTCTTGTAATCTTTAACAAGGTAATTATGTAGGGTTTATATAATAATTCAAATAAATCATTTAAATAAATAATTCAAGTTATGGTGATCATTAGTTCAAGACAATATATGATGTAAGAATAATTTTCGAATAACCATTCAAGAATTACACAGACAGAACCCATCACCTTCAACTATCAATCTACTACATTCAATGGGGCACATGGGAGAACAATCCCATTTTTTGGGTAGCCTTACATGCCTGGATGAAGAATTCCTTAGGCTTCTTGAAGGAATTGGACCTGAATCTAGGAATCTTCAAGCTCTCTCTCTTCTTTCTCCTTCAAGAACCCTCTTTTAGAAGTTAAGAAAAATGGGTTTTGAAACTCCTAATATGATATAAACGACCCTTAAACACGTATGTGCGACTTAGGATCGGTTGGGGAATGACCAATAGACCCTTTCCGTAAAAATAAATAAAATTTCACTTCATAACAATATGTCCGCGTCGCGCCTTGGGCGCGAATATGTGTTATTTCGCGAGTTTCGTTCTTTCCAGTTTCACGTCAAAAATTAAAAAAAAAAAACCATAAGTATCAGTCTGCATTCCGTGTGCATCGTTCCTCAGGTGCGGACTAACACTGTTTTCTAATTAATTTAGCAAAATTTATTTTTCGACTCGGTTGCTCTAAAATCGGGTCGAGGTCATTTTACCACTCAATTTTTTGTGCTGAGATTTTCCACTGGAGCTTGGGAAGACGCATTATATGCACGATTCTATTCTAGGGGTAATTCAATAATTTCGCGGGGTATTACATTTTTGTTCCTTTCATGTAGTTTAAGGGCACTTTTGTCCCTTTATCCTTTAATAAATAAGTTTGTGACTTTACTAGTTTTTTCTTAACTATTTTATTTATGAAAAAAAGAACTCAAAATTATATGATGCCAATATGATATCAATATATCGATGAAGTCACATAGAGAATCATGTTCAATCCTAGATGATATTGATATCGATATGGTATCAATATACCGACAGAGTATCACAAAAATATATTTTCTATTAATTTAGAATTTAATAAATAAGTTTGTAACTTTAATAATTTTCTCTTAATTGTTTTATTTCTTAAAATAAAAAGAGCTTAAAACTATATGATATCAATAGGGCGTCGATATACCGATAACATATCAAGAAAATTGTAACGATCTGCTCTAACACTGCGAGGTATTGTCCGCTTTGGACACCGTGGCGAAAAGGCCACACGTACCCGCACGAATTTGTCCCCCTGGGTTACCTTAAAAGGCGCCTCACAAGTTAAATCCAAGCCTCTACTAATATAGCCCAGGAACTCCCCCTCTTTTTCCGATGTGGGATTCGCCTAAGTGAGCCAAGGGGACACGTCAAGCACTCACCCCCCGTAGGGACTCAGCATCCTCGCTGAGGTTTGCCCCACCACCGTACTAGCAGAGGGTCGGCTCTGAAAACTGTAACGATCTGCCCTAGCACTGCGAGGTATTGTCCGCTTTGGACACCGTGGTGAAAAGGCCACGCGTACCCGCACGAATTTGTCCCCTTGGGTTACCCCAAAAGGCGCCTCACAAGTTAGATCCAAGCCTCTACTAATATAGCCAGGAACTCCCCCTCTTTTTTCGATGTAGGATTCGCCTAAGTGAGTCAAGACGACACGCCAAACACTCACCCCCCGTAGGAACTCAGCGTCCTCGTTGAGGTTTGCCCCACCACCGTACTAGCAGAGGGTCGGCTCTGATACCAACTATAACGATCTGCCCTAACACTGCGAGGTATTGTCCGCTTCGGATATCGTGGCGAAAAGGCCACGCGTACCTGCACGAATTTGTCCCCTTGGGTTACCCCAAAAGGCACCTCACAAGTCAGATCTAAGCCTCTACTAATATAGCCCAGGAACTCCCCTCTTTTTTCGATGTGAGATTCGCCTAAGTGAGCCAAGACGACACGCCAAGCACTACTACGGGGGGTGAGTGCTTAGCGTGTCGCCTTGGCTCACTTAGGCGAATCCCACATCGAAAAAAGAGGGGGAGTTCCTGG
>JAABOM020000103.1:16108240-16118493 GCA_011800125.2 Solanum clarkiae
CTAACCCTCAATCTAACCAATTAACTAACTTTAACCATCTAATAATATCTACTAACAATATCTACTAATCCTCAATATTAACCCCTTTCAGCCGATGGAAAGAAAATGGTACACAAAGCAGATCTCATGTTTGACAGGTGTACCGTTTGCCATGAAATAGGAGTTACAAAAAGGTAATATTTATTATTTCCTATTATAAATGAGTTTATAATTTTTTACGTATCTATAACTAATTACTTACTTGGTCCTACATGTCAAACTTGTAGATACAATGTGATCATGAATTTTCCGCTAACTGTTGACATAACTCGACTTATTCTTGGAGGCCAGTAAGTATTCACATTAAATTTTCACTTTTAAATGACAATGTAATTAACCTAGCATATATATATTGATTATATCTGCTAAATATTATATTGTGATTTATGTAGGTTAATGAGGTTTGAAAAAGACGGATATGCAAGAATTGGCATAATGCCACGCTATGGTGATGCCAATTCCATCAAATGGTTTGAGGTTGACCCTTGTTGTGTATTTCACATCATTAATTGCTTCGAACACAACGATGAGGTACTCTTTTTACCAAGATGACTAGAAAGCCACTTAATTTCTTGATTAATAAACTAATAAGAAAATGTTTTTAATTTGCAAATTAAATTAAAGGTGGTGGTGATAGCATGTAGAGCTCGTCAATCGATTATACCAGGACCTAGTTCTAGCGTCAACCACTTTGATAAGATATTCAAATGGTTTAAAAGAGAAACAAGTTCCACAGAAGACTCTGATGAGTTCACAAAAGAATCAACTTTTCCTCGTGTTTGCGAATGGAGACTAAACATGAACACCGGAGAGGTTAAAGAAAAGAAGAATCTATCTGGAGATGAGTTTGCAATGGAATTCCCCATCATCAATGAAAAGTTCTCTGGATTTAGAAATAAATTTGCTTATCTACAAGTTGTTGAGTTGACAGAGGTGTCTGGCTCAGGTAAACTATATATTTGCACAAATTGAGTTTTATCACTTTTTTTTTGGAAATAATTAATTAATAGAGCTTGTGATTGACTCATGATAACTATATACTAAATTATTTTAACAGGATTCACCAGATTTGGTGGGCTAGCCAAGCTTCATTTTGAAGAAAAGAGAACCTCTAATATGGTATGTATACTATACATTTCCAAAAAAAATAGATTAATAATTCATATTCATATAGTATTAATCTTTGGGAATTAAATATATAGGATGAAGAAGATGAATTGATTAAAGCAGAATATCACATGTTCCCAAAGGATACATTTTGTTCAGGAGCTTCATTTGTTGCAAAACCTGGAGGCGCCGATGAAGACGATGGTTGGATCATAACATTTACGCACAACGAAAATGAGAATATTTCTCAAGTAAAAACACAATTAATTTAATCAATGTCAAAATTATGAAATTCAAATTCATTAAGTTTAAATCGTCAATATATCTTTATTTCTCGCAGGTTTGTATAATTGATGCAAAGAAATTTACGGATAAGGCAGTTGTTATTATCACTTTACCGAGTAGGGTGCCATACGGATTTCATGGAGCTTTCATGCCATTACAGTCTTAAAAGGATATATGAATCAATTCCACATTATATTTTGCATGAAAAACTTGAGAATATAAGCAATAGAGATTGAAAGTCTACGTAGGTTTTGTCTAGAGCGATGAAGAATCTTCCTCTAGGTAGATGCTAAAGTTACAAATTGTAATTTTTTTATATGATGTATAATTACATTGTAACTGAAAAAGTGTACGTATAGCCATTAAAGTAAGATTAGGAATTTTAATATAAGCAATTCAAATTATACATGGGAATCTAAATTCAGTATATACTGATTTGATTCCATTGTCCTTTTTATAGCTTAAAAATTCAATCTTATGTTATATGTTTAATTAACTTGCATTCAAATTTCAACCGGAGTCCCTCAGATCCCAATCCAAATTCTGTCAACAAGTTTCAAGTAGTGTTAGTGACTTATACAAGATCTCAAGTTAATGACACAACAGCTCCATATCCGTCGGTTTGCAGTTCGATTTTGAAATTTATCAGTTCAACTTATCAATTATTGATTTGTAGATATGTTAAATCATTGCCTGATTGGTTATTGATCGTTAGTAGTTTGGTTATCGATTTAACCTTAAGATTTGATTAAAAAAAATTTCTTCATTGAAAATTCATTACTATCAAATGAACCATACACATGGATTGACAAATTATATTTTGCTCAACAGCGAACGTTATCATATTGTAGAATAACTGAGGGTTTGAGATAGTAAAAAAAATAAAAGTATGAAACCGTCAAGAACTTTATATATCAAATGGTATAAATATAATTATTTAATTTATTATTGGGTTATCGGTTACCCTGGTAAGTAAAAACCTAAAACTGTTAAGAACTGATAATCCAATAACTAAAAAAAAATTAAATCATTATCAAAACTGTTAAACAAATGATTCGTTATCTATAAATCAATAATTTTTTTTCCAATTCAGATAATAGGTTTCGATTCGATATCGAAGAATCCTAAGTATACTTTGGATTTGTAATTGTCTTTAAAAACAAGATGGCATTTCAAAACTTTCGGGTCTAAACTCAAACCATCTGGCTATATGTCCAAAAATGTATTACCAAGAAGGGGTTTGTTACATATTTCTTGTCCAAATATTTTCCTTATTTGATTTCTTAATTGACAAATAGGTGAACATTTGTTTGTTATATAGTGCCATTTTTTATCACGTTCTTGTCCTTTACCATTGGTAAACATGAATAGGTTAAATTTTTTTGGGGGTCTGAGCTGACAACCGAACCATACACTCCAGTCTCATAGAAGTTGGAGATTATTGTTTCCATAAAATATTTGTCACAATCACAAAGCCATACCAGGAATATTCCAAATCTAATACTGATTAATATATCCGTCTTCAAAACCACAAGCTTCCAAAAATGTATGCAGTTATCAGAGGGTTATATATAAGGTGTCAAGCAAATGGGTTGAGTTAAATATGAGTCGATTAAAAATAAGTCAAGTGAAAATAAATAAAATATTCGATTCATTGCTTCTAATATGTAAAAAAAATATGTACTTCTATTACAAGACTTTTATCTCTGTTTTTTTCTCCTTTTAGGGTTCATTTGGTATGCAGGAAAATATTTTCATATTTTTGTTAAAAATATTTTTTTGAAAAATGAGTAGTCCTAAATCGAGGTTAAAATTTAAATCTCATATCAAGATCGAGAATTGGAGTTGGAAGTTAGATCCTAGATCTGGACTCATTTCGGGTTTTGAGATTTAAGGAATGTTTTTAAAAGTTTTTCTTGATTTAAGAAAAATTTTGATTTTTCACCCTGACGCTATGTATGGAACTATAGAAGTCATTTTCTCTTAAACTAGAGAAAAATTAGTTGATTTATAAATTAAAAAAAATTCTGATTGACTCGATTTACGATTTGATTTGATTTTCGATTTGATTTTGTTCACCCTCAATACCAAATACATCCTTAACAAGTGTACTTTTTAGAGGTTCTTACACCCTTTCATATACTAAGGAGAGTGCAATTGGTGGATACCCTTGAATTATCCATATTTTACAATATGAGTCGATTCATATTTAACCAACTTTTAAAAATTGGATAAGCAACCCATTTTAGAACGGGTTAATTGAGTGGATACCTATAAATTTAACTCTTTTGACACCCCCTGCTTAAATATATGGGTTTGGTTGGTCTAAAATACTAACTTGTTTGATTGGGCATGAAATTTTTAAAGATACGAAGACTTTTAAAATTTATAGTCATAAACACATTTTAAAAATTTTTGCTCTTAAATATGTCACAACATTTATATGACGACAAATCTTGTCATTAAGAGCAACATAAAATTATTTTCTAAAAAGATTCGGACAAAAAAAAAAAGAAGAATCATATAAGCAAAAAAAGATAGAAGTTCTTGTGAGTCATTTGATCAATTTTTATTGTGAGAAATGTCATCTTCCTAAGTTAGACATGTATGAGTCCAATTGAAAGATGCTTATATATCCTCGAAACTAGATGCTCGTTTCTAGGAATCATATAAGCGAAAAAGATAGAAGTTCTTGTGAGTCATTTGATCAATTTTTATTGTGAAAAATGTCATCTTCCTAAGTTAGTCATATATGAGTCCAATTGAAAGATGCTTATATATCCTAGAAACTAGATGCTCGTTTGTGAACGCCAAAACTATAAATACCTCTCATGTCAAAAATTGAACAGCTAGCAAATTAATTTTTTAGAAAATCATCACTAAAAAACTGTGATATCGAGGCATGTCCACCATGGCCTTTTGTAGTCACAAATTTAAAGTAAATTGCTCTTTTCAAAGGCCTTCAATTCCAACCAAAGTTAAGGACTTGAAAGGCTCAATTTCCTCTTCTTTTGTAGGTTCATGTTTCTTTGATATTGTTGCTTGTAATTTGTTTATCGTATTATTTGTTATAGCCTTTGTATTTTGTTTTAATTTCTTCATTCCTGTTATTTTCTTGAGTCGAGGGCATACACACCACCTGGTCTATTTGTGATATTACATTAGGTATTTTGTTCATGTTATAAGCTGTTACTAAATAGGACTGACAATTTGTTATTTAGCTACATAATTTGTCCTCAGATAAGTCCTGTTTTCTTTAGAATGCCCCAAAGGCAAATTAGCTTATAATAATTTGCTTGGTTTTGAATTGATGAATAGCCATTATCGAGGGATTTGGTGCATTTTCCAGTTGTAGCTGATCAAATTTCAATAGCCGCGAAAGAAATTTCTTTCAAATTATTAGATGCCTTTGTGGATTTTGTATTTGAATTTGTTGATCAGCCATTACTTCCATCTCAGGTATTCCCAATTATTAGTTACTACTAGATTCAATTCATGAAAATTAGGTCCTACTAATGTTAATTTGTGTAATTAATTTTGGCAGAGTAATTTTGCACCAGTGGAAGAGATTGGGGAATCCGTTCGAGTAACTACAGTGGAAGGGAAAATTCCAGACGATTTTCCAGAAGGTGTTTACATAAGAAATGGTCAGCAACTGTCCTATCCTCTGTTCACTTTTGCTTATCCACTTTAGACTTTGCACGTCATTTAAGAAACAATAATTGCTACGAGTATTGCAGGCTCAAATCCTCTGTTTGGAGGTCTCAAATCGACCAAATCAATATTTGGGAAATCAAGACACATATGGGTTGAAGGGGAAGGAATGCTTCATGCTTTGTACTTCACTAGAGAAAAAGGAAGAGGAACTTGGACAACATTTTACATTAACAAGTACACCCAAACAGAAACTTTCAAGATGGAAATACATAGAAAGAAACCTGGATTTCTTCCTGCTGTTGAAGGGGATTCTCCGGCCATTTTAATGGCTTACGCTTTGAATGTGGTATGAAACTTACATTATATACTCCCTCTATCAGTTTGTTTTGTCTTATTTTCCCTTTTAGTCTGTTTCAAAAGGAATGCTTCTTTCATTTGTTGGCAACTCTCTAATTTCAACTTTTTCACATGGAATGTTTAAAACCACAAGATTAAAGGACATTTTGGTACATTCCGTGTATCTTTAGATTAAGACGATAAGATTAGAAGAAATTTACTTTTTGAAACAGCCGGAGTAATAGTATTTTGTCGTTGCTTACTGGCTCACGCTTTGAATGTGGTATGAAGTTACCCAAACTTACTATTCAAATAGTTATTGATCTTTCTTTTAAAAATTGCATTCTTGGTGTTGCGTTGCAGTTGAGATTTGGTGTGGAGAACAAATATCTATGCAATACAAATATCTTTGAGCATTCAAAGAAATACTACGCTATTGCTGAAAATCATTTGCCTCAAGAGATAGACATATACTCCCTCGAAGCTCTGGGTACTTGGAATGTCAATGGAGCTTGGAATCGACCATTCACAAGTCATCCAAAGGTAATTAAGTCATTAGAATATGTGTGTGTGTAAATGCACAGTCTGTATGACTGTATCGTTTAACATCTTAAATGTAAATATGCTGTTTTATCTACAGAAAGCCCCTGGAACTGGCGAACTTGTTATAATGGGGATATATCCAAGAAAACCTTACTTTGAGCTAGGAGTCATTTCAAGTATGTTATTCCTTTTACTGGTAATTCAAGGTGAGCATTTAAAAGGGGGATTTAATTAAACTTCTGTGTAAATTTATTTAGCTGATGGCAAGAAATTGGTTCATAAGGTGGATCTTAAGTTCAATAGGTGCACCCTATGCCATGAGATAGGAGTTACACAAAGGTAATCTTGATCCCAACATTTAAGAATGTTTCAACTTATCATATTATTAAGCTAATGTTTCACTACTTGTGTAATATCTTACGATCCATAGGTACAACGTCATCATGGATTTTCCACTAACTATTGACATAAATCGGCTCTTTAGGGGACACTCGTGAGTACTTTAATTTATCTTTTCCGCTAATTATGTTGCAATCTAATGAAATCGTTTTGATTATACATTTGCTCTATATTTTTGTTTAATTTATAGATTAATGAAGTATGATAAAGATGGATATGCACGAATTGGAGTAATGCCACGCTATGGTGATGCTGATTCTGTTAGATGGTTTGATGTTCAACCTAGTTGTATATTTCACCTAATAAATTGTTTTGAAGACAACGATGAGGTAGTTTCAGTTCTGTTTATAAATGTATTTACTTATGTATCTTAAGTTGAGCGACTGACTAACATAAGATGTATGTTATTCTAAATTGTTTGGTAAAAGGTGGTTGTGCGGGGATGTAGAGCTCGTGAGTCTGTATTACCAAGACCTGAATCCAAAGTCAAAAAATCCGAGAGATTTTTCAAGGGGTCTGAAGAGAAAAGTTCCACAAAACAAAATAATGAGTCTTCAGAAGAATTTTCTCTTTTCCGTGTTTGTGAATGGAGATTAAATATGAGAACAGGTGAAGTAAAGGAGAAAAATGTGATAACCAAGTTCTTTATGGAATTTCCTACTATCAATGAGAAGTTCATTGGTCTAAGAAACAAGTTTTGTTACCTACAAGTGGTAGATATAGAAGCTACCCCCATTTCAGGTTTCTATCATTTGATCTTTATACTAATATGAACTTCCATTTTCTTTTTTTGGAATGGTAATGACTTAGTAATTTATGATGATCAGATGGATTTGTTAAATATGGAGGGCTGGCCAAACTTCAATTTGAAGAAGATCTGGAATTGGTTAAAGTTGAGTACCATATGTTGCCAGAGGACAATTTTTGCAGTGGAGCCACCTTTGTTCCGAAACCGCAAGGTGTTGATGAGGACGATGGTTGGCTTGTGACATTTACACACGATGAAAATACAGATGTATCTCAAGTGAGTATAATTTTTCCAAAAAATAAAGTAGATTAAAATGCAATCCTGATGTGAACAATTATTGTTTCATGTAGGTATATATAATTGATGCAAAGAACTTTGCAACGCACCCTGTTGCCACAATCACATTACCAAGTAGAGTGCCTTATGGATTTCATGGAGCTTTCATGCCTTTATAATATCATGCTGGAATTTACACTTGGAAAAATAATGGATCAATTTCAAAAGATTTGCTATTGGCTAAAGTACTACAAGTAATTTATGCATGTACCCTATGACTAATGTGTCACCCCACTCACGCCTGTAAATTAGATAATCATGTCTTCCTAAGAAGTGAGTAATAATTATCTCATCATATGGTTTTGTATTGTGTCATTTTATTATTTATGCTTAATTTTGAGAGTACATCTCATATCATTGTATTAGCAATCAATATCAAAATATGTTTTTGATTATATTAATTGTAATGCGTTCTCTGACTTATTGGTAACATTTACACATATTCAATCCCGAAGTTCGAAACATTGACTTTCCGGTTGATTTGAAGTGATCAAGAGTTGATTTTAACCTCGATTGTTCTAAAATTATTGGAATAGTTTCCCTAGCCTAATTTGGACCCATCAATATGAATTTAAATAGAGAAAAAACATAAATTCCCTCCTACACTTGGCATCAAAACTTACTTAATATTTTAACTGTACCGGCGTTTATATATCCCCTAATCTTAAATAAAGTGAATAAATATTACCCTAAAAATATAATTCCAGTCTCATAAGTGGCAAGTGTGTCACACATGTGCTATGTCATCGACACATCAATACCACATCATTGCCATGTCTGAACTAGTCATGTCATAAATTGTTTAAATTTTACAAAATTTTTTTCTTCCCTTCACTCTTTTTCCATGGAAGCACTACAAATATAGATGATTCATACTCAAAAGAATGCTCATCAGAAATTGGAAAGAGAAAAGTATCAATTCATATTGAAACTGGATCTATTAAGCACATACTCACTCAATGTTCACTTTTTCTTTCTTAATCTTTTTTCAATTGTTTGTTGTTGAATAAGAAGATGGTAATTTCCATATCCTCCATTCCCATAGCTTGGATGCCAAGATTTCTCGTCCCTTAAAATATGCTTGTTGTGCTTGTGTAGTGGCAAGTTCCATGTCCCTTATCCCATAGATTATGTCCTGAACCCCTATTCCTTAGTACTACTTTATGATGTTTGATGTGTTCTTCCAAATCGATGATGTGCTAAGTATGCATGTGGCTTGTTTAGGGACTTTCGGGTCCCAATTCGCCATCTCACACCTAGGCCCTAGACTTGGGTCATGATAATATACATAGTGTGGCATATTATATAAGGTGTTATGATTTTGAACAGTATATTCAAGAAAATAAGCCTACAAATTGGTGATAATAACAAGGAGCTAAGGTTGTAGGTTAAAGGAATCCCTTAAGGAAAAGTTTGGGATTAAGGAAATGGCTCAGGAAGCACCCCACTCTTTCGGGAGGTTTAAATTAAGTTTCACCTTTTAAGTAGGACTAAGAATGTCTAATTTACTAATAGTAGAATGTTAAGAGTTATTTTAATAGCACAATGGTCATATGTTAAGTTTGGGAGTCAAGAAAGTTGCGAGGCAACGGTTGACAAAATTTACTATAAGCTTCTCTAAGAAATTTTTTAAATTTTGGGTCAAATGTCTCGGACCATTTCTCCCAAAATATAAGGAGTTAAAGGGGCCACGACCTATCAAACCAAAAGTCTATGACTCTAGTTTTTAATGCATAAAATGTCACATCAAACCGACGTTGGAGTAAAAAGTTATGCCTATTTTATAGTGGATTGTCCGAGCTGAAATTAAATCGCGAAGTGGATCGGGTCAAGAAAGGTTATAAGTCGGTAATTCAACCTTTTAACATCTTAAAACATTTCGTTTTAGTCCCAAAATAGCGAGGAAGCTTAAGAGAGGATTCACATGGAGTTCTTGAGTGATTTAGGTGTGTTTTTAGTGATTTCGATCGTTAAAGCTCGCCCTCATACCTGGAGACATGATTTCTACGCTTTGCAATCGTTTTCCCCTCCTATCAGCTATGTTTGGAGTTATTTTCGAAAGATAGTAAATCATTGTTATTGTTAGCTATTCTAGTTTTACATTTGGTTTGTCCGGGTAATAATCTTGGGGCTCTTTTATAATTGTTTTTATGAAGTTCTACGGACATTTGATCAAGTTAGGACTATATGAAAATTTTGTCAATTTATGCTCAATTATGAACTATTTATAGGTGTACCTAAGCTGCATATATATATATATATATATATATTACTAAAAGTGGGAAGGTCCAAAGTGAAAAGTTGGATTACCATTTTGCCCTTATGCCACTATGTATTTACCCTTATGCCATTATTTATTAAATATTAATTTTAATTTATTTATTAAAAAATAATTAAAGGATCACAAATTAAACTGTAAGTTACAATGAAATGTTTAATATACTAATTCATTCATTTGGGGAAATGAAAAGGTTCTTTGTCAATTAAATGATGATTTGTAAAAAATTCTATATATACATATAGATGATGTATATTTTGATTACATGCTATTTATGATTAAATCCAAGTTAGCTAAAATGTCTTGTCTTTTAAATATCACTACACTATATATATAATTTTTTAAAATAACACATATAATATTTTTAAGAATTACTAGCAATTTTCATTAATTAACAACCTTTATTCATCCTCATAAATATTATTTGTTTATCATTTATGTGCATGAGTCCATCAATCTCGGATGGAGCCAAAAATTGACTATTTTTTGGCCTTGGAGTATGATGGAATAAAGCAAAATGGCTCT
>JAABOM020000103.1:16120796-16136159 GCA_011800125.2 Solanum clarkiae
ATGTTTATTCACCTTTTATACGTATGCTATACACTTACTTTCTCTTACTCTCTCTCTTTTTGGTCATATCTAGGTATCTCTGCTTATGGGTTTTGAGCTGAGAGTTTTAGTAAATAGCCTCTCTACCTCTATGAGGTAGTGGTAAGGTCTGCGTACAATCAACCTTCCCCAGACCTCACTTGTGGGATTGCACTGGGTATGTTGTTGTTGTTGTTGTATGATAACTTTATATTGAAACAAAAACGCATGTAGAGTATAATATGCAAAATTTGGTCCCTAAGGAGCAATACCATTTCCCTCGTTTGTTCAACATAAAAACCCTTCTCCATCTGCAGCTAAGGTAAGAAACACCAATGGAAACTCACTCTGACGGCACCGACGAAATCGCCGCCGTGAAGGAGCTCCGGCAACAACACGAAACCCGTATACAAACCCTACACAATGCTCAGTTGGAACTCATCGCCTCACTACAAACCATAGTTCCTGACATAGTCTCTTCACTCGACCTCTCTCTTAAGACCATTTCATCCTTAAATGGGAAACCCTTTACCCCTTTACCCAACCCCCTTCCTAACGTCCCCAACCATAACCGTAATTTGCTCGTCCCAAAGATCAATCCCAATACTGGTAAACGTGTTTCAGAACTTTCTAGAAGTGGTAGTGAGAAGGAGAAAATGGTAATCGATGAATGTGGTGGGCCATTGTCGGTTGTAAGGGCGATGGTTGCAGTATGTTTGTTGGAGCGAGTGCCGTTTACTGCTATTGATTCGTCTACTTTGTTAAGGAAGTTAGAGAATGATCAGTCGAACACGTCTGCTGAAAAGGCAGCTATTAGGGAGCTCGGAGGGGAGTCGGGGGCAATTATGGCAGTGGAAATGGCATTGAAATCGATGGGAGAGGATAATGGCTGTGTAGAATTGGAGAATTTTGTGGTTAGTGGGAAATCTAGGATTATGGTGTTGAATATTGATAGGACCAGGCTATTGAAAGAATTGCCGGAAAGTAACCAGAACGAGGGAAATGTTGGTGGAGGAAATCGGAATAATCAGGAAATGGTGAAAAGAGGGAGTGATAATGGAGGAGTTTTTGGAATGGGAAGGGCAATGACTGAAATGTGGGAGCATCCTCATATGCAAGGGATGACAGCTATGTTTCCCGGGAATATCGGTGGTCCAAGAGGAGGGCATAGAGGAATGGTGGGTATGATGGGGATGCCGAGAGGTGTTGGTGTTCCACCTCCTATGCCTAGACCACCAATGGGGCCCATAGGAGGAGGAAATTCCATTGCTTCAAAACCTAGGTCAGAAGAAGATGAGATGAAGGATTTAGAGAATATGTTGAATAAGAAAAGTTTCAAGGAATTGCAGAAATCAAAAACCGGAGAGGAGTTATTGGACCTTATTCATCGTCCCACTGCAAAGGAATCTGCCGTCGCTGCAAAGGTATTGGACAATCCCACCTTTTGTGATTTTATCCATCACAACTTAATGTCCCCAGTCAAAAACTTTCTGTTTGATAATTTCTATAGATATAAATTTCTCGCAGATATAATGAATTGATTAATATTTGTAATCTTTAGTAAAATGCAACATACTTGGAGGGGGTCAGGGGAGGATAGGATGTACTCAAACCTTACACTTACCTTTGTAGGAGAGAGAGGCATCTTTGGTACAATGCATTCTGGAAATAAGTGGAACTTGCCAAGTCACAACTATTTCTTATTTCTACTTCAATTGCAGTGTGCCAAATGCATTTCTTCTTCACTCTAACTTTGTCTTTTTTGCATTTTAGTTGAAATGGGTTCTCTTATCTTTATTGTTTGAGTTTTGTTTGTTATTCTGTTGCACATGTTTTCTTGTCTCTCGTTTCTTTGTTAAAGCGTTCGTAGCGTATTTTTTCGTATTAATTGATACTTTTTATTTAAATTGTATTTCAGTTCAAAAGCAAAGGTGGTTCCCAGGTGAAGGAGTATTGTTCAGCTTTAACAAAGGAAGATTGCCGACGCCAATCTGGTTCCTACATTGCTTGTGATAAGGTTAGACCATATCATTTTAGGTGTCACTGCTTTAAATATCTTATGACACTTTAAAGCTTTTAGACAGTTACCATTTGTTTTGGACATAGAATAGTACTCCTAACCATTAAATGGAGGTTGTAGATGGTGTTACTGATAATGTTATTGCAAGTCATTCCTTTGTCGATAAAAGTGACGCGAAGCGAGGGGTTGTCGCTTCATGGTCTGTCTGTTTCTGTTATGCGTGCTTCAAAGCAGTGACATATAAAGTGACCCTACGAGAAACAATTGATTCTTTGATTCTCAATTTTGAGGAGTTGGATTAGATTGACATTGTTGCCTATCAGGTCTCAAAATCAGTTATTTTATTGAATTTTGGTCATCATTATGCTAAATTCATATATGTATGATTTTAGTTTTCTGTGAGCTATGCACTTCACTTTAAAGAAGCATGCACTTCATTTCTTGCTTTTCACTTCAAGCCCCATGGATCTTGACATTTGTTTTTCGCTTTTAAAACTCTGATTAATCATTATCTTTATTTCAGATAGATGTGGTAACTTTATTATGATGCATTTTAGGTTCATTTTCGGCGAATCATTGCAATGCATACTGATGTCAACTTGGGTGATTGCTCTTTTCTTGACACTTGCCGTCACATGAAGGTGATCTCCCTGTCTAACTTGTTTACGCAAGGATTTGCTTAGATCTGCTGGAAATAGATTACTTACATTCTTTTAATTGGCAGACATGCAAATATGTACATTATGAGCTTGACTCGACACCAGATGTATCACCCATGATGATGGGAGGAACTACCTTGGCCCCTCCCAAGCCTTTGAAGCCTCAGCGTGCTCATTACTGTTCAGAGGTAGAGCTTGGTGAACCACAATGGATTAATTGTGACATACGATCATTTAGAATGGATATTTTAGGACAGTTTGGAGTTATAATGGCTGATCCACCATGGGATATTCATATGGAATTGCCTTATGGGACGATGGCTGATGATGAGATGCGAACTCTAAATGTCCCCGCATTGCAAACTGATGGTCTTATATTCCTTTGGGTCACTGGACGTGCAATGGAGCTTGGACGGGAATGGTTAGAGTCCTTTTCTCACTTTCAGTTTATAAAACATCTTATCTGCTGGATAATAACAAAGAATAGACCTGTACTACCTGACCGAGATCTATAAAATCTAAAGTATGTCCCTGCATAACAGTATAGGCTCTTTAATAGTTTGTGCTTTTTAAGTTGATAATCATTCTTGTAAAGTGCCATTATTATCGATGAGTGTCTTGCCAATCATTTCTTAGGAATATCAGTACTATTGATAGCATAACTTGTGGCCCTTTGGTAGTTGAAATGATGTAACTAATGGGGTCCGATAGAAATGTAGGACATGCTAAAAGCCATTTCTTATATTTATTCCAATTGTGTGTGGTGCAAACAAAATAAATAAATTGAAATATTTCTCTACATTGCCTTGTGCTGCTTCCTCTAGTGTGTGTTAAGTATGTTTTTTTCTTCTGTATGTTCTTTGGTATGCGTTACCTAAGTCGGGAGTCTTTAAAAAACAACCTCTCTACCTTTGTAGGGTAAGGTTAGAGTGTGCATACACTCTATCCTCCCTAAACCCCACTTGTGTGAAACTACACTTGGTATGTTGTTGAAGTGTTTCTCTACATTAAAACTTGGAGCCTCTTTCTTTTTGTAATGGTGGTTCTTGCGCTAGTTTGCACGCACCTAGACTATTTCACCAGGTGCCCGCCATCTCACATTAGCGCATGTGCTGACTAACTTTACTACAACAACAACGTACCCAGTGGAATCCTACAAGTGGGGTCTGGGGAGGGTACGCAGACCTTACCACTACTTCATAGAGGTAGAGAGTTTGTTTCCTGGATGTGCTGACTAACTTTGCTTAACAAAATTTAGGCAATTAGAAGAAATAACCTTATATTTTGTCTTGGGGATGTGAGCCCTTGTCTCTAAATTTCTCAACTAACTTAAACTTTTAGATGAGATGTTCATACATTTCAATTTGTTAACATGATATCATGGCCCATTTGGGTAAACCTATTCTCACACATAATTCAGCATTAGTCTACCATGAACGCCAAAATCAGTATGCATGTACAGGAGGGTGGATAGTATTTCATATCTAGTGTAAAAAAATACAAGAGAGTCCAAAAATGTGTTGGGAGTTAGGCCACTCTCAACAACAACATACCTAATATTTTCCCTTGTGAGGTTTGGGGAGGGTGTGTGTGTGCAGACCTTATCCCTACATTTGTGGAATAGATCCTCGGCTTAAGAAATTCGTTTTTCAGTAAAAAATGATTTGAAAGAAATGCAATAATGAAAGCTATGACAAAAGATCTGTAGTAACAACAGTACTAACAATACAAATAATTAAGGATAACCAAAGTACTAGAAACAATAGTAGTAATAGTATCGAAGCATAGGATAATGCTAGCACAAAATTAACAATGCTGGTAAGGGAATTGATAAATGCTCCAAACAGGAACCTTGCTCTACTACTATGAAAGAGTGAAGATGCTTTACTACCTACTAACCATCTATCCTAATCCAAGACCTCCATGTTCTCCTATGTCAGGTCATGTCTTCGATGAGTTGAAAATGTCTAATGTCTTGTCTAATAATTATCTTCCCAATTATTCCTTTGTCTACTTCGACCTTTCCTCAAACCTATAACTACCAACCTCTCACACCCTTTTGTGGGAGCTTCTCTTCACTTCCCTCTTTACATGTTGAACCATCTTAGCCTCATTTCTTATATCTTGTTTGTCACGGTGGCTATTTCCACCTTGTCCCTTTATCTTCAGTTTTAATTTTGTTTGGAGACTGGTGGAGGAATATAGGAAAAGAAAGAAGGACCTACCTATGATTTTTATTGATCTCAAGAAGACCTATGACAAAGTTTCAAGGGATGTCCTCTGGAGGTGTATGAAGGTGAAAGGGTTTCCAATGATTTATATTAGGGCGATAAGAGACACGTATGATGGAGCCAAGGTTTGGATTAAAACTATGGGAGGAGAATTGGAGCACTTCTCAATCAAGATGGGATTATATCAAGGATCAGTGCTTAACCCTTTTATATTTACTTTGGTGATGGATGAGTTGATGCGGTCTATTCAAGAGGAGATCCCATGGTGTATATTATTTTGCGGAAAACATAGTACTGATTGATGAGACTTGGGCAGAGTTAATGATAGGTTGGAAGTTTGAAGACAAACTCTGGTGTCCAAGGGGTTTAGATTGAGCAGGACCAAAGTGGAATATTTAAATGCAATTCAGTGTTGCATTATGAAGCGGAGGTGGAGGTGAGGCTTGACACAGACTAATCCCAAGACAGAAAGTTTTAAATATCATCCATTGTAGTGGAGATATTAACGAGGATGTCAGTCATAGCATTAGGGCAACATGGATGAAACGAAGGCTTGCCTTTTGGAGTCTTGTGTGATAATAAAGTATCCCCTAGGCTTAAAGGTAGGTTTTACGAAATGGTAGTTAGATCAACCTTGTTGTATAGGGTTGAGTGCTGGCCAATCAAGAACTCACATATTTAAAAGATTCATGTTGTGGAGGTGAGGATTTTGAGATAGATGTGTGAGTTTAATAGGAGTGACAAGATTAGCAATGAGCTTGTTCAGGAGAAAGTAAGAGTGGCTTTGGTGGCAAACAATACAAATCAAGTGAGATTGAGATGGTTTGGGTATATGCAAAGGAGGTGCATCGACACCCCCGTGAGAAGGTGCGAGAGCTTGGATGTAGGGGATGTGTGGAGGGGTAGGGATAGACCAAAAAAGTATTGGAAAGAGGTGATTAGACATAGTATGACGCAACTTCATATTATCGAAGCCACGACTTTAGATAGGAAAAAGTGGAGGCCGCGTATTAAGGTAGAAGACTAGTAGGGTTAGAGTATTTTCTTTCCTTGTGGAGGTTTAGTGCTTGTCAAAGGACTAGTCGTGCCCTTATAGTTCTTGCCATATGGTGTTTAGTGCATTTTGATTATCTCATTATTTAGCTGGTATATTGTTTTCTATCTTATGCTTTCGCTATTGTTTTTTCCTTCTTTTATTGGGGATTGATACACTGAGCCGAGAATTTTTGGAAAATAACCTCTCTACCTCCAAGAGGTAGAGGTAAGGTATTGCGTATACTCTACCCTCCTCAAACCCCATTTGGGGGATTTTACTGGGTATTATGTTGTTGTTGTTATTTGTTCTAGTACGCCCGCACATCCCACAAGATGAGAGGGGGAAGAAAGACTGAGCCAAATGACCCTTGATGATTATTGTGATGGGTGATTTATAGATATTCTCTATTTAATTAATGCAACTAAACATTAGCTGGCCCCCAACTTGTTTGGAATTGCTACATAATTTTTGTAATTAATGCAACTAATCAATGTTTTTCATGGAAAAGCTTGTAGGATAGAACAGGGTTGAGGGAGTAGTATTAAACATGTATTATGTAGACTACAAGCTATATATACCAAATACCATATTGATTAATTATTTCAATAAAGTGAAATTGAAACTGCTGAACTGGAGTTAGCGAACAGAATCAAATTGTAATATTTTCAGGATTGCAGTGAATCTTAGGGAGCTCTACAACTGTCTGAAGTTATTTGAGTAGATTCTTTACCGTTTGATTTAGTAGCATACTGCATTGATGTGTATGTCAAGTCAATGATATTTTGAAGCATAACAATAATTTGGCTCTCCTAAATCTTTTGGATCCTAAGGTTTTCCCCTGTTGGGCGCAATTGTATGTGGTAGCACTTCATGAATATCTTTTCTCTAGCCCCAACTTAAGAGTATTGAGTTAGGAGGTGTCTTACACGTTCCAAAATATGTCTTCAACCTGCTCGTACTGAAATACTAAATGCTCGTGGAAGCCTTTCTGATGTCTTGCTATCGAGGGAGGAAATATTTTAAGAGAAGAAGGGTTGTTTGTTTCTTCATAAAAGAAGGGTCATTTGGTTGTTGGGATTTAGGGGGATTTAATCGATGCATAAAGTCCATTTATTCATACATTGTTTGTTGGTTGTTACTTGCTATTTTTCCTGTAAATAACACCTGCATGAGGTATTTAGAAATTCATGTTAATTTATACGGAATACAATGTGGAATAAAAATGCTGCGGTCAGTTAATAAATGGATTAGAAACACAAGTGAGAAAATACCTCATATAAGTAAACCTACGTTTTATTAAAGAATGTCACTTTTCATATTTAGTTACTCTTTAATTTCAACATCTCACACGACCTTCATTAAAAAAAAATCAACAGAGTATCTGTCATGTTTAAAGACCACAAGTTTGAATGACATTTTAGTCAATTACATATCTTTAGTTTAAGACCATAAAATTTAAGAGTCTCCACTTTCTTACATCTGTGGCGAGCTAAGAGACACAATGAATTGAAGAGAGTAGTAAACAGTAATATTTTAATCAACAACAAATAATCCCTACACTACTAATCGCTGCATTTACTAATTGCTGCATAACCTGTCTCGAAATGAAACGACCCCTTAAATGTCTGCTTCACTTGGTCTCGCTCAATCTTGGTTCTTTCATTTGCACATCATTGATTTTTTTTTTCCTTTTGATTTGCACCGGGTGTCCAAGTCTCTTAGAGCCCCGACTAATCTTGGGGGTGCACAGGCCCTCGGCAAGGAGTTTCCCGCAAGTGCACCATGATTAATTCAGGTTTTACCTAGTCCGATGGCCCTCATAAATTGTTTGCACCCAGTGGGTTTCGAACCTGAGACCTTGAAAGGGAGCAAACCCCAAGGCTCAAGTCAATTACCACTAGGTCAACCCCCGAGGGTTCACATCAGTGATATTAATTGATATAATATTTACTTCTTGGAACATTAAGCTTCAGAATTTGAAAATGTCTTGTTTTTACTTCTTTGGCTCTGACTGACTGTTTGTTGTGCATTATGGTAATCTTGCGATGTTTACAATCTGTTCTAGAGTTGCTTCAGTCAGGTGATGGGCTTAGAGTTCGCTATATATCTGTAGTATACTTATATGTCATCCAGTAAAAACATATAACCCAGTGAGAGAGCCTAAACTATGACTTGTTATTTACAGAATAGGCAGGTCTGAATGTTTTAATAAATTATTGAACAAAACATTAGAAACTTGTTGGAAGAAAAATGCGCTAGAAGCTTGTGTTATTAACCTTGGGGAACGTTTGACTTGTTCTAGTTGGTGGTGAAGTTAACATTTGACTTGTTCTAGTTGGTGTTGTGTTTTCAAAATTATATAATTCCTGTTCTAAAGAGTTATGAATGCTAAGTTTCATCACATTGATATGGTTCTTGCAGTCTAGAGCTTTGGGGTTACAAGCGTGTTGAGGAGATCATTTGGGTTAAGACCAATCAACTTCAACGAATCATCAGAACTGGACGGACAGGCCATTGGCTCAATCACAGCAAGGAACACTGCCTTGTTGGAATAAAGGGAAATCCAGAAGTGAACAGGAATATTGATACTGATGTCATAGTAGCAGAGGTTCGGGAAACGAGTCGTAAGCCAGATGAGGTGAGAAATGATTAGATTCTTCTTTTCTTTTGGGAAAAGGAAAAAAGAGATATAGCTTCAAAAGCATAGACATATTTGTTGTTCATGTAATAATCTAATTATTTTTAGATGTCTGTAATATCATTTCGTGTTATATTAAGTTGAACAACTGTGATTCTATTTTAGTACTTCAGCATCTTTTTATTTTTGGTTGATACTTTGACCTGTGTTGTTGGGTTATATACATAAATGCTTTTTCTTTGACATGTTAGATGTACCCCTTGCTTGAAAGAATTAGTCCAAGGACGAGAAAGCTGGAGTTATTTGCGCGGATGCACAATGTTCATGCTGGGTATGCATTCTTGATCTACCTTTTTTTTGGGTAAAGTAAGTGAAATATCATTAGAGGCATCAAGAAGATGTGCTGAAAAAGACTTCATGCCCGATCTACATGAAGATCTTCAAGCATGAATCTATTAGACATGATTTTAA
The DNA here is from genome assembly GCA_011800125.2 of Solanum clarkiae. NCBI lineage: Eukaryota > Viridiplantae > Streptophyta > Magnoliopsida > Solanales > Solanaceae > Solanum > Solanum clarkiae. Next base: position 16,129,870 of record JAABOM020000103.1, read on the forward strand.
GAATAATGCACCTCTGCAATCACATATGGAGGAATTGTTATGGGCTTTTAACTTCTGAAAGTTTTATGTTCTTGATCTTGAGGACATGTGATTCAAAAATTAGTCCTTTCTGCTTGAAATATTAGGTGTCGGTCAGTGCTAGCACAACAGAAGAAAGTCTGTTCTTTTTCCAATTTTAACAATTAAAGCTTGACAATATGTCCATATCTAGTGGGATACTAATTAATCCTCCTGTCCAGCGTCCTCCCAAAATAAATAAAAAATAATTTTGAAAAACAGAAAAGTTCTCAAGATCTTTTTATTAGTGAAGAGTAAGACATTATTAGACACCATTTCTAGATAACAATTTAATGTCTTGATATTCTTGAATTTCCTCCGGTTAAGATAAATTGTCTGTGACAAATGCATATATGTATCAGGTGGATGTCACTTGGAAACCAACTACAAGGGGTACGATTAGTTGATGACGGGCTTAGGGCTCGGTTCAAGGCTGCTTATCCAGATGTGGAGGTGCAACCTGCATCACCTCCAAGGCCATCTGCAATGGAAGTAGATTCAAGTTCTAATCAAATGAGGAATACATTTGCTGGAGGGGAACTAAAGGCTGCAGGGGGCCAGGTCACTGAGGCTGCAACCCCGGATACAGCAGCCTATGCAACTGAAGGGAAAGCAGTAAACCGTGATGTGGAGATGGCTAGCTAATAACTGTCACAGAACTCGTTATATTTCCCTGTAGTGGTAACATTAACACATGTAGTTAAGGTAGTTCTGCCTGCGCTGTTTCTATCTGTCCACTCAAGATTTTGCAGGTGGATGTACTTCCATTAAGATTCTCAGGTGGCGGGACAAGTCACAATGTGCCCGCCTGCAGTTGACCATCAAAAGGGTGCCTTACAGTAGTCCTCAAGAGTAATAGTTGATAAAATGTACTAGTACCTTGTTTGTTGTTTCCGCGAGAACAGGTAGTATTTTAGGTGTAACTTATAGGCACATATATGTCTTATGCAAACTTCGTAAAGTTTTTGGTTGCAATTGTGATCTGCCATCATTAAATTCTTTTTAGCAGTAATATTTTTATTCTTATCAGAATTCATCAAACTATTAATGCCATTCCAAGTTTTTGCCCAATTTAATTTGAAGATTTTTAAATCAAAGACCCTTTAGTCACGAGGAAAGTTGTTTGTGAATTGCTGGCTCCAGCTAGCATGCATATGTTACATAGACATAGATATTATAATATAATAGAGGACAAGATGTCCAATTAAACCCCTCTTCTCCCAAAATAAATATTCAAAAAAGGAAAGTCTTGGAATCCTCAAATTCCCAATGCTATCTATGATTGTTATTGGATTGTCTCGTGAGCTTTTCCCCTTTTTGGTGATATAGGCTCCCTCGTCCATCTAACTATTACCTCTCAGATGCACTATTTGTTTGATATTAAATTTGATTCATTTAGATTAATTTAAATATAGATCCTTAAAAGTTATTTAAAAAACACACTACAAATGACAACTTTATTTATAAAAAAAATACACAATTGGACTCTTTCAAAGCAAAACATGAGAATTAACCTTAGGCCTAGGGAGTGCTTACTTTATTCTATTTTGGGATGTCTCGTCGGAATAAAGGGAAAAACAAATAAAAGATAAAGTGAGAATTAAATAATTATGAGCTAAGTTTTTATCTTCTTCCTTTTACATTTACCAGGGCAAAAATTTGAAAACACAAATAATAAAGAATAAAGCAAAAAATTGGAAGACTGGTAGGCAAAAAGAGGGTCCCACGGGATACAAATGCTGAGAGAATCCTTGTGAAATGGGAAAAGGGTTACATAAAGTTAAACACGGATGGGGCAGTGCATGAGACTACGGGCGCAGGAGGTTTTGGGGGAGCTTTTAGAGATGAAAATGGCAGTTGGGTCATGGGTTATCTTGGTTCTCTGACGCCGACAAATTCTTTGGAAGCAGAGCTGAAAGCAATACAAGTGGGCTCCAGTTAGCAATCCGGCATGAATTTACAAAATTTCAAATTAAGACGGATTTAATAGAAGCTTTGGAAAGCATCAAAACAGATAACTCAATTTATGATAATTTAGTTTTTGATTGCAGATCTATGTTGGATAGGCCGGAGAGTTGGGAGCTATAACACATTTACCGCCGCGAGCAGAACCAACCAGCTGATGCGCTGGCCAAGGGCGACAACAGAGGTTGAAGGAAGAGATGAAAGTTTTTGTTATTCCTCCATTATTTGTACAAAACTTGTTAAGTGCGGATAATTCAGGAGTTACCTATTCTAAGAGAAAAATCTATCTAATATCTCCTATGCTGATCGGATGTAGCCTCTAACTACTATTACTCTATTGCAAACCATTTTGTTGAAGGGCGTAGGCAAGTATCCATCAAGGATCAAACCTTACACCCCCCCTAAACATGCTGCATGTATTTGCTTAAGTATATATATAATATAACTTAATCTTTCTGACCAAAAAAAAAAAAGCAAAAAATTGGAAGTGAGAAATTAAGAGAATTTTATAACTTAAATGCCTCAAAATAGATGACAGGCAATATGACTATTATACAAGAAACTCAACAATTTTGCTCAAAGGAAAAATGGTAAGCTCCATCAAGAAACTCATGAACTGTTTCACAAATTTAACAACATATGCAAAGTATCAATAAATAATGCCTCAATACACAAAAAGATTATGAGTGGAAATCTCCAAAATCCAAATATCCTCTTCTCTAAAGAATGGTGCTTCCAATAAAAAGAGAAAGAAACAGCAATCCAACAGCAGCAAGACCAGACATTTGCACTTTCCCAGAAGATGAATAATTAGATGTTGAATTAGAAGATTGGACAGGGATTGAACCAAAAACATTAGTGTAAGAAGGTGATGGAGCAAAAGCAGGTGAATCTGCCTCATCATAAGTTGATCCATTTCCTCCTGCCACTGAAATGTGAAGTTTCTGCAACTTGTCACAATGCCCTTCTGTTCCACTTGTGAAGTAAAACTCACCAGGTCTTGTAATGTTGAACAGAGAATTCCCATCATTCATGTACAAGATTGGATTTTTAAGGTTGCAACTGTTGAAATTCTGTTTTGTCACCTGTATTACTGAATCTTCACTTGGTGGGTACAAAAACACTGCAAAAAAAAGTTAAAAAAAATTCAAGAAAGTAGATTGATGGGGTTGAATATTTTTTCAAAGGGTATCAAAGAATGCTAAAATCTTGAAGATCTGAGCAAGAAATGAGATTTACAGAGTGAATCTCCAAGCTTGAAGATGTGATTCTTGGACCATTTGACATAGACATCTTTATTTGCAGAAGAGGGTATATTCCAAGCATTTAAATCTCCAACTTTGTACTGATAACACAACACTAATTGGATTTGTATTAACAGAAAGAACTGAAAAAATTGGTACTTTCTTGGAATTCTAAGAGTAGCCATGGCTTGCCTTCTCTAAGCTTCTTTTCCTTTTTGCCAAAGTTGAATCACTAATTAGGAGGGAGAAGTGATACCTATAACACTGATTGGTTTTACACAGTAGACCACAAAGAGTATACTTACTAGAATACCCTTCACCCTTTCAATAATACTATAAAATTTTATGTATTGAAAAATTTGTCATAGCATGTAATTGCTCGTTAAGTTGGTCACCGGCAAAGGGCAAAATAGGATCTCAAGGAAAAGAAGAAAGTTTTGAGGTTGTGTAGGGTCAATGAATTGTTATATAAACAACAATGTCACATGGACAGTTGGACACTGGATGCAGCTTAACATGGGACTAGAGCACCAAATGGTTTATGCATAAATAATTTTAGGTTAGTTGTACAGTATGCCACCATGTGCCCTTGCTTTTCACTATTGCTAGTTAAGTCAGCCATGTTAATTAAGTAAACTTATCTCAGTCAGCACAAAGGAAAAGTAAAGGATGCTGTGTTCCATTTTTACATTGACTCTTTATTTTTTGGGGATCCCAAAAAGCCAATTCTAATAGAATACTACTGAAAGTCAACCCATATTTGATCTAAAATAAAAAAACGTTACCTACAAAATTCTTTTTGGTTTCATTTTCAGTATCTTACAGTATGAACTTGTTCCATAGACAAACTCACATAAACCTTTCCTGTAACTTGTTCTTGGTTGCTTCATTACTAGTTTCATTCCCGCGAAGTGAAGATCATTCACTTGGCGAATAGAGTGAGTCACCCTCTTTTTAACTTCGGCCAAACACTTCTCAAGTAGCTATAGCTTGTAGAATTACACTGAGTGTGTATCTTCTTATCGTAAGTTAGATGACTGTCTTGCTTAAAATGATAGCCAGGCATATTACTATACCAAGATATAAAAATGAGTATTATTCATAGTAAATATAACATGACAAGGAAAATGTTGTCCTCAAAATATCAGAGATAAAACTAAATAAATGAATTAAAATAAAATCCAAAAATGGCAAATATGCTTTTAAATTATCAAGAGAACATGCAACGCAATGCAGTGTAGCAGCAACTCTGCATCAGCTTTCATATATTGATAGTAGGATACCCACCCCTATTTTCACGCTGCAAAATCTACTTGCGGCAATGAAGCTAACTTCTTCATATCCGTCTGACGAGAAATAACCACAGGTATTGTGTCTAGTTCATAGATAGCACACTATTTACCCTTTGATTGTTTGAATATAAAACTGAGAGTTGTTCTGCTGCATGGTCACGCTGAATTAACACATCCAGCGATTTTTCATCAACTCAAGCATTTAGAGGTGCAGTTTCCATTTCTCTTTCCTTATGTGCTGTCCAATCTTGAGGTCCTGCAAATGCATCAACCAAGTAAAAATCTTATATCTATATCAACTATCAACTTTTCAAGCTTAATGCACCTCAGACACAGTTGAGCCTTATAACAAATCTCGGGGCATGGATATAACCTACTACAACCTCAGACACAGTTGAGCCTTATAACAAATCTCGGGGCATGGATATTACCTACTACAACAAGTTACCATCATTTTTGAAGAAGACAGAAGAAAATATTAAAGGGACAGGCAGGTGCACTAAGTTCCCGCTATGCTCGAGGTCCAACATAGGACTGGACCACAAGGGTCTATTGTACGCACCTTATCCTATAATTCTGCAAGAGGCTTTTTCGTAGAAGAAAATATTGGCCACAAAAATCTATATTAGCATAACAGAGTTAACTATTTCTCACATGATCTCATATCCCAATGATGAAATCATTCATTGGGCTAACATTTCTCTTAAACTCTTGAGTAAGGACTTGAAAAATTAATGGGAAGCAATTCTTACTTGACTTTTCAACAACAGCAGAGAGGCGTTTCTGCAAGATTGATGCAAGAAAGAGGAAAATCGAGCACATGCCAAACATGACAGTAATTGGAAATGAGTCAACCTGAATAAGAGAAAATTTGATTAATAGACATTTTAAGGAGCAATTCCTTGGATCCTACAGTTCATTGTGAAACTTGATGTTCCAATATTACTTAGGTTGGTATAACAATTGGGAAGATAACTCACATTGTACAACACAACGCATACAAAGATATTGAGAGGAATGCGGAAGAAGTTCATGATTGTGCTCCTAGCCTCCTCAGGAATGTACTGGGACCTCATTTTCATTATAGAAGGCCAAAATATTCCGACACAAGCCTCAAATGCACAAAAACCAAGAAGCTGAATGCAGCCAGAGAAAGTAATGCCTCCACCTTTTTCATTAGAAGGTGGCACCAAGAACTGTTTTAAGGTGAAAAATCAGTGGAGTTAGTGAGAAACAATAGAATTACTACACCTGCAGTTATGCATTTAATAAAATCAACCCTTAGAATTCTTCCTTACACTTGTGATGACAGGGATAAAGAGACAGACAGAAGATACTGCAAAAACAATCTGCATATAGCTTTCAACTTTGAGAGATGAGCGAGCTAGTAATCGAGATGCAAGGGAGCTGCCCAACATTGAAGACAACATGAAAGTTGCGAAGATGAAGCCATGAGGAATATCTTCCGAATTAGGGCTCAGAGCAGGAGTCCATAGAAACACAAAAGTATACATTGAACCCTCAAATAGTGACTGTATAGCACCCAACAATGCGATTTTCTCATCTGATTACATATGAGAAGAACTGTTAGAGAAGCTTCACAAATATATTACAAAGCAGAAAAAAAGTTATTCCATTTGTATTAGCTTTATAACTGTTGAAGTAGGTCTTAGGCCTAACTCACACCCCAAAAGCTAGCTCAAAGGGAGGAAGATTGCCTAAGCCTTATAAG
>JAABOM020000103.1:16142732-16168973 GCA_011800125.2 Solanum clarkiae
TGTCAGAGTATATTTCATAGTATTTATGTTGACATCAGCATGACGTTAGCACATGAAATAAAAAGGGGTAAGTGGATAGGAAGGTAAATAGTTTGGGTAATGGGTACATTAAGGGTGAATAGTTTAGATTGGGTTTATTAAGGGTAAATAATTTCAAATTAGATCTATTTTGTGTATTTTTCCATAAATTTTTAAATCGACATAATATAAGGGGAGAAGATTATAATAATAATGTATGAGTCTCTTAGATTACTTTTAACTAAGGTCGACAATTATTCTCTATATGATTTTTATTATTTTTATAATGATACATTATCTAACATATTTAAAAAGTTTTAAATTTTGACTTTCGTTGTTGGAATATTTTTAAATCATATTAAAAAATTTATCCAAATACATGATGTAAATTTATTTTAACACAATAACTATTAAAATACTTTAATATATATTACGTTACTAACAAAGTTATCAAATCGGAAAAGACTACAACATTTGTAACTCTCTTGAATTGTTATTAACTAGGCTTGACATATATCGACTATATAATTTTTATAATTTTTAATACGCTGATGTCGACATTCCAAATATGATTTTTGACTGGCCTTAATAAAATTAAAATTATATTTAATAACTTATTTAAATATATAATTTGAATTTATTTAAATATAATAATTAATTAAATAATTTAATAAAAAAATTATTTACAATGTTTAAGCAAAATGATTTTGAAAAAAAAAATCAAATGCAACAAAAATAATTGAAGAAATTTTTGGCAATTATATTTTATTTATAATTATTGGTCTAAGTAAAAGAGTTGATGGTAATACTAACTTTTTCCAATGTAAATTGCAGAAAATTATAAAATTTTAATATTTTGCCGCTTTTTTCTTCATAATATTAATTTGACTTCATTTATTCGTCACATTTCATATTTGTAGAAATAAAAAATATTAACATATATGTCATATATAATTCATAATTAAATAAGTTATTTCTACAAATATTTTTACAATTGTTTTGTAACATTACTTGTCGTATTTTATTTCTACAAGTAATGTTACGAAATTCATAGCATTATGGAATTTGTAACACTCTACAAATATTTCTTTTTTATATTTGATTATGGAATAACTAAATTAATTATTTCCAATGTATTGAAATAATGAATGAAAATTATATTTAATAATTTTTAAGAGAAAGGGCAAAAGTGTATTTGGATACATCATCTATAATGTCATATTAGAAACTAATAGAATATATTAACACATTATTTTCAAGTAACTAAACTACGAATAAGAATCTATGAATACAAGTAACTAATACAAATGATAACCATGATCTGAGCTATCAACATCTGAATTGCTACTACCTTGATGACTATTCTTGTTCATCACTTTCATTTCTTCAACTCTACTTGTCTCACTCTTTGGACTTTCTCCTTTCATTTTCTTATGTTCCTCTCTTTTTTTTCTCCAAACACTTTTTCTTTTCCATTGTCTCACTAGCAAAATCCCCAAACTTAGAAAGACAACCATAGTGCACCCTCCTCCTATGATCACAACCTCACCTAACACCCAATCAGCCCCTTTTCCTTGTGGCAATATTGACCATATTGCAGCTATATAAGCTGATGCCATAAAAAATGCAGAAATCCACATGACTTTATGCGTCGCAACCATTAGTTTCATCATTGTTCTTCTCTTGAATGGGATAACACTAACAAGGACATTAACAATTCCAAGAGAAAGGAAAAGTGCCACAATATTACATACCAAAAACACCTTAAAGGGTGTTGATTTACCCAATAAAGCTTTTCCACTTTGTTGATTAAATCCACCAGGAGGATTGATACCAGCTGCAAATGTGACAGTGGCTATTAGTACTGCAACTATTGTTATCGTTTTTCTTGCATTTCTTAGACCTTCACTTTGAAGCTTGATTTTTTTTGTTCTAGTACCGCGATAATCATTCATGTGCTTCCTTTGATGATGATGATTATTATAATACGAATGTTGAGACGACGAGGACGGAGACTGAAGAGTAGTAGTTTTTCTTCTTGTCCATGATGATCCCAAAATTTCTGGTACAGCTACCTGTTGGATGTCCTGAAAATTTGGTGGTAATTGATCGCATCTTTTAGCACCAGCTTCTTGTAATGCTGGAATGATTGCAAGAGCACCAGAGTTACTTGCATCTGCTTCAACTACATCTAGCGCTGTATATCCTTTTTGATTCAAAGCATTTACTTCAACACCAAGCTTAAGTAGATAAATAATCATCTGAAGAGATAACAAGATAATAATTGGTTTTGCATTAAGATAAAAGGTTCAAATATAAGACACATCTATATCATTAGTTTATAGTTGGATCCACTTTTAAGTGCCCGTTCTTTGTTTACACGTGGCCTTCAATTAAATGAGCCACGTCAATAATTTAAACCCATCAAATCCCTTTTGATGTACCCAACTAATTCCCAATATGACAATATAATGCTATTGATTTATTTGTTAAAATATTTTTCATCAATAAAGTCCATCTTTAGATCCCTTGAGCTTTTATATTCTCTGTTTTGGTTATTATTTCTTCTGTCTCATCACTGTTTAAATTTTAATTGAAACTTTTTACAAGTAGAATGATCATTTGGACAATGGACTTTTAATTTTGTGTTTTTTGAAACTTATAGAAATAAAGAGTTTGTAAAGAAAACTTACTGTGGTGAGTTTCCTAACGGTAGCCAAATGTAGAATGGTATTTCCATCCGTATCTTGAAAATTCATTAGATTTGACACATCAAGAGACTCCATCAAGAACTTGAGTACTTCAAAGTGGTTGTTCTTGACAGCCAAATGAAGAATTGTCTCTCCATGTTTTGTGATCATTTCAGCAGATTCAAGACTCACTGAGAGTATCTCAGCAATAATGTTCACTCTTCCTTTAATCACTGCCCAATGAAGTGGAGTTCTGCCTTCATTATCTTGTAAACTAGAAAGATCCATGTCCAGCTTTAGCAACTCTCTTGTTATATCTAAGTGCCCTTTGCTGCATGCGATATGTAAAGGATTGCATCCATTCATCAACTCATCCTTTTTCCAAGCAAAATCGGGTCGAACTTTAATCAATTCCTTAACAACTTCTGCAAATTTGTTTCACATAATAAGGATCTGTTTAATTCGGTACCAACAAAAATATTTTTTTGCGAGAAACAACTATTGACGGGCGTCAAGATCATGAGTTCGATTTATAAGACCAACATGCTACATGAGGCACGTGTTGAGAGTAACGCCAACACCAACATCTACTTATAGCAAGGTCCACGAAAGTATTGAGTTGGTCCGAGTCGAAATCATGAGAGAAATTTAGATTTTAAAATGTCAAATTTATCTACTTCAATTTAGATTTAAAGTTTATTCAAATTGACCTTGAAAAACTAAATAGTAACTAATAAAATTGAACAAAAAAATATTTAAATATTTAATTTTTTTTTAACTTATATAAATTAAACAAAAAGTTGAATTCAAGAAACTCAAATAAAAAGTAACTGCACAACACCTACATGAATAATTAAATACTCTTATAATCAAATATAAAAAGAGAAGAGGATAACGATAGGGCACTCGTTCTTAATGAATCCATCAATGAGGACTTGGCCCAGGCGTAGACTTGGCCGTCTGAACATTTGAAAATAGAGACGATCCATTTAAGTCTCTCTTTCAATGTTTCATTTTATTTTAATATTGATATTCTAGAGAAATTTCTTTTATTACTATTAAGTAACTATATAATGTATTACTAGTCAAACTAAAATTTAATAAAATAAGTTTCTAGTAAGTATTGTTGCTTGTTAAGAAAAATGTTACGTTAATAAGGGTCTAGTACAATGAAAAAAAGGAGTATGATGCTGTTTAGCATGTAAATTTAATTGAACTTTTATCGAAATTACGTTAAGATTTAGACAATTTTGAGTTGTAAAAGTAGTTAATTAAGTAGCTACGTCCGAGTTAGCACATATATATATGGCGTATTATTTTTCCACTGTTTATGGTGACAGCATTTAAAAAAATAATTTAAGTTGATAAATATACATGTCTTTACTCTTAAATTATAAGTATTAAATATAATAATAACTTCGATGTACATATTATCATGTCATCCTTGAATACCTAATTTTTTTTCTTCCATTCTTTGACTATCTAAATCGCAGTAATAATTGAGAAAAAGATTCTCCACAAAGTCATCGTAATATATAAAGTTAGGTATTAGAAATAATAAAGTTAAGATGCGTCCAAATAAACAATTTTGCGTGCTCTTTTTACATGTTCAAAGCTATTTTATATATCATTTTAGATCAGAACTTTTCTATGTTGATGGTCGTAAAATCTTTTTTGTGAAACTAATAACTACTTTAATATGTCTATTCTATGAAAACTGCTCCTACCGACACCATTAATTTGGACTCCAATTCCCTTTTAATTAATTACCCACATCCTCAAATCCACCGGGCATGTCATTGATCATACACTAAAATAAAAGACATTTAATTATAGCAAAAAATTTCTTTTACCGATAATATTATGTATCGTCATAAAAATATTTAATGATAGTTGAATTGACAATATTTCTGTACGTAGAATTCTAGTTATAAATACTTATATTATGTTATTACCACTGAATATAATGTAATATACCGTAAAATAATTAATGTCACAGAATACTTTATTTTGTTGGGATGACAAAGAACTGATTTTAGTTTAAGAACAACTTTTATCTATGCTTATTAATTAGAGATAAGTACTAATTTTCCTAGTTTAAAAGAGAGAGGGTAAAGTTTGATAAAACAAAATTAGTAAGTTTAAGAGTTCATAAGGCTACCATTTTTGAGATGAACTCTTTACACTATAGTCTAGTTTAATATAAAAGAGGCATAAGTTTGGAAAATTTTACTACTTTTCGTGCTCTAACAATTTCCTTAACCAAAACAAGTTCCCTTTCATTCTGTAATGGAAACAATTTTTCCATTTATTCTTTGCCTAGTAGGCTAGTATAGAATAGGATCGTATATCAATATTAAACAATGCAGAGAGAGACCAATCTCCATGTTGCGCCCAAAGTGTGACATAATGATCCATCAAGTTGGTAAATTCAAAATCTTAACTAATCGAATTCAATACTCATAAATTCAAAATCTTAACTATGCCTTTGATACTCACGAGCTCGAACACTGAATTTTACTCAAAATTTAAACAGGGTTACCTGTATGGCCTGATGAAGCTGCAGCATGTAATGAAGTAGTGGACATATCAACTTCCAGCATCAACAACATTTTGACATCATTTAACAAATGCCTAACCACTTCAATCCTTCCTCTTTCACATGCTACATAAAGCACACTCTTATCCCACATATTTGTCTTATAAGCAACCCATGGATCATTCTCAAGTAGAATCCTCACAATTTCTAGTCTCCCTTCTCTACATGCTTCATGCAAGGGGGTCTCCAAATCTCGGTTCTCCGCGGACACCATCTCCGGGAACAACTTTACAATCTCCTTAACCAATTCAACATGCCCAAATCTAGAAGCTAGGTGCAATATGGTGTGTAGTGACCCCTCAATGGTTTGTTTTATTATGTTTGCATCTTCTTCAATGAGTTTTTGAATGGCTTCAACATCTCCCCTGAAAACTGCTTCATTCAGCCGCCGGTCCATTTTTCAATTTTAGTTAGAAGTGTTTGATGGAAAACTAAATATAGTGTGTATTTATCATGGGGGACTCACTATTTATACAAACTTTTAAGTCAATTTTTTTCCACAATAGCAGCAACCAAGAAGATTCCTAGCTAAGGGACTTGTATAGCGTGTTCTTTTGTTTCATTGTCATTACACATATATATATTTGGCGGACGTCTCTTCTAGTGTTAAGTCCTCCCATAATATTTATCTCAAATATTTTTTTTACCTATATATGTACCAAGCACGCACACACGAAAAAAAAGAAGAAGAAAGAAAGTGAGAAATAGAAGGCATCAAAAAATCTCACGAAGCTCTATGTTACTTCTCTTGTTCTTTTTCATTGGCCATGCATATTATATGGAACCCTTGAAACCTCCCATCAAATTGTGTGATCTATTTTTCTTCAGATCATATTCTTGTATTGTACCATGAGCATTGAGCTTGGTATTTTAGAACGTAACAAAGGTAGTGAACTTGATTATTGACCTTAACACGTGTCTTTAACCCTTTTCACAAATTTATTATTAATCAAAATTGCAATGTTTTCAGTAAGCACCTTTTACAATCTAGTGTTAAGTAAATCGGTAATTAAGTTAAAATAGATAGTAGTATACTAAAATAAATTTGGAATTTTTAATTTTTATATCGTGCCATGTGATTAAATATTTTATCTTAGGAAATATAGCTATTTTGCTCCTTGAATTATTATTACATTCTCATTTTAATATTTTTGTGTTATTTTGACTAATTATATTTAATTTTTAATTATTACTTTCTCCGTCCTATTTTAACTTAATTTATAAGGCAATGCACATATATTAAGAAAAATATTCAAAAGTAAAATTTAAATCATACTTTCTATTATTGTCCTTTCAATAAATGTAAGAGCAAATATTAAAAAAATTTAAATATTTATCTTGAATTTTGAATAAATCAATTACTTTGAATATTAAAAAAATATAATAAATAATTTTTAAGTTATTTTGAGACGGAGAAGGCATAAAGCTGTGCTTTTGACCCAGAGAACTTATGTTAAGAAACTTAACAGAATTTATTATTTAAAAACAGGAAATTAAATAAAGAAAAAGGTGGAGCATTAGAATGTGACAGAGTAAAGGGTTCCTTCTTGGAAATTCCCCAGAATATATATATATAAAAGATGAAAAACTGAAGAAGTAAAGCCTGTTCTGAAGAATTAGTATTGAAAATTCAAAGAACTAGAAGCTTGTTTCAATAAATCTATGTTTTATATTTACTTCAATCAATTGCCTTGAGACTTCGTTTCTTAATAATTTTCTTTTCTTTGACTGATGTAAAGGAAGGTTATTTGAATTCAATTTGCAACAAAATTCGATCACAAAGCAAAATATAAAGAAATATAATTTTATTGATTCTTCCTTTGATTCTTCTCTTAGATACTTTTGGAATGTAATATGATTTTGATTTTCTTAAATATATTTTGATCTCTTCATAAATATTTCTATAATTTGTGGGATATTTGAGATTTCAATCTCTTTATGAATATCCAAAAATTTATGAGATATTTAAAATTTTTAATCTATTTATAAATATCTCCATAATTTAAAGAATATTTGATATACCTTTTTTAAAAAATATACTTTTTAAAAAATTTATCCCGTAAAATTCTACAAAATTTCAATGTCTACACTAGCTATCACTTAAAGTAAGGTTGTGGCTTAACGTGTGAAAGCCCATTTTCACCAATTTATTCTTATCTTTCTTTATTGAAAAGATGAGGAAAAAAATGATTTTCTGTAAAAAAAAATGTTAATTCTTACAAAACTAAATAGATAAGGTCGGAATGTGAAGAAGAGAAGAAACGAGATGGTGGCGGCTTTTATTTTTATGATTTAAGAGAAGACGACAAATGACCTACTCTCTCTAATGCTTTATTTTAAGATTTCTGTTTTTGTGTAATATTTTTAATTTCTTACTCTCTGATCCCTCAATATATGTTATTTCATAAAATTAATATATAAATGATATTATTTTTTCTATTTTTCTTTTAATAGTTAATTGGCTTTAAAAAATATATTTGATTAATTAAAACTAAAAAAAAGGACAAACTAGTAAAATCATATTTTTTCTAAATGAAAGTGTCATACAAAAAGTGACATATAAACAGAATCAAAGGGAGTAAAAAAAAAGATTTTCTTAATGAGAGGAAATAAATTTGCTATCTAATAAGAGGCTACGAAAGCTGCTGAAGCTATTAAACAATATGCCTGCTTTAGCTGCTTAATTTTATATTTCTTTAAGTGCTTCAACTATGATTTTATTATATTACCTCTAAGAAGACATTTTTATTGATTCCGCTCTTAATATCCAGTGTGAACATATCCACACTAGTATCTCTAATCTATGGACTATTATTTCTCACTTGGAAAATACCTCATAATTCACAAAGGGAGACATCAATATCAATCAAATATGACCTCACCTCTTGCATCAACACTTTCTTCATTAAAATTTACTTTTTTTGGTTGACTCGAAAGTCGTTCATACTTTTGTTTTATTTATGCCACCCAAATCTTGCTTAGAGCAATGACGGGCACATAATTTAGTACGATCAAATTCTATTTATTTATATTTTTAGATGGTGTAAATAGTCTCTGACTTTGAGTTGGATTAATGAAAAAAGAAGACATTTTGTCCCATACTGAAAAGGAGAAAAAAAGAATTTATTTGGTATATAAATACAAAAACATTTTTATATTAAGCTTAAAAAGATGAAAAAGGCATAATATCAATCAACTTCAACGTTGGCCTTTTAATCTAATAACTTGATTAAATTTGGAGTAATCTTTTTTCTAGATATTTTTGGCCAGTTTTTCTTTAAGGCAACAATTCCAGTGGAAACTGATTGTGAGCATATTTATACATTCAAATAAATTTTATTCATGTTTTAGCTAAATTTCGAGGACCAATTTTATGATATATTTCATATATATCGAGTATAATTAATATGGATGAGCTAATATATGTGATTTAAGCTTATTTCGATTTAAATCACAGGGAGAATCAACCCAAAAGAATTTTAAAAAAAATCAAAGCATTTCGAACGAAAATGAAAGCTAAGGAAGTGTTAAAAAAGTATTTGTAGCCTGGGAAAAACACTATGCGATGGACCAAGCAGACCGGATCCCAAGCCTGCATTGGAAGTCGTGGTGCGCTCTAGGTGTTCTGTGAATATATTTTTACAAGTCAAAATCGAGATCAACTAGATTATTTTATATCACTATAAATAGAATATATGAACGATATTTTTAGAGTTACGAACGGTTACGTTTTGTCACTAGTTGTTGTCAGTTACTGTGAGTTGATGAGATTATTTCAAAGTTGTTATTGTTGATCACTTTTTAGAAAGCCCATTTGCTGATATTCTGTTCTTGAATTATGATCGAACAAAATACACTCGTGCAAGTATTGAGATTGTATAATGATTTTTCAGGTCTTTTTTTTTTTTTCACTTTTCGATCTTTTCAGCGATTAGAGTTTTTGTGTACAGTAATCCCAAGTCATTTGTGACTTGTTGGAATTGACAGTTCAATTGCTTAATCGTTCATTTGGGTTTTATGTTTGTTTTCATGTGTTTGAAGCCTATGAAGTTTAAATGGTTGACTTCGGTCAAAACTTAAAGAAGATGACCTTATAATGGAAAATTCTGATAACTCCATCAACATTAGAATGATTCCTTAGATAGAAGGATGGTTGGCTCGATTCTCGAGGCTATGAGTGTGAGGTTTTGCCATTAGGTGTTTTAGTCTTTAAGCTTTGACCTAAAGTTGACTTTGGTCAATGAAATCATGTTTGGATGGAATGCGCAATTAGCTCTGGAATATTGAATTTGGTCTAGAACAATCTTTCTTGTATGTCCTGAGGCTTCCGATCTCATTTCGAGTCCTTTGGTGATTTTTGACTTAAAATGGTGCCTGAGCGTGAGACTCACTTTTTAACAACCCATCTTGAGATGAGATGTTCCACAACGACAAAACACAGGAGAGATACTGAGTATATAAGTAAAAGATTGGTCTATATACTGTGAGGCGCCTTTTGAGGTGAGCCCAAAGGGACAAATCTGTGATGGGTTAGGCCCAAGAGCGGACAATACGTGGGGCAAACCTCAGCGAGAACACTGAGTCCATAGAGGGGGTATATGTAACAACCCATCTGGAGATGAGATGTCCCACCTTTTGGGGTGAGCCCAAATGGACAAATCTGTGATGGGCTAGGCCCAAGAGCGGACAATACGTGGGGCAAACCTCAGCGAGGACGCTGAATCCATAGGGGGAGGGTGTATGTAACAACCCATCTTGAGATGAGATATCCCACATCGGCAAAACACAGGAGAGATGCTGGGTATATAAATAAATGACTGGTCTATATACAATTGCGGATAATAAGTCAATTTAATTAAAGATCCCCAAAATCTAATTGTCACGT
Source organism: Solanum clarkiae (assembly GCA_011800125.2). NCBI lineage: Eukaryota > Viridiplantae > Streptophyta > Magnoliopsida > Solanales > Solanaceae > Solanum > Solanum clarkiae. The sequence continues at coordinate 16,152,925 of JAABOM020000103.1, forward strand.
GCACAAACTTCTAATGTATTACAATAGATTCGAACCGGGATGACAAACAGCTACATCACACAATCTCCACAAGAAGCCTGAGACAAAGAAGAGTAGAGAGTATCACGATGAACCGGTCTCATAACCTACAAAAATATTGTAGAAACACACGGTACTCGATAATTGAACTACTAAACACAAAATTAAGTAATATAAAATTAAGCTTCTAATGTATTACAATAGATTCGAACCGGGATGACAAATAGCTACATCACACAATCTCCACAGGAAGCCTCAGACAAAGAAGAGTAGAGAGTATCACGACGAATCGGGCTCGTAACCTACAAAAATATTGTACCAAGGGGTGAGTACCAAACACACGGTACTCGACAAGTGAACTACTAAACACAAAATTAAGTAATATAGAATATAGGTACCCCCAACACTCCAACCAAACCCCCACAACTACAACCTGCATAAAATCAACCCAGCCTAACAGTTCACAATGTACATAACATATAGCTCAATAACTGCACCAGCTATTATATATCAACAATACAAGGGATCAAGTGCATATATCACAAGTTTCACAAAAGACACTCATAAGTTTATAATGATAATGAGGTGTAATGCAGTGCAGTGCAATACAATGTCAGGTATAATGATGCATGTCTGATCTAGTGATACACACCCGCTGTCTCATAGTCCGACACCCATAGGGGACTTCTAATCCATGAATCTGTCACGACGTACGATACTCCGCTCGAATCATAGTATCCATCATGACGTGCAACACATCCCTCAAATATAGTATCTGTCGCTGCGTGCGACACGTCCCTTGAAATGGTACATCCTTTTAAATTCTTATTCTTTTTCACTCCACATAATACTTATCATAAAAATCAATGCAAATAGAAATGTTTATACAATAATGAGAAAATGACTAATTTTAATACAATGCACAATTCACAACAACATAGTTTTAGTACAACATCAATACTAACCCAATACTTCAAAATCATACTCAACACCTCACACAAGGAAGCACAAGATTCTATATACTTAATAAAGGTTAAGAAATTCATTTGCCTTAGCCAAAGTCACGATCAATTAAGCACTTGAGTCTTCCCTTTCCGAAGAGAATTCATAGCACCACAATCTAATCGAATCAATAATAACAATAAGGTTTCAAAACTAACACCAAAATCTATAATAAAGTCTAGGGTTAAGTCTTCATTCCTCCAAACTTCACAAATCTAATAATTTCTATATAATATAATACCCTTATTATTAATTTTTCTATCCCAATATATAACAATTTTAATCACACTAAAATATCAAATTTTTACCAATGACCAGACAACTAATGCCATCATTGCTATATCAATTGGCATGGGTTTTCCCTTCTGCGATTCCCAATCAGTGGCCCCTTCCTCAATATTAATACGAAGGGAATATACATACAGACGTACATATTAAGAATTAACAACCAAAGGCACTAGGCAAAAGTGCAAACATTCCCTTTATTTTCTTGGAAGCTAAAAACATTGGCAAAGTAGCCACACACCCACACATTATTATATAAAGAAAAGAGAATTTCCATTTGTTTCTATATTATATTGCGCAACTTGTATGTATAGCAATTTAGAGGTCATCAACGTGGCAGTGGGCATATTCATTGCAATTTGTTACAATATGTAATCTACCCAGTTAACAAAAACTATTGTTTCCTACCCATACACTTAGAAATCACTTTGGATTTACACATTAGGCACATATAGTCCTTACCTGATGTCAACATTTGTGTTGCCGCTGCAGTTGCAGTAGGTTCTTGTCGCTCAACCCTCGCTTCTCTTCTCTTTGTGTTTCAGCCGCTTCTACTCAATAATTATTTTATATCCTTATTTACTTAAATCTATTATTTTCCACGAGTTATATAACATAAAGTATTACTAAATTAAAAATTTAGTCCACTAATTATGTCCATTATCTAAATTTTTTCGTAAACTAAATAGTCATAGTTATTGAATAGTCTAAGGTACCCATTTAAAATATTTCAAGATAAATTTTATAGGAAATCAAGAGGACTAATTCTAAAAAATGACCTAACGGGTCATTACATTATCCACCACTAAAAATTATATTCGTCCTCGAATATAAGGTAAAAGAGAGTACCTGAAGCTTCAAAGAGATGAGGGTACTTTGCATGCATGTCAGACTCCATCTCCCTAGTCGCCTCTCTAACTGGACGGTTCTTCCATTGTACCTTCACAGAAGCAATATCTTTGTTTCTAATCTTTTGGACATGTCTATCCAATATAGTTGTAGGCTCTTCCTCAAAGGACAAGTCTGGACTCAACATTACCAAATCAAATGAGAGTATATGAGACTCGTCTGCCACATACTTCCGGAGCATAGAGACATGAAACCCTGGATATGTAGATGATAAGCTAGGTGGTAAGGCCGGTCTATAGGCCACCTCTCCAACTCTCTCCAAAATCTCAAATGGGCCAATAAATCGAGGGTTAAGCTTTTCCTTCTTACCGAACCACATAACATCTTTCATAGGTGATACTCTAAGCCAAACATGATCTCCCTCCATAAACTCTAATGCTCAAACTGTCCTATTCTGCATAACTCTTCTATCGACTCTGAGCAGTCAACAACTTACCCTGAATCATACAGACTTGCTCCATAGCATCTCTAAGAAAGTTTGCATCTAATAAGTCTGTCTAAGTAGAATCAAACCAACCAATCGGAGATCTACACCGTCTACCATACAAAGCCTTGAATAGATCCATCTAAATACTGGAGTGATAGCTATTATTTTAAGCAAACTCTGTTAAGGGCAAATGTTGGTCCCAACGGGAACCAAAATCAATCACACACTCTCGAATCATGTCCTCCAAAACCTGAATAGTCTACTCAGACTGTCTATATATCTAAGGATGAAAGGCTGAAGTCATATCCAGCTGAGTACCTAGTCCATGCTGCAAGGCCCTTCAAAAATGTGAAGTAAAGACTGAACCCCGGTTAGAAATAGTAGAAACAAGCACATCATGCAAACTAACTATCTGACTGATGTAAATCTCAGCCAACTTCTCTACTGTATACTTAACCTTGACCGGAATGAAATGGGCAGACTTAGTCAATCGATCCATGACTACCCAGATAGAGTCATAACCACTCACGGTAGTAGGCAGGCCCACCACAAAATCCATGGTGATCCACTCCTACTTCCATATAGGAATGGGCATCCTCTGGAACTCACCTCCTGGTCGCTGGTACTCACACTTAACCTGCTGACAAGTCAAACACTTATCCACAAACTCTGAAATATCCTTTTTCATACCACACCACCAATAGTGCTGACTCAGGTCATGATACATCTTCGATGCTCCTGGATGAATGGAATAACGAGTACAATGAGCCTTATCAAGAATCAATCTAATCAAATTACCTACCTTAGGCACACAAAGTCAACCTCCAATCCTCAAAACACCATCAGGATCAAGCACCACTTCCTTAGCCTCTCCTCTGGTCACTTTGTCTCTAATGAGACATAACTTCTCATCCTCAAATTGATGCTCTCGAATCTAGTCCATCAAGGAAGAACGAGCCTCAATGAAAGCAAGTACACCACCCTCATCTGAAAGCTGTAACCTGACTAGGTCATTAGCTGGACGCTGAACATCCTTGGCCAAAGGTCGTTCCTCAACTCGAATGATGACTAGACTCCCTATGCTGGAAGTCTTTCTACTTAAGGCATCTGCCACCACATTAGCCTTCCCGGATGATATAAGATGGTCAAATTGTAGTCCTTTAGCAACTCATTCTACCTACGCTACCTCAAGTTCAGATCTCTTTGACTGAAAATATACTGAAGACTCCTATGATCAGTGAAGAACTCACAATGTATACCATATAAGTAATGACGCTATAACTTAAGCACGAAAACCACATGCGCTAGCTCTAAGTCATGGATGAGGTAGTTTTTCTCATGAACCTTCAATTGTCTAGAAGCATAGGCAATCACTTTCCCCTTTTGCATCAACACACCACCTAACCCAACTCCTGAAGCATCATAATATATAGTAAAGTCTACGCCTGCCTTAGGTAGTGTCAGAATGGGAGCTGAAGTCAATAATGTCTTGAGCTTTTGGAAGCTCGCCGCACACTCATCAGACCAATGAAAGGCTGCATTCTTCTGAGTCAACCTGGTCAATGGGGCTGTAATGGAAGAAAAACCTTGAATGAGCCGTCAGTAATACCCAGCTAACCCTATAAAACTGCGCATCTCGATAGCTAAAGTGGGCTTTGTCCAACCTCTAACTGCCTCAACCTTAGCCGGATCCACTCTAATCCTCTCCTTAGACACCACATGCCCTAAGAACACCACCGAATCAAGCCAGAACTCACACTTGGAGAATTTTACATATAACTTCTCCTCTCTCAACCTCTGTAGTACTATCCTTAAGTGATGAACATGATCAACCTCAATCTTGGAATATACCAAGATGTCATCAATGAATACTATCACAAAAGAATCTAAGTACGGATGAAACACCCTATTCATCAACTCCATGAACGCTATAGGGGTGTTAGTCAACCCAAAGGACATCACCAAAAATTCATAGTTGCCACAACGAATTCAAAAAGCTATCTTAGGGATATCTGATGCTCTAATTCTCAGCTGATGATAACCAGACCTCAAGTTAATCTTAGAGAACAATGCGGCTCTCTGAAGCTAATAAAACAAGTTATCAATACGGGGAAGAGGATATTTGTTCTTGATAGTCACTTTTTTCAGCTGCCTATAATCAATACACATCCTCATAGACTCATCCTTCTTTACAAATAAGACTGGAGCACCCCCAGGTGACACACTAGGACGAATAAACCTTTTGCTCAATAAATCTTGAAGTTGCTCCTTTAAATCCCTCAACTCAACTAGAGCCATTCGATATGGAGAGATGGAGATGAGCTGTATGCCCAGATCTAGATCAACAGGAAAGTCAATATACCTATCGGGAGGAACACCTAAAAGGTTAATAGGAAACACATTGACAAACTCTTGAACCACAGGAATAAACTCCATTGAAGGTAGATCAATATTAGTACCCTGAATAAAAGCTAAGTAAGATAAACACCCTTTATCAATCAATTTTTGAGCATGGATGTAAGAGATGACTTTGCTAGGATAAGAACCACTATCACCCTTCCACTCAATCTTTGGTACCCTGGGCATGGCCAAGGTCATAGTTTTCGCATAACAATAAAGAATAACATGATATGGGGAAAGTCAATCCATCCCTAAGATAACATCAAAATCTACCTTTTCCAGAATAATCACACACACATATATATATATATATATAGAGAGAGAGATATATCCAAGTATTATACTCAGCTAGAGAAACAAGACAGGATCGATACACTTGATCCACCACTAAAGGCTTACCTACTGGTTTAGAAACATTTATGGGTACAGGCATATGATCACATAACAAGTTGAATCCAGATAAAAAGGAGGATGACACATAGGAGTAGGTAAATCCAGGATCAAATAATACAGACGCAGATCGATGACAAATCGAGATAATACATGTGATGACTGCATCAGAAGCCTCTTTCTCAGGCCTTCCTAAAAATGCATAACAATGTGATCCCCTACCACGACCTGTCTGACAAATGCCTCTACCCCCACTCTGCGAAACTATGGCACCACTCGCCCCTCTACCTGAAGTGCGACCACCTCTATCTGTCTAAGCTCTGCCTCACCTTCTCTATAGTGGTGGGGTCGGTGGTCTAGTCTGAATTGAAGATCTGGGATGGGGCCCACCTTGTCCCCCCTGTTAAGAGATATTATCATATCAAGTGATCAGGATCTCCATAACCATAATGAAATCTCTGACTCTAGGACTGACATGCTGATCCTGACGATCTACGATAACTGTCTCACCCTATAGATCCACGATATGTCTGACCACCCTCAGAAGCAGGTAATGATGCATGAACTGGTCCTTGACGCTTGGATGAGCCACACCCTCTATAGAACCCTCTACCTCCAAATGAGGTACCAGAAAATTGACCGGGTGCACGGGCCCTCTTAGGGTCTTCAAACTCTTATCTCTCCATCAACTTTGCCTCCTTAGCAGTACTCACAACAGACAAACTAGAAAGAGGCTCCATCTCTAAATACTCTAAACACTACCTATCGAATAGAATAGGTCAATCCTCTCACAAACCTGTGAACTTTCTCTGTCTCATTTGGAATAATGGCTGCAACATATCTAGATAATTGACAGAAATAAGTCTCATGCTCGGTGACTGATAAGCCATCCTGCCTCAGACTCTCAAATCTCAACCGAATCTCCTCCGTCACGCTCCAAGGGACAAATCGATCATAAAAAGCACCAAAGAACATCTCCCAAGACACTGTGGGAGATCCCACAGGCAAAGATCCTGAATATGTCCTCCACCATTCTCTGGCTGGCCCACAAAGCTGAAGAGTAACTTATCGAACTCCGTGTGACTCAACTAAGCCATCAATATCCAACAACTCCCTACAAGTAGTCAGAAGCTCATGATCACCCTCTATCCTTCCACCCTGAAATTGAGGTGGGTTTATCTTCTTGAACATCTCATAGTAGCGCTGCTCATTCTCAGTCAATATAGGCAATGGTGTACCCCGAACCTCAATAGCTGGTGTAGGATCAATCTTAACTCTAGTACTCGCTGGTGGCTACTCCACCTGATCGTGAACCAGGGAAACATGATGTTGATCTAGAGTCTGAGCTCCTCCTCCGGTCTGAGAACCGCCTGGCATGTCTGTCGTATTACCACTTGGGGAAAAACTCTTAATGTACATTCAACACCCTCAATAAGGTATCCTGCAACAAAGGTGAGGCTACATGCTCTGAAGGAGCCTGGTTCCTCTGAGGTCAACCGTAGGCTCTGAAGAAACCTCCCTAGCACGACCTCTCGCTGGTAATGTTCCACGAACACGACCTCTAGCTCGAGCTCTACACCTACCTCTAATTGGGGCCTCAATAATTGTCTCAGGAGCTGCCTCACCTCTACCACCAATAGTAGCTCTAGTCCTTGCCATCTGTCAAAAGAACATGGGCATAGCTCAGTACTAACGAATATAACCATGCACGATAATAGAGAACAAATAAATGGAAGTTTTCTAACAATCTTCATAGCCTCTCAAAGATAAGTATAGACGTCTCCATACCGATCCTTGAGACTCTACTAAGACTCAACTTGTATGCACGTAAGACCTATGAACCTGGGCTTTAATACCAACTGTCATGACCCAAAAATGGACGTGATAGCACTCGTCTTATCCCACCTAGATAAGTCAGCCTACAACTCAACTATAACATTAAGAATGCAAAATTATAATAAAAATGAAAGTTTAATTGCGGATAATAAGTCAACTTAATTAAAAATCCCTAAAACCAGGTTGTCACATACACAAGCTTCTAATGTTTTACAATAGATTCAAAAGAAAACACAATTATCAAATGATATTGTCTCTAGAATAGAACAAAATGATAAATAGGAGTGAAAAGTCAGCTGGGATGGCAAACAACTACCTCACACAATCTCCACAGGAAGCCTCAGAAGGAAGAGCAGAGAGTATCACGATGAACCGGGATCATAACCTACAAAAATGTTGTAGCAAGGGGTGAGTACCAAACACACGATACTCAACAAGTGAACTACTAAACACAAAATTAAGTAATATAGAATATAGGTATCCCTAACACTCCAACCAAACCCCCACAACTAGAACCTGCATAAAATCAGCCCAACCTAATAGTTCACAATGTACATAGTATATAGCTTAATAACCACACCAACTATTATATATCAACAACACAAGGGATCAAGTGCATATATCACAAGTTTCACAAAATGCACTCATTAGTTTATAAATGATAATGAGGTGTAATGCAGTGCAATGCAATATCAGGTATAATGATGCATGTCTGACCTAGTTATACACACCCGTTGTATCACAGTCTGGGACCCATGGGGGACTTCTAGTCCATGCATCCGTCGCAGCGTGCGACACGATCCTCGAATCATACTATCTGCCACAGTGTGCGATACGTCACTCGAATATAGTATCTGTCGCCGCATGCAACACGTCTCTCAAAATGTTACATCCTCTTTAATTCTTATTCTTTTTTAGTCCACATAATAGTTGTCACAAAAGTCAATGCAAATATAAATATTTACACAATAATGAGAAAATGACTAATTTTAATACAATGCACAATTTACAACAACATAGTTTTGGTACAACATCAATATTAGCCCAATATTTCAAAATCATACTCAACACCTCACACAAGGAAGCACAAGATTCTATATACTTAATAAAGGTTAAGAAATTCACTTGCCTTAGCCAAAGTCACGATCAATTAAGCACTTGAGTCTTCCCCTTCCGAATAGAATTCATAGCACCACAATCTAATCGAATCAATAATAACAATAAGGTTTCAAAACTAACACCAAAGTCTATAATAAAATCTAGGGTTAAGTCTTCATTCCTCCAAACTTCACAAATCTAATAACTTCTATGTAATATAATACCCCTATTATTAAATTTTCTATCCCAATATATAATAATTTTGGTCACACTAAAATATCAAATTCTTACCAACCAGACAACTAACGTCGTCATTGCTATATCAATTGACATGGCTTTGCCTTTCTGTGACTTACAACCAGTCGTCCGTCCCCCAATATTAATACGAATGGAATATACATACAGACGTACATACTAAGAATTAATAACCAAAGGCACTAGGAAAAAGTGCAAACATTCCCTTTGTTTTCTTGGAAGCCAAAAATATTGGCAAAGTAGCCATACACCCACACATTATTATATAAAGAAAAGAGAATTTCCATTTGTTTCAATATTATATTGCGCAACTTGTATGCATAGCAATTTAGAGGTCATCAACGTGGCAGTGGGCATATTCATTACAATTTGTCACAATATGTAATCTACCCAGTTAACAAAAACTATTATTTGCTACCCATAAACCTAAGAATCACTTTGGATTTACACATTAGACACATATAGTTCTTACCTGACGTCAACGTTTGTGTTGCCGCTGCAGTTGCGGTAGTTTCTTGTCGCTCAACCCTTGCTTCTCTTCTCTTTGTGTTTCAGCCGCTTCTATTTAATAATTATTTTATATTCTTATTTACTTAAATCTATTATTTTTTCATGAGTTCCATAACTTAAAAATATTATTAAATATTAACAATTTAGTCCACTAATTAAGTATATTATCTAAATTTTTTCGTAAACTAAATAGTCATAGTTATTGAATAGTCTAAGGTAGCCATTTAAAATATTTTGAGATAAATTTTATAGGAAATCAAGAGGATTAATTCTCAAAAATGGCCTAATGGGTCATTACAGGACAATACTTCACAGTGTTCGGCCAGGTCGTTATATTCATCCATCTTGATACAGGGCTTCGGTCCTTCTTGATACTTGATTATGTTTGGTGTGACGATATGACTTACATATTACACGAAACTTTTCATTTGAATGTCTTGTAAAAATTATTCCAGGAACTCTTGATACTTAGATCATTAAATATCCTACTTGATAGTATTGATATACTTGTTCACTTGGTCTATTTACTGTATTTCAATTGTGTTGCCCTTTGACTTACGGAGGGTAAATTAAGGGATGTAAGGCTCTCAGCTTTTAGCTTTTACACCACTAAGCTTCATACTTAGAGATAGTTGTTTCAATCATAAGGAATACCCGAGGTAATGCTTGAGGATGACCACTGAAGATAAATTTTGGGAGCAGTGCAGAAGATCATATTTGCATTTAAAGATAGATATTGTAGTAGTTTTGAGACATGTACATAGTTCTCCTATTCCATATATACATATAAAATTGAAAGGCTAGTGTAAGTTAAGGCACCATGGTTTGTAACCTTAAGTTTTGGCTTGTTTAGTTAAATTTGAGCCGGCGAGCTTATTTCTATAGTAAAATGCCAGTTATGTTAAGATGATTGTATGAAACGAAACTAGTACATTTTATGTTCTTGGATTTTAACATTGGTAATACTTTTCAGCATGCTACAACATTATGGACAATATATGAATATCTCGTAAGATAGTAGTTTAAATTACTTGGAAGGTACTTACGTCAAAAACTTGAGCTGGAAATCAACTTTAGAACGAAATCCTATACCTTTAACTGTTTTGAATTCATTACTTGAATATGATTAATATGTCATGTGTTAAATCCTTCATATGCTAGTAAGTTCTATGTAAGCTTAGAACGTACAGAAGTGACATCCTCCCATGAGAGTTGCCACAGTGTAAATTCAATTATCAAGAGAACCAAGAACCATATTAAGAGTGATAGTTCGTGCATAAATGGGCTGCTTCCATACTTAGGATGGACCAAAAATTCACAAGCAAGATGACAATTGATCCAAATAAGAGGCATGCCAATGGTGACAAAGTCACAATCATAAGAAGGACAAATTCCACAAGGATGTCAAGTGATCAGACAATTCGTACTAATGGGTGAATTAAGCGAGTATATATCACCACAACAAGATAAAATGACAAGAACAAGAATATAGATGAGATACCAAGATAATATTTAAATGTACCAGTAGGTAACAAAGGCACAAGAATAAGTTTTTACACGAACCTGAACCTTTTAGCACGCAACCGACCCTACCGAGTTCAAGTCGTGGATCAATAGGACATCCGTTTCTTCTATCAATTTCTTTAAGATTGTACAAGAGTATGAGCACCTTAATATTCATTCACATGCTCATTTAATATTCAACACTTTCAACAGGTAGAAACTAATAAGATAAATGCCAAAACTGAGTCCTATTTCTACAAATCATACTCTTCTCGGCAGCTTTACTGCCTTGCAATGCAACTAGATTTTGAATTGGTAAATGGAAAAACTAGGCTTTCTTGCCTATATTAAAACTGTAGATATATGAATATAGGTTGCAAAGGATCAAGAATCACTTAACATACCCTTTGTACAAGTATTTACAATTGAAATACTAACAGCACATCCCTAGAGATTTCTATGTCAAAACTCTGGATAGAACTTGTCCTAACTTATGTCCACTGTTTTGAATCCATAACTATAAAATTAGGTCCCAACATAAGCATAAGAGTTATAAATACATGTTTTGGGGTTGCAAAGAACTAAGAAACATCATAAATTACAACTCACACATCAATATATGATTAAAATACTAACAACAGTACATAGAAGGCTTCTCAGACGAAAAACTGGCGAGAACTTTCACTGTGTTTCACGCCTTCTTTCGATATTATACAAGTGGATTCAGATTTTCACATAAACATAAAAGTTGTAGGTATGTGAATTAGCTTTCCAAAAATATATTTACACATTAAAAACACAACTATATACAATGAGATATTCCATAATTACTATATACTATGCAATTTAAAGACAGAATTCAACCACTTACCAATGGATAGGAGATTTCTCAACTTTGCTTCAAGAAACTGATTTATTTTGTATATATTTGTCAAATATAAGGTTATGAGAGAGTTATAAGCTTTTATAAAGTCATTAAACTGACTTAGTTTGGGGAAAACATATTTTATGTCAAAAACATCTTAAGAAAAAAATGGTCCAATAAGATGGCTACCCTAATCTTATATTTTTCCTTCCTTAATTATTTTGTTCACACATAATAGTTATTATTAAGGTTTATTTAATATGTATAATTGCATAAAAGTAAATAAATTGCACCAAAATGAACTCCTCCCTCATTCATTTCTACGATTCAAGAAAATCAATTTTTCTAACGACAAAAACTCAAGTCAATGAGTTGTGAAGTAAGAGTTGATTTTATCTTGAGGGAATTCCTATTTAAAAGTGAATACTTTATTTAATAATAAGGTCTTTATACACTTTTTGTCAAGATGATCTTTGTTGAAATTTTTAATTGCATCATTGAGTCCAAATGTTGAACTCGGTAGGGTAGCATAGTTTGTTTATGTGCACAGAGTTTCAAACTATTTCCGAGAACCTCGTCGGAGAATTTTTAACTTGGCAAACCAATTGATGTAATTCAACTGGTACATGTCAGGAAGACCTTTACAATCCTTGGCCTTGATGGCTACATTCGCAATGTGGTATAGGTCAGACCTCCACGATCGTGTGGCCATTGACTGCGATAGTGAGGTGGTGAGGCCTTGTTTTCTGTGATCACGGGTAGCCACCCGCAAGTTCGGGATTCTTTGCCAGGGAGTGGGTTGCAATAGTGGGCCTAGTACTTGACGGTTATAATGAATACTTTGACTGATCTTTTAATTAATCAAGACTAGTCATGGTCCAACCCAACCACATATATTTATTTTGCAATTTCTCAAGTTTGCGAGCTCCATTTTAGGCGATTGCTAATCCTAAAGTTCATATTAATCATGGACACATGTTAGCATGTTCGGTGAAGTGTAAAAGGTATTATGTGAAGGTAAATTCCGCCTTAAAGTGGCTATCCGGTCCTTGTTCATTTGCTTTATTGTGAATTTTATTTTATGATTTAATTTATCCTATTTCTATGCATCAAACTGTGTCCCATTTTGAGGTACAAGCTCAATTGTTCATTTAGAATCTTTTCACGGAGTTGATTTTGAAATTTCATTATGAGTTTCATAATCCTATTTTAGATCCAATTTTGGCTGTCTCTGAAAAATACAATTTTGATGTCAAAATACCTTTATTGATGTGGTGATCAATATTTTGATAGCTTGATAGTATTTAAATGTGACTCAAGTGTGGATAACTATTGTCAAGTAGATTTGAAGTGCACATGATTGACTTCGAGGTAGGCAACAACTTCCTTTTTGACTAAGCTCTTTTTGATATTGTTTAGTATAAATTTTTTGTAAATTTAGACTGTAATTTCTTTTTCTTCGATTCGATCCACTTTGTAACTTCCGAGAAAGCCTTAGACTAGTATAGATCCTCGAAAACCTTTGTTTAGGTTAATCTTTATTTTGTATTCTGAGATAGCCTGTATTGATATCGTATCTATAAAAACTTTGTACTCTTATTTTGTGTATTAGAAACTCGATTGCTGACTGATGTCAGGTCTAATGGTGGATTCTTGTATATCTAGTATTCTATTTCTTCTTCTTATTTGGCAGCTTTTTGCTTCTTATTATTATCTTCCGCGTGGTAGTCCATTGCCTACAATTTTGTACTATGGGTTAGGCTTACCTATTGATGGGTTAGGGTAGATGTCATTATGGTCTAAGACTGTGAAAGTTGGTTTCAGAGGTCTAGATTGATTGGCATCATTGATAAGAGAGCAATGCCTAGTAGAGTCCTGTAGACCGGTGCGGAGACATTTGTATCCTAGCTTTGGGAGGCTAAAAGGCATTATTAGGGAACCCCATTGGCTCTTTATCATGTATTTTACTTTGGCTAAGTCTCTAAAATTGCTTCCTTGGAATTCACTCTCTCTTGGATGGATAGTAAGAGGTTACTGATGTACGCGATTAAGGCATTAACATATCCAATTAGTGGCAGATCCAAGATTTAAAGGCTGTAGGTGCTCATTTTCTTTAACATTAAGTTGCTTGCAATCACATAATATAAATATATAGCTACTTGGACATATCAATAAAAAAGTAAATGATAAAATAATGATTAATATTATCATAATAAAAATTAAACTTATAATCACAAGTCACAATGACCTACTAGTAATGTTACTATTACAAAAAGAGACTTCTAGTCTTAAAGTTATAATTGTGCTCGACGACTTTTTATATATTGAAAATGATGAATAATAACATCATTGCTTATAGTTGCGAATATCTTACACTCTACATAGCTAAACAAACAACCATTTAAAAATTCATCACCGATACTATTACGAAGTTTATTTTTGATGTAGTTCATGGATGAGAAAGCTCGTTCCATATAATCGGTAGCAACAGGAATAATGAGAGTCAATTTGATAAGAAAATAAACAAGTGGCTGAATTTGATGCAAACCTAACTTCACCAATAATTTAGCAAGGTCACTAATCCCCTTCAGGTTGAAGAACTTCTTATCAGAACCATGAGCGTAAACTATAAAACTATCAAGCTGACAACTGAGATCTCGAAGTCTATTGCTATCAATCTCATCCATATAATATTCAGCTAACCTCAATATCCTGCTTTTATCAAAGCTACCAAATGAATTGACTAGATTCAAGCTAGCCATTCCAAGAAGTAAGTCCCTACTCACAATATCAAAACGATTATTAAACTCTTGAAGATACAAATCAATAACAACTTAAAGTATCTCAACACATAAATGATGAGAATATGTAACATCAAGAGCTCTATGTTTCAACTTTCCTGGAAAGTAGCTATTATTCATCTACAGAATCATTATCTCATGCTTATCAGAAAAGATGAGACATCATTCATTAGTCAAATTCATTATTCCTCATATTTTGTAATTTTTGCTTTGTAAGAGCAAAAAATCTCATAGCATTGACAATATTTTGATCCATCCTTTGTAACGAGGAGCTTAACTCATTTGTCATCATTAGAACTTTCCATATCAAGTGCAACATAAATATAAAATTAAACTTCTTAATTACATTCACAAAATTTTTAGTGAGAAGTGTGTCAGTATAATTTGGACACTCAGTCCAGTAAATTCAAGCACATGAGTAACTGATGAAAATAGAACAATAAGGTTATCCAATATTCTATAATTAGAACCCCAATGAGTATCACCTGGACGTTAAAGTCCATGTTCTTGATTTAATCCTTGACCAATATGCACTTCACCTGATATAAGCAACTCCTCTAATTTTTTAGCTTGATATTCTTGAAGTAAATCCCCGCGTTTAAAAAATGTTCCAACAATATTTAACACATTAGTTACTAAACAAAAAAAATCATCTACATTTGAATCCTTCTTCACAAGAGCTACCAGTGTTAACTGTAATTGATGGGCAAAATAATGAATGTAATATGCCAATGAAGTCTCATTCAAAATCAAAGCCTTAAGACCATTTAGCTTCCCTTGTATGTTGCTAGTTCTGTCATAACCTTGTCCACGAGTCTGAGATGGACTTAATGAGTGACCTGAGAGAAAAGAGTAAATTTCCTCTTTTAATGAACGAGTATTAGTATTCCTAACATGAATAATACCAACAAATAGCTTTACTATTTCGTCTTTTTTGTTGATATATCTCAAAACAAGTGTCATTTGCTCCTTATGTGATATATCCTTTGATTCATCAACTAATATTCCAAAATAATCTTCATCTAAGTCTTCAATGATAGCTTTGATTGTTTCTTTAGGACAAGAATCAACAAAATATCCTTTTGAATACTTGGGGAATACATCATTTCATTTTTTGAAGCATTTTCTAAAATAACGCTTCGAACATTTTATCAATATCTCTATAATAAATCATTGAGCACAAATTCTTTAATCATGAAATTTGCATTTATTTCACAATTTAATTTTTCAATCAAGTAAGTTGGTAAGTGATAACAAAAAAAATTATATTTTATCTAAAAGGTATTGGAGTACTCAAAATGATATTTTTTAATCATAAATCACTTAGTATATGAGACTATAAATATGTTGATCAAGAACAAAAAAAAAAAAAAAACTTGAAAGTATTTTTTATAATATGAACAAGAAGAGTTGAAAATCTTAACCCTAGACATTAGTTTTCAAAATATTCTCTCTCTCTCTCTCTCTCTCTCTCTCTCTCTCTCTCCCTCTTTAATAATACCTAACTTTAATCAAAACATCAAATCTTATTACGTTACTTTTATATTTTAATTTTTTGAATAATAAATTTAATGGCTGACCTTGATCACATTCTTTGAAACAAGAAGAAGGGTTTTAATTTTTTTTTGAAGAAAAAGAAGAGAGTCGTTCAAGGTTTAAAGAAGAGGGCAAAGTGGAATAGTATTTTTTTGGGTTTAAAGAAAGAGGAAAAAAGTTTATATTAGAAATGAAATAGTAAAATTTTAAAAAA
>JAABOM020000103.1:16177970-16189282 GCA_011800125.2 Solanum clarkiae
ATGATTATATAAATATTTATAAATTATTTAGATAATAAATTATGTAATTTTTCTTTTTTGAATTTTATGTCCAGTCCTACATTATCACATATATTAAATATGAATAAAGAGAGTACTCTTTATCGTAATTTCTCTTTGGAATATCTTGTCTTCTTTTATTAATAAAGAGAAAAGCATATTAATGTATCATCCATTCCAAAAAAAATAGTGGAGTTCGATGTATAATGATCAAGCTATCTAATTATTTGATACTTACAAGCAACATTAATAATGCTAATCTCTCCGTAACAATTTCTTTTTTTTAGTTTCTTTGATAAAAATGAGAATTTTTCAAATTTGAAAATATTTTAATTTATATTTCTCATTTAATTATTAGAAATGTTTATAGCCACACGATGATATAACATATGTTTTAAGACTATTAACTTTAAAAATTAAAAGAATGACAAAGTTACTGATATATTCCTCGTAAATTTTTACTCGACTACAAATATATTCTTCGTATTTTAAAATTAAACACTTGCACTCCTTATTCTATGAAAATCCTAAAAAATATATTTAAACGTCCCTCTATAAATTATAATGGAAATAATATACAAAATCATGTTCATTTAACTAAGCAAATTTTAAAATATGAAAGGAAATAACAACCAAGAAGTTAATATATAATAAAGTATTATAATTTGAAGAAATACAAATAATGTCCATGTATAAAGTGCAGCAAGTAGTAAATCAGTAATATGTAGCCTTACAAAGATGCATATTCAAAGAATATTTATTCTTCTCAATCGAAAGTAAACATAAAATTGAACAATATTATTCATTCTCTTAAATTCTTTACATAAATAATGTAGTAAATTTTTATTTATACTTCTGATTTTTCTTTTATTAATTATATTTAATATAGTACATAATACTTAGTTACAAAATCATATTTTTTAGGAAAATATTCTTCAAGCTAATACTTCTCCCTGTTACTATGTTCTCCCTCCCACATCGATTGGAGGAAAATATATAAGGGGTTTTTCCCCTCTATAAATTGAAGTCTAGTTTCAAGAAATTAGATACACCTCTCACTTATCTTCTTATCGTCTAGGACATTTGTTTTTATTTCTCTTTTGTACTGTTAAAATTGTATTCTTTGGAGTGGAATAAAATTGACTTAGTTGTGTCTGACTCAAAAGTAGGTAAAAATATTTTTTACTGAACTTTATAAATTCGTTGTTCTTTTTATTTTTCCTCTTTTACTATTTTTTAGCAATTTTTATTTTTTGGATAGTGATTGTGAAACAATTACTCTATCCAGTTTGCTTTCGCAACAATTGTTATCAGAGCCAAGGTTTTGTCTGAGTATGCTCTGAGCCAAGGTTCTGTCTGAGTATGCTTTGTAGTTGCAGCATAGCCTGATCTTCTACATCAGAAAAGATTTTTTCTTGGGTTTGTATTGTTAAGATATTTTTCTTAGTATACTCTGTGGTTGCAGCATAGTCTGAACTTCCACATCAGAAAGGAATTATCTTGGTCTGTGTAGCCAACTATTAAATAGTATTTGTAATTGGGGAGGGAAATAAAGAAGTAACCATCTGTTGAAATTTTTGACATAATAGGACACTTTGGAATGTAGAAATATGAGGTCAAAGATGTCCTTTTTTAATAAGGATTAGATCTTGCTCTAGAAGAAGAGAAACCTGACAATATAGGAGATGCAGATTGGAGATACATCAATCGTGTTGCTTGTGGTACCATTCGGTCCTTTCGTGGAAGAGAATAGAAGTATCCATTCACAAAGTAAACCTCTGCTAGTAACTTATGAAAGGCATTGGAGTATAAAATTTTGAAGAAAAATATTCAAAATAAACTGTACATGAAAAAAAGAATATTTCACTTCACTTATGTTCCTGGTAGCGCAATGAATGATCATATCACCAGTCTCAACAAATTAGTTACAGATTTGTAAAATATAAATGTAACATTTATTGATGGTGATCTAGCGTTGATGTTGTTGTGCATCCCTTCCTGATGAGTACGAGCAGCTTGAAACTACTCTACTTTATGGGAGGGTGTAGAAAGAGAAGCATTAGTGACGAGAGGTCGTTCTCAAAATCAAATAAGAATGAAGAAGGGGAGATCTAAGTCAAGATCATCCAGACCCACAAAGATGAATGTGCCTTTTATCGAGAAAAAGGGTACTGGAAGAAATATTGTCCAAAGTTGAAAAAGAAAGCCAATACAAAAGCTGTCATGGATTCAAATATAGTCGATTGTGATGACTCTGATTTCTCGTTTGTTACAATAGAGCCATCCACATCATCTGATGTATGGTTGATGGACTCAGATTGTAGCTATCATACGTGTCCTAGTCAGGACTGGTTTGTTGATCTACAAGAAGGAGAATGTGGAGTTGTTCACACTGCAGACAATAGCCCTCTTATTGTATATGGTGTTGGTTCAATCTAATTAAAGAATCATGATGGATTATGCAGAATACTGACAGATGTTTGGTACGTACTAGATTTGAAGAAAAATCTCATCTCTGTAGGAGCCCTAGACTCAAAGGAGTTCAAAATCATTGCAGATAATGGAGTGATGAGAATATACTTGGTGCGCTGGTAGTACTGAAGGCTATTCGGAAGGACAATAATTTGTATTGCTATCATGGTAGTACAATTATTGGAACAGAAGCAGTAACATCCAATGTTGACAAAGAGGCAGGGGCAACCAGGCTATAGCATATGCGCTTGGGACATGCAGGAAGAAAATCCTTGAAAACCTTATCAGGTCAAGGATTGTTAAAGGTGTTAAATCTGGATACTTGGATTTTTGTGAGCATTGTGTGAAAGGAAAGCAAACAAGGGTTAAATTTGGAACAACTATCCATAATACGAAAGGTATTTTGGATTATGTTCACTCTGATATTTGGGGTGCTTTCAAAACACCTTCATTAGGTGGGAAACACTACTTTGTAACCTTTGTTGATGACTTTTCATGAAGAATATGGGTGTATACGATTAAGACTAAAGATGAAGTATTGAGAATCTTTCTCAAATTGAAGACGATGATAGAAGCTCAAAGTGGCAAAAAGATCGAGTGTCTTTGCACAGACAATGATGGAGAATACAAAAATGATCTTTTCCAGAAAGTTTGTGAAGAAAATGACATCGTTAGACATTTCACAATCAGAAATACACCACAACAGAATGGAGCAACGGAACGCATGAATCAAACTTTACTGGAGAAGATTCGGTGTATGTTGTCCAACGCTGGCTTGGGCAAAGAATTTTGGGCTAAGGCAATAACATATGGATGCCACATCATAAATTAATTGTCATCTACTGTAATTGGTGGGAAGACACCATTTGAAAAATGGTATGGAAAACCTGTTGCAGGTTATGACTCTTTACATGTATTTGACTCAATTACATATTATCATGTGAAAGAGTCAAAATTGGATCCAAAAGCTAAGAAGGCTATCTTTATGGGAATTACTTCTGGAGTCAAAGGATATCACCTATGACGTCCAAAGATAAGAAAAGTAATATTCAGCCGAGATGTTACTTTTGACGAATCTGCTATGATGAAAAAAGATTCAGATGAAGAAATAAAAGTAACTGATAGTGCTTCAAAGCAGGTGGAGTTTGAGGAAAAATTTATTTTTTCTCCACAAAAGCCAGATGAAGAAAAAATTGACGATTTGAAAGAAGAGTCAGTTGAGATGCAGGTTTCAACTCAGGAAACTAAACAAAAACTTGAGTCAATAGCAACCCATAAACCCAGAAGAACTGTCAAGAAGCCTATGCATCTCATCGACAAGATGGCATATGCAACCTCAGTTATTATTAATGACATTTCAATCACTTATAAAGAAGTTATCCAAAATCGTGAAGAAAAGTGAAAATTGCAATGAATGAGGAAATAAAGTCTCTTCATCAGAACAATACGTGAAAACTGGCCAACCTCCCAAAGGGCAAGAAAGCAATTGGGTGCAAATGGGTATATGCAAAGAAAGAAGGATTTCTTAACCAAAAAGATGTTCGCTACAAAGCAAGATTGGTGGCCAAAAGATATGCACAAAAGGAGGGAATTGATTATAATGAGATATTTTCTGCAGTCGTGGAATACTCCTCCATTAGAATTTTGTTGGCTTTGGTAGCGCAATTAGATTTAGAACTAGTTTAGATGGATGTAAAAACAACATTTTTACATGGTGATTTGGAATAGGAAATCTACATGACTCAGCCAGAAGGATTCAAAGTTGCAGGGAAAGAAAATATGGTGTGTAAATTTGAAAAATCTTTGTACGGATTGAAATAATGTCCAAGACAATAGTACAAAAGATTTGACAAGTTTATGCTGTGGCAGAAATACGTGAGAAGCAAATACGATCATTGTGTGTATTTGCGCAAGCTTAAGGATGGTTCTTTCATATATCTTCTCCTATATGTTGATGATATGTCAATAGCTTCCAAGAATTTAGGAAAAATTGAGAAGCTAAAAGCTCAACTAAGTAAGGAGTTCGGGATAAAGGATTTGGGAGATGCTAAGAAGATTCTCGGTATGGAGATAACAAGGGATAGACTTTCAAAGAAATTTTGTTTATCTCAGAAGGAATACTTAAAAAGGGTGATAGATGGATGAGTAAACTAAACTAGTTAGCACTCTATTGGCTCCCCATTTTAAGTTTAGTGTTGATACGTCGCCAAAGGATGAAGTTGAAAAAGCATATATGTCAAGGGTACTATTTGCAAGTGATGCTGGTAGCTTGATGTAGGCAATGGTTTGCACAACATCTGACATTTCACATGTTGTTGGGATTGTGAGCAGATATATGCACAATCCAGGAAGAGAACGTTGACAAGCTGTGAAATGAATTTTGGGGTATATTTGTAATACTGTGGACGTTGGGTTAGTTTTTGAGAAGGAAAAAAATTTGTGTGTAGTTGGATATTATGACTTTGACTATGCTGATGATCCGGACAAACGAAGGTCAACTGCTGGTTATGTGTTTACTTTTGCAAAAGCACCAGTTAGTTGGAGGTCTACTTTACAGTCAACAATTGTTTTGTCTACAACTGAGGCAGAGTATATGGTGATTACAGAGGCTGTGAAGGATGAAATTTAGATTCAAGGATTGCTTAAAGAACTTGGTATCAAACAAAAAGCTATTATAATATTTTGTGATAGTCAAAACGCTATTCGATTAGCGAAAAATCAAGTTTATCATACAAGAATAAAGCACATTGATGTTCGGTATCACTTTATACGAGAAATCATAGAAGAAGGTGGAGTCATAGTGCAGAAAATCAAGACTACAGAGAATCCTGCTGATATAAAAAAGTGATGACTGCGATCAAGTTTGCACATTGTTTGGACTTAATCAACATTGTTGAACATTGATGTTCAAAAGTTGAAGACACAATTAAAATTTGTTATTGAGAGAATTGAAGATGTGGGATGGCCAAGATGGAGATTTGTTACTATGTTGTCCCTCCCACATCGGTTGGAGGAAAATATGTAAGGGGTTTCCCCCCTAATAAATTGAAGTCTAGTCTTTAGGAATTAGACATACCTCTCACTTGCCTTCTCATCTTCTAAGACATTTGTTTTTCTTTTTCTGTTGTAGTATTTGTCAGTTGTGTCTGAGGATGTAGGTAAAAATATTTTTTATCGAACCTCGTAAAATTTATTGTTCTTTTTATTTTTCCTCTTTTACTATTTTTTAGCGGCTTTTGTTTTTTTGGTGGCTTTTATTTTTTGAGTTAGTAATTGTGAAATAAATACTCTACCCAGTTTGCTTCCACAATTCTCCCATGTTCAATAATACTTGTCCACTTTATGAAATCAAGAGATAATTTTACACTTAGTTCCTAATTTGCCCTTATCATTAATGATAGTCATTTTTCTATTTCATTTTATAATGATAGTCATTTGTCTATTTCATTTTCAAGACATTGTATTTATTATATTCAATTTGGTAAAATTACCCTTATCATTTACTGCTTCTTGATCCCTATGTTAAGTCAACAGGAGACAAGTAAAGATGGATTGATCCCTATGATAAGTCAACAGGAGACAAGTAAAGATGGATGGAGAGAGTATATTTGTACAGAATTTCCATAGTATTGGACCAATACGTATTCATCATTTCCAAAAAAAAAAAAAAAAAAAAAAAAAAACCTTTCCTTTCTTCTTTAACTCTTATTTTGAAACTCAAAGGCAATATGGATCCCATGTTTTCATTTCTGTTATTATGTAACTACTACTCTACCAGCATGATGTTGGAAACACGCTAAGCAATAGTGGAATGAGCAAGCATAAGTAAGCTCCCATACTCCAAGTTTTCTCCTCTTTTTTACTTTTGGGGCAAGGGATAATGTTATGTTGGAAGACTTACAAGCCAAATTCACTTTTTAAAAATTGGTTGGTACGTCTTTGAATTATATTCAACAGTTTAGTTTTGGATAGAGAAAAGTAATCCGAGTAACATATGAAAAAAGTTAAAATCCTTGTCTAGACAATAAGATTCGTGTCGAAGAAATATAATCAACAAATAAAAATATCTCAATTTATTTCAATTTGTAAGTTTACAATCTTTATGAATCCTTTGATTCGTCCTTTCAAATATAAATTCAAGGACTCTTGAGCTTGACCTTGAGCTTGATCTTGAATCTCGAATTTGTTGTTGAACTTAATCTTGAATTCAATGAATTTGAGTTTGTTCTTGAACTTGAATGCTTAAATGTCTCTCTAATTTTTTGCTAGAATTTTTGTGTTTTTTATGAATTATGAGACCCCCATTTATAGTTGTAGAATATGAGTTACAACAAGAATAAGCTTCTCTTTAGCTACTTAATTAGATTTAAGTGGCATGGTATATTGGGTCTCAACAAAGTGGTTTTGTTGTTTTGGCACATGACATGATCTCATTGACTTCTATGTTTCACTTGACATGTCACCCCATTTGACATGTGGCACCAAGATTGTCCTCTAGGATAAGATGATACTGAGCTTATCAAAGTGAGCTCATCTATTGTAGCTCAAATAAATTAATTTGACTTTAATTAAATTCAATTATATTAATTCATAATATTTATTTGAACTAATATATTCATAAATTTATTATAATTTAAAAAATTTTAAAATTCATGTTTAATAAATTTTAAATGATTACACCTGAATTTCAAATATATCTCATATTTGTCAAAATCATATACTTAAACACCCTAGTAAATGAAAGTATTTTTAAAGCTAATATTCATGTAGGATTTCCAACATTTAAAAGACTGAATTTTTTTAATTTTAATAAAAGATAAAAGAAATATATCTGCTACTGGCTACAGAGCCATACTGTAGAACTGTTCTGTAATTTGCTCTAAAGTTATCTGCATATCCATTTCCCCAAAAGCTGGAAAAGAAAAATCAATACGCTCACAAATTTGCCCAGTATTTTTGTTTCTTTCTTTCCTTTATAGTTAGTACTGCAGAAGAAGATATAATATTTAAGAAGAAAATAACACCACTAAACAAAAATTATCATTAAAGCAGTTTCTCAATGGAAGGGAAGCTGTAAAATGTGTAAATTTATTCATGCTGAATTACCTAAATTAATACAGAAAGAGCTCGCCTTGTGTGTTTGTTCCATTGAGAAAAAATAAATAAAATAAATAAATAAATTTGCTGAGTCCTACTTGGCTACAGCAGCAGCCATTTCAATTTTGCACCAAATGATATCAAAATGTCTGTCAATAGATAGCTTTTAAGAAATTCTGGAACTCTATTAAACGAATCGTTCACCCTGCTCTTGAGAGGTATGACTTGGCCAAATAGAGGACTTTCTCCTTCTGCTTCTTGTACTCATTATACCGCAGGAAGAAATAACTGATGTAGTCAAAATCGATGGGTGACATTTTCGCCTAAGAATGACAATAACAAAAAGATTAAAACGTGAGATTATTTTTGGCATTCTTTGGACTGCATCTAAAATGTAGCATAATAATAGTACCTGGATCAAAGACCAGAGAGCCCAGTAAAGGTGTGAAGCTAGCATGTAACTATTGCTCTCGACATATAAGGCTTCAAGGTCCTTGTCAGATACCTGTCATCAAAATAAAATTAGATATTCTTACCAATTATTCATGTTAAGTTCAACTGTTTTCTATTTGGTGGTAGACACCGTAGTACAGTAATGTTCCAAGTCTATTCTCATGGTAGACACAGTACTACAGTAGCCAGGGGCAGAGCTACCCTTGCCCGAGGGCTGTGCAGCGGCACCCCTTCGTCAAAAAATTACACTGTAAATATCGGTCAAAATTTGGTTTAATAAATATATATATGCAAGTGCTGACACCTCATGACACATGCTGAAAGATTAATGTAGTGGTTTAAGGGGTTGCAAAAATTGGCGTTCTACCACTGCTAGTAGCATAATAATACTTTTTGACTTTATATTTTGACACTCAATGAATATCCATGGCTCCACCACTGAATTACTAGCAATGTGTTTATGTTCCAGAAAACAAGATTGGCTAGGTACACTATTAGGAAAAGGGCCTCTTATTTCCAACACATCAATTGGTGGCATGTAAAATCTCTCTGGTGAAACATCCATAGGTGGCATGTAAAGTTTTGGTGATATTCCAAACTTGATTGGAAGAAAGTCTTACAACTTCTCTAGGGCACTAAATCAAGATACTATCTTAAAAGCTTTATTTTTGGTCAATTAGATTATGCCTTCTCCGAGATTGTTTAGCACATACGCTTTCTATGCATGAAACTCTCCATCGAGTTTGCTATATAAGTTACTCTGTAACGCTGGAATGTTTTCTGAAAATTTTTTGGGCTAAATAATTGTTTCAGAAATAATAGCACTACACAAGTTCCATCCTAGCTATGCAACATGCACAATTAAAGTATAAGAAGTTTTGAAATTTTCCTCATTTACCTCATTTGGTTGGTCAGAATTCAAATAGTGCCGGAAGAAATGAAACTGCTCATCCTTACTTGGATATCTACATATGGAACCATCTCCAATATTAGTCATCAGTTTCAAGAAAATATCACCATAAGATAGAGGGAAAAAAGAGGACCAAGGACGTCGAGAAAAGATGCAGAGAGGAAGACGCAACATACAAGCTGTAATCACAATCATAGCCAGCATATTCATTGAAGTGGTTCCCTATGTCAAATCCCCTGTAATTGTAGGATCCATACTCAAAATCAATGAGATACAGCTTTTCTGGATTTTAATAAACAGAAATGAGGTTAGTACAAACAGTTAAGTTCAGCATTTTAATCGTAACTAAGAGCATCATCAAACATTTTTCCAATATGACAACAGACACCAAGATCAAATTTAGAAATGTCAATCATTTGATGCAATGTAAAAAAAAGATTGAAAAATTAAAAAGAATCATTCAGATGTATTTCCTTGATGGGATAGACTAAAACGAGAGCAGGAGTTACCTGATAAAGTCCATTCAAAGACTTATGTTGAGTCTTTATCACAAGAGAATACGAGTCGTACCAGAGAAAATTAGATCCCCTTACTAAACATAAATAAAAACTTGAGAAAGGCAAACTAGCAATAGTGACAAAATATATGATCACAAGTCACAAGCATAAAATTTGCATGAGTAATACCAAATAGGATGTCCGCAATGTGCATAACCAATTAAGTGATTTAAATGGTAGGGTTATCTTCTCCAACAGATGAAAAGGCATCTCGGGAATACTGAATTTTATCATGAACATGGAGGCGACCGAGAATTTCTAATTGTAAATGTCACGACAGAAGAAAGTACCTCGATCAAGATGTAAATACAATAGAAAGCTAGATCATAAGTACCTTTATCCTCATTAAGCATCAGATTTCCAGAGAGTAAGTCATTGTGAGCAAACACCACTGGGGCGTTAAGACGGTCGGTCAATTCCTGTTCCAGAATCGCAGGTCACTTTTGAAACAAAGAGATATATCCATTTAATACATGAAACTATTTTAATAAAATGCTATTCTGGCCCAACACCAAATAACTTCCAATATCATCCGCTTACAGAGGTAGTAGTAGTTAAGCAGATCATTTTATCCTAAAGAAAAGTCAAGTGAACTTCCAATATACTTCAGGTTTGTAAGTTCAAAACTGTTGTTGCAATAAAGCCAAGAAAAATGCATCCTATGCGGAAAATAAGAATCCCTTAACTTGGAAACCTACAACATTTCATTTCTGCCAACTATTGGGTGTGCTTAACTAGAAGAAAGACGTATAATGGAAATACATATACAAAAGTCATCCAATCTGAAGCAGTCTACACCATAGTATGATGGAAGATGAGTTGACACCTAAAAGTTCATCTAAGGTTATCATCGCTGCCATAGGAGATGCCTTGATCTCCACATCAAGATAACAAGAGAAAAACAACAGTTAACTTCGGAAAATGACATGTAACATCATATAGCTATTGATTTCTCCAAAAGGGTATAAGGGAAAATGCGAGCATATGGTTTCAAAATAGCATATCTGTGAAAGCAGACTAAAATAACACAGATTAAGAAAAATGTTAAATGCTTGATTTGCACTGTTATGGAGAAGATATAGGGAGAATCCCGTCTCCTAAAGCGAACAGCAAATAATAAATAGAACAATAATCAACTACATGTCATGGAAGGTGGGACCACCTTGAGCTCTATGATTTCAGAATGAACTTCCTGGAACAAAATTGTCTCATACTTTATCTTCTTCTCACCATCATCAAATTGGAGAGTTGATGCTGTAAAAATGGAAAACACACTCGGGCATGAGATGGATCTTTCGTCATAGCAGTTAAATCCATTACAAGTGTTCCAGTCTATGAGACTAAGAGGTCCATACATATACAATCAATTCAAGAAAACGACGTCTCATTAATATAATATCACTGGAGAATGTTCAGTAAAGGGCGAACCGTTTTTGAAGAATTTCAGCACATCATTCCACACTTGAGGTTCTTTGGAACCCGGAATTTCCACCTGATGGAACTTTCGCAGTTGCTTTGCAATTTCAGCAGCAAGCTTTGGGTTTTTCATGTCTGTTGAAGAAGTTACAAGAAAATGACAACTAATTTGAATAATAATAACACCATGAGATAGGGAAGAAGTGAAAAATGTAGGTATTCCTGAAAAAACAGAATGCCAGGAAATTATTTCGAGAACCCCAAGATATAATAAACTAACATGCAAGTGCAACAGGTCAAACAAGATCTGTTGATGAAAGGACTCAAAGGCAACTGTTGTGTTAAACTCTAATCCTATTACAGGAAAGCTCTCCTTACTAACGTGCTCT
>JAABOM020000103.1:16189382-16202419 GCA_011800125.2 Solanum clarkiae
TCTCAACCTAGTTTGTGTATAAGTTCTATAAGATTCAAACCACCAACTTGTTTTCTATTAAAATAATTTAGAAGGAGCGGCAAGACACACAGAAAGATGATAAAATGACTATGCTAATTAACGTGCTCTTCTCAACCTAGTTTGTGTATAAGTTCTATAAGATTCAAACCACCAACTTGTTTTCTATTAAAATAATTTAGAAGGAGGAGCGGCAAGACACACAGAAAGATGATAAAATGACTATGCTAATTTGGCAAAGAAGATGAATCTTGAAGATTACAGGTTTATACAAATGTAGATCAATAAGCCCGGTGTAAATGGAAGGCACAGGATAATTAACTATCTCAAAAGATCACATATTTTTTTTGCACATTTTAGTTGGTAATTATAAAAGCAATTTCAGTCTATGTAATGAACATCTTTTTATTTCTTCAAAATGGACTAATCAATTTACATTCTTTAAGAGATCTGATGACAACTACAGCTTAAACAACAGACAAAACATGTCAAGCATATGATATGAACTATTTATTACAAGATGTAGCCCCATCTGGCCGTATGTGGATTCCTTGGCGAGGAACAAGAGAACATTTGAAGGGATGGAAAAGGAAAAGGAAAAGGAAAAGGGTCAAATATATCCTTGTACTATCAGAAATAGTTTAAATATACCCCTCGTTTTACTTTCGGTTCAAATACCCCCCCCCCCCCCCACACACACACTCTGATTATACTTCCGATACTTTTCTCATTATACTTTGGCTCAAATTTGCCCTTAATTTTCACAGAATGGCATAATTCAAGGTTAGAATCGAATGACCGACCCCCAACCGATTCCTTCAGAATCTCATCTGTTTAGAACATTCCCGACTCATTTCCTCCCATTGATTTCTTTTGTTTTCATTACCCAGGAGTACTTTTAACCCACCATTTTCATTTGCACTTTTGCTTAGTTAACAGCATTTCACTGACGATAAAATATTTAGTCACACTTGTAGTTTCAAGCTATAGTTATGAGATGAGAGTTAAAAAGACACATTACATTTTCATTTCTTAGCTAACTTACCTAATTACACGAGTCATAGGTCTTGTTTTGCAAGGTACTGTTAAATAGTATTAACAATTTATCCAGAGAATTAGAGAGTATTGGACTACAAATTCTTGTAGTAAATAAGCATTATAAGTTGTAATATATAGCACCTATGGTTTAAGAAAAGATAAGAATAAGAAGATGAAAAGAAAAGAAATCAAAACGGAGGAATGGGTTAAATGGCTATGTGAGAAATATTAGAGAAAAATATTATTGAATTGTGTGAGAACATTATTACATAGAGACCCTATTTATAGACACTACAATACAATCTTCTAACAAGTAGGAAACTACATTATCATTCCTATCCCTATTCTAATCCCCCTCAAGCTGATGCATATAAATCATATGCACCTAGCTTGTTACAAATGTAATTAATATGAGAGCTTGTGAGGGACTCGGTGAAGATATCTGCAAGTTGATCACTTGATTTCACAAATTTTGTAACAATATCTTTTGAGAGTATCTTTTCTCTAACAAGGTGATAATCGATCTCAATATGTTTAGTCCTTTCATGAAACACGGGATTTGATGCAATATGAGGGGTTGTTTGGTTATCACACATAAGTTCCATCTGACTAATTTCGCCAAATTTTAGCTTTCTCAGTAACTTTTTGATCCAAACTAGCTCACATGTTGTTGCAGCCACTGCTCGATATTATGCTTCTGCGCTAGATCAAGCAACCACATTCCATTTCTTACTCTTCCATGAAACCAAATTACCTCCCACTAAAAACACAATATCTGAATATAGAACGTCTATCACATGGTGATACAGCCCAATCAACATCTATATATCTAGTGATATGCTCATGGCCTTGATCCTCGAAGAGTAGTCCTTTACCGGGAGTTGACTTTATATACCACAGAATACGAATAATTGCATCCCAATGACTAGCACAAGGGGAAGTCATAAATAGACTTACAACACTCACAGCAAAAGAGATGTTAGGTCTAGTCACTGTGAGATAATTCAATTTTCCAACCAACCGTCTATACCTTTCAGAATTATAGAGTAGCTCCCCCTGTCCCGGAAGAAGTTTTACATTTTGGATCCATAAGAGTGTCAATGAGTCTACATCCCATCATCCCCGTCTCCTCAAGAATGTCCAAGGCATACTTGCGTTGAAAAACAATGACACCTAATCTAGACTGAGCAACCGCAATACCTAGAAAATACTTTAGCCTGCCGAGGTCTTTAGTCTGGAAATGCTTAAAGAGATTTGCTTCAGATTAGTGATACCATCTTGATCATTACTAATAATAACAATATCAACATAAACAACCAAATAGATACAAAGATTAGATGCAGAATGCCGATAAAACACCGCGTGATCAACTCCACTATGAGTCATGCCAAACTCCTGAATTATTGTGCTAAACTTTCCAAACCAGGCTCGTGGAGATGTTTTAGACCATAGAGTGACTTACACAATCGACATACAAGGCTACTAAACTCCCCCTAAGCAACAAAACCAGGTGGTCGTTCCATATAGACTTCTTCTGCAATATCACCATGAAGAAAAGCATTGTTAATATCCAATTGATAAAGAGGCTAATGTCGAATGGCAACCATAGATAGAAAAACACTGACATATGCTATTTTAGCCATGGGAATGGAAGTATCACTCTGATCGAGCCGAAATATCCGAGTATACCCCTTGGCGACAAGGCAAGCCTTAAGCCGATCAACTTGACCGTCTGAACCAATTTTGACTGCATAAACCCAGCGACAACCAACAATAGATTTACCTACAAGAAGGGGGTCAAGATCCCAAGTACCACTCATATGCAAAGCAGACATCTCATCAATCATAGCCTGTCCCATCCAGAATGAGCAAGTGCTTCACCTGTAGTCTTAGTAATAAAAATAGAAGAAAAAGATGATACAAAAACTAATTGGGTGATGAGAGACGATGATAACTCGATAAACTATAATGTGGGTTAGCATTTCGAGTGGATCGTATACCTTTTTTAAGTGAAATTGGTAGGCTAGGAGAAGGCAAGTCTGCAATAGGAGCAGGTCTAGCGCATGACATGAATCATCTGGGAATAGTGCTGGATGCTGACGATGATGATAAGTAAGGAGTGGTGGAGATGTAGATGCAGTGGTAGGTTCCTCAAAAGTTGGGATAGGTAAGACCTACGGTATAGATAAAGACTCAGAGATATTAAGAGGATCAGAAGCTATATAGTGGGGTTGAGATTCAAAAAATGTAACATCGACGAACATAAGGTATCGATGGAGATCAGGTGAATAACAACAATACCCTTTTTGAACTCGATAGTAACCAAAAAAGACACATTTGAGAGAATGAGGGGCTAATTTATCTTTTCCCGAAGCAAAGTTATGTACAAGACATGTGCTCCCAAAGACACGAGGGGAATCAAGTAGAGATTGGACTCAAGAAATAGTATGGAATGTGGAATTAGATTCTGAATAGAAGACGAGGACATTCTATTAATTAAATAACAAGATGCAAGGACTGCATCGCCCCAAAAACATAGTGGAACACGGGATTCAATGAGAAGAGTGCGAGCAATCTCAATAAGATGCTTATTCATCTGTTTTGCTACACCAT
The DNA here is from genome assembly GCA_011800125.2 of Solanum clarkiae. Taxonomy (NCBI): domain Eukaryota; kingdom Viridiplantae; phylum Streptophyta; class Magnoliopsida; order Solanales; family Solanaceae; genus Solanum; species Solanum clarkiae. The sequence goes on from JAABOM020000103.1 coordinate 16,193,052, forward strand.
TCTGCTGAGGGGTGTACAGACAAGATTTCTGGCGAATAATTCCTTATTGAGTCATAAACCCCTAAAATTGGGAGGATAAGTATTCTAAGACATTATCACTACGAAGAGTACGAATAGAAACACCAAACTGATTTTGTATTTCAGCAAAGAAACTTTTGAAAATAGAAAATAACTCGGAATGATCTTTCATTAAAAAAATCCAAGTATATCTTGAATAATCATTAATAAAACTAACAAAATAACAAAATTCTAAGGTTGAACTAACTCTACTAGGACCCCAACTGTCAAAATGAACTAAAGAAAAAAAGACTCCGAATGACCCTTAGTACTACGTGAAAATGTAGCACGACTGTGTTTCCCAAGTTGACACGACTCACAATCTAATATGGATAAACTAGACAAACTAGACACCATCTTTCGCAGTTTGGATAGACTCGGATGTCCTAAACGTTTGTGAATTAGATCTGGAGGATCTATAACGAAGTATGCTGCGAAGGAATTTGAAGCGGTAAGATAGTAAAGACCTTGTAATTCATGTCCTGTGCCAATCATTTGTCCCATACCGTTGGTATGGCATGAGGAAAAAATCATCAAAAAAACAAATGCCATAATTTAAGGCTCGTGTCAAACGACTAACAAATGCCAAATTAAAAGGAGAATCAGGGGCATACAGAATAGAGTCTAGGGTGACAGAAGATAAGGATTTGGCTGTGCCAACCCCTTTTGGTTTTGTTTGGATCCCATTGATTAAAGTAACAGCAAGAAGAGATTGTGAATAAACAATATTAGACAAAAGTGATTTGCTACCAGAAATATGATCAGAAGCGCGTGAGTCCATGACCCATGATCCAAGAGTACTAGACTATGAGACACAGGCAAAAGAATTACCCGCAACAGAAACATCAGGTTGTGCAACTGAAGCTACTTCTAGAGACATTTGCTTACTTGCTCGATACTAGAGGAACTCATCATATTCTGTCCGAGTAATATGAACATTATTGGATGGTCGATCAAGCTGAGCAATGAATGCTACTTGTAGAGTTGTTTGCTTACTCGCGCAATTTCGAAGGGACTCATTATATTCCTTTATAGCAGCAAGAGGGGGTGGACCATGCAAAATATGACATATGTCACGAGTGTGTCCAAGCTTATGGCAATAACTACACTTGAATCGAGGTTTCCTAGAGCATCCTCCTCCTTGCCAATTGTCCATTGGCTAATATGTTTGTTTTTCTATGATTTGAGATGCAAAAATAGAGGAGTCAATGATGGGTGATGAAACTACTTTTCGACAAGGAGGTGCAGTAGATGAAGTAGAAGAGAAAATAACTCATCAATTGTAGGAATCGTAGGACTAGCTAAAATCTGGTCATGCACTAAATCATGGTTAGCAGGGAGTCCTGCAAGTGTACGAACTAGAAACAAAATCTGCCAGTGCTCTTGTTGCTTTTCCATGTTTGTAGTGATTGACATCAACGTTTCAAGTTCCTCCATGACCACCTGTACCTGTCCCAAGTAAGTAGACATATCGGATTCTTGTTTCTTTAAGTTAGTCATTCGAGATATCACATCATAGAATCGTGATATGTCATTAGTGTACAAAGCACGTGCTTTTTCCCAAACTGAATAATATGTCTGAAATTGGCGAAACAAGGGCATCAACTTGGAATTAATAGAGCGTCATTGGAGACTATACAATTGAGCATCCACTTTCTCCCATTATGTTGTGGCCTTTGCACCTTCCTCACTAGACTTTGCCTTTTCATCTACCACACAAGCATTGTTTGCTAAGTGATCTTGAATATCTTGACCCTTGCACCACAACTTAACAGAGGAAGCCCAAACTAAATAGTTTGAACTTCCCACTAATGGCTCTGATGTGATTAAGGCTTGAACTTCCAATCCCTGTATTTTTGGAGCCAAAAACATCACATCCAAAAGACCCTTTTTTCCAAAATTTAAGTTGAAAATAGTAAGAAATTCGCCAGAATCTGTGGTCTGGAAATCCTAAATTCATTGGAAATTTGCCGGAAACTGCCTGGAATCACCGAAGAAGTCGCCGAAATTGCTTGAAATCGTCAGAACCCTAATTTCGGCGATCAGATTTGGGAAAAAGTTACTGGGGTTTGGTCGAAATTACTAGCCGACCCAAGAAAAAAATCAAAAAAATTAAATGAAGAAGCCACATAAGCTGGCGCATGTTCTAGATCACACAAGAAAACTATCACCTTCGAGCGACGCGTGAGGGGCTGTTTTCAGTGGTTTTTTTGTGGGGTTTTTTCGCCCAAGCTTCCCGAGCCTAGTAATGGTGTTGGTTTGCTCACAACACCCACAGAATGAAAGTGACACAAATCAGCCACCAGAAATTGATGCACAGTGATTTTTTTTCCCTCACCGATGCTCTGATACCATGTGAGAAATATTGGAGAAAAATATTATTGAATTGTGTGAGAACATCCCTATTTATAGACACTACAATACAATTTTTTAACAAGTAGAAAACTACATATTATTCTTATTTCTATTCTAAGTAGGATTATATATTCCTATTCCTATTTAATAGCTAAACTTTTTTTTTAAAAAATGGACATTTGAAATTAGGAGTGAGTTATTTGATTTTAAATTTGCCACATGTCACTCCGTCAAAATCAAAGGCAAATTTGACCCAAAAAATAATGAGAAGGGTCTATTTGAATCGAAAGTTATTTGATTTTAAATTTGCCACGTGTCACTCCGTCAAAATCAAAGGCAAATTTGAGCCAAAGAATAATGAGAAGGGTCTATCTGAACCGAAAGCATAATAGAAGGGATATATTTGAACTAAAAGTGTAACCGATCGCGAGGGGTATGTTTAAGTTATTTCTGATTTGCCGAGGGCCTGTGTACCCCCGGGATTAGTCAGAGCTCTAAGAGACTCAAACACCCGGTGCAAATCAAAAAAAAAATTATTTCTGATAGTACAAGTGTATAGTTGACCCTTTTCCAAGGTGGAAATGAGTTAGTACAGTATATGGCATGACTTTTATTTCGGCCAATATTTGGTGCAACCACATAATTCTTGTTAGCATAGATGACATGATTAGGTACCCTTGGTAGAAATATTCAATGTGTAGGTTTTTACTTTTTTTTAACAACTAATATATCATGGATACAGACTCTGACAGAAATGTAAGGTAAGGTTGTGTATAATAGACCCTTGTGGTTGGACCCTTCCCAGGACCCTGAACATAGCGGGAGCTTTAGTACACCGGGCTTACCCCGTTAACAACTAGTATATGGGGCTTACCCCACACATCAACAAATTATTTGTGTTTCATAAAGGTAACTTTTTATTTGGCTTAGATGATTGCTCCTATAAAAGCAGCTACAGAATCTGGAAGTCAAACCTTAAACCTAAAGGAACAAATTTTCTTTTGATGGTTTGACTAAATACAGGAAGTTCTTTTAACACCAAATGAAAGCCAATGGGAAATATGACAACATAGGATGAAGGAAGATTGCAGATTATAAATTCAATGTACAGTTTCACTCTTCAACAAATTTAACTACATAGGGACTTCCTAGAACGTATCTTTAGATTAGGGTTTCCTAGAAGTCTATAAATAGTAGTATTCTGGTTTTCAGGAAACTTTTGGAAAAATTGACAGAGAGTTTAACCTAGTAGGATGCAGTGTCCTAGTAGAATGTTGTGTTTTCTCTGTTAATGAAAGATGGTTCAAGGACTTCAAGGTGAAGCAGAGGCAAACAAAATGTAGAATCCATTTTACATCTTCTATATGTGAATAATACTCTCATTTTTCCGGAACCAGCAGCATGTCAACTAAAGTACTTGATATTTATTTTGAGTGTATGAAGCAGTCTCAAGACTTCATGTCAATTGGACAAAAAAGGTTAATTCCAGTCAACTCAGTGTGAGATTTACAAGGTATGACAACTATTCTTTGCTTCCATGTGGGAAGTCTTTCTCTGGTTTAGTTGGATCTGCCTTGAAGGGCAAAACATAAGGCATAACTCTATAGAAGGAGGTGATGAAAAGATGTGATTGAGTTTATTCAGCTAGAAGAAAAATACCTTTCTCTATTTGGAAACAAGCTCTCTATCTCCACGAGGCAGTGGTAAGGTCTACGTCCACTCTACCCTCCCTGACCCCACTTTGTGGGATTTCACTGGATATGTTGTTTTTCGTATTTGGACACTTGATTCATATTAATAGTGTGTTGGATTCAATGCCAACATATATATGTTTTTGTTTGTAATACCTGTTAAGGTGAAATAGAGAATTGCTAGTTAAGGAGAAATTTCTCATGGAAAGGCAATAGAAGGTAATTTTAACCTAGTGAAGTAGAGCATCGTTACTATAAAGAAGGTTCAGGCAGAGGTGGATCCAGATAAAAGCTTTATTAATTCGAGTGCGAAAACCTACCGCAGCTCATTCGATTTATTGAATTTAAAATCTATTATTTCCACTATTTACTGAATTTTTTAAGTTTTAACACATATACAGGGTTTGAGCTAAGCTATTGGGTTTGGATAAATACATCTTATATCCACAGCAGGGATTGGGCATCAAGAACTTACGAGCACAAAATAGGAGCCTTTTGATGAAATGAATATGAAGAAATAACGTTGAAATCAATGCTCTGCGGAGGAAGGTTATCGAAGAGAAGTTTGGTCAAAAGAACATGTGGTGTTCAAAGACAGGCACTTCGCCATTAAGGAATAGGCATGGGGAGAAATACTGGAGCACTATGCCACGTTTTTCACATGATATAGGAATCAAGATAGGGAATTGAAGAAAAGTCTCTTTCTGGCAAGATAATCAGCTAGGACACTCTCCTCTAAGAAATGAATTTTTCTCACTCTTTTAACCTTGCACAGGACACCAACATTACACTAGCACAAAGCAGCAAAGGTAACATTTGGAACATCACTTCCAGAGGAAATCCTAATGAATGGGCAATTAGAGTGATTGCAGATTTTTTTCAGACTTTCTATCTACATTCCAATATTTTAATAACAATGAAGATCAACTAACTTGAAAGGGTCAGGAAAATGAATCATTTCCAGTTAGTTCATTTTACAGTCAGAAGCAACAATCATATTACTCAGAGACAATGGATTAAGGGTTGCAAAACATATGCACCAGTCAATCTGATCTTCCTCTGTGTCTAATAACCAAAGAATCATGCTTCACTCAAGATAATCTACAGATAAAGGGGATACAATTAGTCAACAGATATTACATGTGTTGAGAAGAATCAGAATCAAACTATCATTTGTTCCTTCAAGGAAATTTCACTTTACATATTTGGAAGATGTCAAGCTTTTGGGACTGAAATGGGTGATGCCAAGAACAGTTCCAATTTTTTTTTTTTCTTTTTGGAGACAGAACAGTTTCAAAATTTCTTTTGAGATGGAACAGGAAGGACTGACCAAGCACTTCAAGGAAGGAACAGAAGATGCTTCACAGGACAAGAAAATACTTTTTCAAAACTTAGATCTGATTGCATCACGTTGGATAGCTTTCTGGTGTTATTTAGAAATAGCAAAATGCTCAAGCTCAAAAAATATATATACACAGTAATATACATATATATATACACATACATATATATATACGTGTGTGTGCATATACAGAGAGAGAGAGATAGAGAGAGATTACTTTTTTTATAAGAATACACTTCTTAATTTTGTTATTCCCATATTTTCTAATGCCTAATCCTAAATTCTAAATAGGAAAGGGAAACACGTGAAAGTTTCTAAATAACAAAGGAAAAATGACGTGTGGAAGGTAGCCTGTAGCCAAAAGTTATTTACACTAAACCCATGAATACTCTCTACTACATATAAGCTACAAGTGGAGGTCTGATTCAATGCCTACCTGAGGGCGTTAAAGTGCGTGCATCAATAAATGATTGAACCATGCCATTCCCAAATACTGCAAGCAACTTGGCACCAAACCCAGCCGCTGAGAGATGTTGAATCGCCTAAAGAAAGGTACTTAACAATCATGAAGTGTGTATGATTCATGGGCATGGCCATAGTTACAAGAACAAAATAAATAAAACTTCGAAGTTTAGAGGAGAGATAGGCATCCATCGAAATACAGACTTCACCAAAGAGGACATGGAATTATGGGCTAAGCTTATGCAAGAAATAACATATTAACTGATCATAAAAAACTGAGACCTATGTAGTCAAAACCTGACAGAATATATATCTCAAGAACAAAAGTAAAATTGCATACCATCAATCGGAACATCTAGAATCAAACAGCTGACTTCTTGCTTAAATTTTGAAGGATGGTAGATGTACAACTTTTAACAACAATTATTGAGAAAAATCGTTATAATTATGGACCCAGAGATTTTGTGATGTAAATGTGCTCAGATACTAGGACTGCAAAGTACTTTCTATGGAAAAAATAATTCAACTAGTCCCTTCGCCCTCTTCTTCCCCTCATTTTGAACAAAACATAATTTAAAGAAAAATATAAGATAAGGATGAATTCCCCACATTAACTTGGGAAAATACATTATTGCTATTTGGAGATAGTAACTCTTTTCTGTACTTACAATTTTTTGAACATTACATATACATTCTTAGATATAAGGTATTCTTTGTAGTACTTCTATATAGCCTTAAATATGGAAACTTTAATTTTTTTAATACTGAGGAATCAATATCTAGACCAAAAGTAAATTTCGTCATCCAAACTCTGAACACTGTTCTTCTTCTTAAGATAGAGGGAGTAGATTTCAAAATGTTTCAGAGGTTACTGGCTTATTTTCCCCAGTGGATAAGAGTGCAAGACTCACATGTGAGGTCTGTGCATGCTCTTCTTTGGAAGCATTCCTACTAACAAAAAAGGACAAGACAAGCAGAAATAACACCTAAGCTAAACTGCAAGTTGACGTCCACATAACATCCTTCGTGGGAGAGGAGGGAGGAGGGAAAAGTAGAAACACTAGTTTGACAGATCAAATAGCCTTGTAGTTGAAATGGAATACAAATAGCCCAAGTGCAGCTGACTTAAATTACTCAAAAATCAACTGTTAACACTCGATATGATAGGAATAATGCACAGAACAAGTAAATCAGCCAAAGCCTCTGAGACTAACCTGCAATTCTCGTTCACGGTTGATTACATATTCAGTATTTGGACCGTATAACCTAACTGTCATATTTTCAATCTTTCCACCATCTTCTCTCACAGATACTTTTAACACTGCAAAAGGAAGGATATACTACAAGCTTAGCTGATATGTTTAAGTCTTATAATTTTTCAGGCAATAAAGATTTTAACAGTAAGAATCATTCTTTTTGTTATAGGAAAGTACATATTGTATACAAAATTTTAGAATGATAAATTTGGGATGCAAATGAGTGTTCACAAATTGCAAATTCAAACAAAAATAAATACGTACATAGATTTGTGATGCCACCAGCCACTCTCTCTACAGAGAAGTGGGAATCATCTAGATTTGACCATTGGTTGAACAAGTCCTTGCACAGTTCTCTGCATAGTTTCAAACAAAGTTCAGAAATAGAAGAGGAAGAACAAAAATTAGCCTCAGTATGCCAGTGCATGCATATGCTAAATATACTTTTGAGTGTGGGAAGAAAACATTTACAGCACATCCATTTTACATACAAGTTTCATCATCCTACTAAACCATGTCCCATTTAATCTCACATATACTTGTTTCGCATTAACCAGAGGAAGACCGAAGACCTTTCTCCTTTATAATGACGGTGTCCAGACAAACATATGCACCTCGATTAGTTCACTGGATGCATGTTGCCACCTACTAATGCAACGGTTAATGAAACTACCAAGGCTTAGATGAATGGAAAGAATATACCTACTGTCGTTTCCACTAGGGTTCAACCTTGGCTTCCAAGGTTATCACTCCAACTCTACGTCTGCTAGACCACTCCCTTGGATGCATAACTAGAAGCCTTTAAAAGAGCATAATCTTACATTCTTTTCCTCCTCAAAAGATATGACGCTGCTTTCAAGCTACGAATATAGATAAATTTATGTACTTGCTACATCTCATAGTACAGTTTATTAACATTCCATTCATATATGAACGCCAAATGGTGCACTATGCCCCTGGAGCAAGTGAAGTACTTTGAAATGAGTAAATACTAATTCTATGCATCCAACAATTAGAATTCTGTTTTTCATAACATAAACAAGGATTGATACTCCAAAAATCTACTCCTGAAATGATAAAAATTCATTTCAACCAGTAGGAACATGAAGCTTTTATATCATGTAGGAACATGAAGCTTTTATATCATGTCTAAAAAAGTTACTTATCACCAAGAATCTGAAGAGAAAACAATAAACATGAGCTCAGGTACCATTTTACACTGGTCCACGGTGAGTTTAAAAGAGACAAAATTGTTTGTCTCAATCCTACTACACATCCTGTCTCTATTTGTTTTGGCTTGGTTTAATTGGACACAAATTAAGAGATGAAATAAGACTTATGGCACATAAGTTGACATAAATACTCCACCAACCCTTCATAAATATAGAAAGGTATCAACCTTTTTGGATGAACAAATATTGAAAAATTACCAAACAAACCGGGACAAATGGAGTATTATTATTGAGGCAAAAGTAAACAAAACGCTAGTTTCCTATAGAATTAAAACCTAAAGTCAGCACTGAAAATTAAAAAAACTAATCAGAGAAATATGCCATCGGCAATTCACATAAAGCGGAAATACAAACATAATTCAAACCTAAATTTTAGATTTTGATTATGCAAGTTTATTTTTTCCTCAGCTTCACTACACATTCTATCTGAAAAAACAAATTTCAGACACCAACACCAAGGTAAACGGCCTAAATTCCTTTTTCCCCATATTCCATGAAGTTAGCGAGTAAGGAGCATTGGTGAAATACGTAGCGCATAAAACTAAAATATGCATTTTGACAAAATCAGCAAAGTTTGTCGAAAACGTACACGATTTTAGGCTTTAGATGGGTAATAGAGAGAGAGTGATCGACGGTGAGAGGGGAATAGGGAATTTTGGCGGTAAGACCGTGGCGAGCTCCTTCTGTTACTTCCATGGCGCTCCAGATCTTCGTTAACCCCCAATCCCCATGTATGTATTTTGGTGCTACTATTTATATTGTTTTAGCTGATTCAAATGATTTCTTGGGTCTCCCACTATTTACATTTTTTAGATTTACATGACCTGGGATTGCCTCGTTTTTCATGTCAAGACAATAATGTAGAGACATTTAAAAACGTAGTGTACGATAAGAATCATTTTTTCGAGTCATTCTTTAAATATAAAAAATATACTAAAAAAATAATTATAATTAATAATAAAAATAAATTAAA
>JAABOM020000103.1:16211453-16230898 GCA_011800125.2 Solanum clarkiae
TTCACCACACTATAATTGTTCTTTTTCTCCAATCAGTTCAAACTTCGCAGCTCTTAATTCTGTACTCATTTTTTCTCTTAATTTATTATTTCCAATTTAATTATCATATTCGTCTTCATATCGTGTTTGTTATTATCATTATATAGTTTTTCAAATTGTTACAATTATCATTGCTTTTGAACATTTGGTCTTTTTTGCTTATGTTAATAATAAAATTGAGTTTGCAGATTTGGGGCATTATTGTATTAAATTGTCGAGATGAAATCAATTATAGAATGGGCAGCGATTGGAGTGTTGCTGTTATTATTTGTACTTCATTGCTCCTCAATTCGGATGGGTAATCCTTTTTTTTTTTTTAATTATATTAATTGTATTTTGATTTCAACTTTTTTTTAATGCTAAATAATTGATGTCAATTTGAAATAATATAGTAGAAATTTATCATCAAAATATTTTATTCTAAAATGATTATACTTATACCTTGTACTAAATAACCTTTTAAATTTTTTGTATTAAAATATATCTCGATATTGAGTTGGTCAAATATCTTTTTCCACTTGATAACAAGTTCAACCCAATATCGAGATATGTTTTGATATAAGGAGTGTGATAGCTTTAGATAGGTAAATAAAATAACATAATAGTTTATAGCATGAGCTTTTAGCCATATATAAATGAGCAAAAACAAGTTTAAGATAATGGTTGAGAGAAGAGAGGCAAATGGCTCAACAATTATTATCCCCTAAAATGCAACAGCCATTGAAATCCACTTTCCCTTGTTCCACTAATAATGGATGCAGCGTGTTTGTGCCTTGTGCCTACAACCCATCCCGCAGGCTTGCTTTATTTCAACTCGGTACAGTTTCTTGCATTTCATTTCTTCTTTTGCACCATATCTCAGTGCTCAGAGCTACATTTTAGCTTTAGGTTTTCTACCTTCTTGGAGTAAGGACATTATCCTCTCTAGACTCCACTTGCACCATTACACTGATTATAGTTGTTGTTGTTGTATTGAATTGGTAGACTGCTCATTACTAAAATGTAGCACTTATTTGACTAATGATTTCAAGATGATCTTTCAATTCTTAGAAAATTGAAAATGTAGCAAACTGATGAATTAACTTAATGAGCTGTAACTGATCATTTAGTGATCACATGGTATATGATATCAAGCGAGGTGTAGCCAACAAATATGGAAATAGAACGAGTAGAGCAAAACTAAGCTCACATAAGGTTTACTGTATAGTTGGCTGAATATACCCTTTGACAGCACCATGTTTTACTGCCAAATAAATGTTTGAGGTGTTGGTTGTTCCTGAATGAACGTAACGTTCTTTGTCGCAGTCGTTACATAAAAACTCTGACCAAGGGACTACAGAGCAGTTGAGATTTTTGATCTAACCATAACTTAGTACAGACAGAAAATAAAGATGGAACAATGATGTGTTAGTAAATGACTTCCTGAAGTTTATTTGGTTATTCAGCCATTACACAGTCACATTTATTCAATGGAAAAGCACCCGAGTTTCGTAATGCTGAAGGGGAAGTGATCGAAAGTGGAATGATTGCTGAATTGGCGCAGTCAGATATTGCCGTAAATGATGAAACTGCATCAGAATGGATCAAGAAGGACAAAAGAAGAATGTTTCATGTCGTTTATCGTGTTGGAAATTTGGACAGGACCATAAAGTAAGTTTACTTTTGCAGTGAAAAAAATTGAAGCTTGAGTACTATTTTTCATATTGCCAACTAGGTAAAAGAGTTGTTCTCGTGATACAGATTTTACAGAGAATGCTTGGGAATGAAGCTGTTGAGGAAGCGAGACATACCAGGGGAAGGTTATTCAAATGCTTTTCTTGGTTATGGACCTGAAGAATCAAATTTTGCCGTTGAACTGACTTACAGTAAGGCTCCTCACAGAGGCCATTTGGTTATGTTCTTTCTTTGAATATCATGTATTGTACTTTAGGATGCTATGGTCATCGTTGTACTTTCCCTTGTTACTTTCAGATTATGGAGTTGACAAGTATGACATTGGAACTGGTTTTGGCCATTTTGGAATTGCTGTTGAGGATGTAAGTTGTTCATAATGTGAAAAATTCATTGGCTCCATTTATACTTCTCTGATGTCATACTATCAAGTAAACTAAGATCAGTATTACAGGCATTTAGGGCAGCTGCCTTGGAATTTATTATATTTCCCCATTTTCCTTCTTTGGTTGGTCTTGGTTTTAGAAGTTACTCATTACTTCTGGTGACTTTCATACATCTTGTTGTGAGGAGTACCGGTGTTTCAGTTAGACACCTTTCGAAATGCTCTTCTTATAGCATTTCTTTCCTCTTTTTCCCCTGTCATTACTTATAGAAGTTAACAAATATTTAGGGTCACGTATTTTTCAAATTTTCCATATAGGTTGCTAAAATCCTAGACCTAGTAAAAGCAAAGGGAGGGAAGATTGTCCAGGAGCCTAGTCCAATCAAGGATGGAGGGCCTATAATTGCTCTTGTGGAAGATCCTGATGGCTACAACTTTGAACTATTAGAGAGAGGGCCGACTCTTGAACCTTTTCGTCAAGTAATGCTTCGTGTAGGAGATCTTGACCAGTCCATTAATTTCTATAAGAAGGTAAACTGATTAGCTAGATGAAAGTTCTGGTGCATGCTTGTCTTCTTTGATTACAAGAAACATTAAATCTTCGTTGTTGATTAATTTTCAAGGCATTCGGCATGGAGCTTCTTCGTAAAAGAGATAATCCAGACAACAAAGTGAGTTTATACTTTACAGGTCCTTTTTCAAAATAGTCTTTCTGTGGTTAGTGTTGTTCTTGTTTGAATGCTTATGCAATCCTCTCGTGGAGTTACAAAGAGTCCAACATTGGGTATAAAAGGCATCATCAATAGTGTCTATAAAGTTATTGGGCCACTTAATTCGTGCCTTGAGGCTTTGGGTTGGATGCTTGGATTATTTTACACCGTATGAAAGCCAACTTTTACTAAGACTATCTTCTCACTTGTAAGTCGGTATTAACCTAGAGAGGATTACATGTGAGAAAGGTGTGTGTAGTTATATATTGTCTCACATTGGGTATAAAAGGGCTTTATAATGGAAGTTCATAGAGGTCTTAAATGTCAATCCACTAATTGTTTCATGATTTTTGATTGAACAATCAAATTCTTTCATATGTGTAATTTTGTGAACCCCTTCATGTAAGAGTTTAAACGATTTTAGAGCGGAAATTTTATTTATTTGGTTATGGATACAACGCCTTTAATAAAACTTCTCATTGGTGTTTCCTTTTGCTCTTGGTTTTCTCTCCATCAATTTTGCAGACATAGTTCATGCTGAAGGTGGTAGATGATTTCTGTCATTCTAGATTGGGTCCCTAAACTAGGACCAATTTTGTTCTTATATTCTCCTTTAGATTTTATTGGAGTAATGCTCACTACATGATATATTGCATTTCTTTTAACTTGGACATTTCCTTGATGCTATTTATGGTAGTTTCTCTTTTCTGTTTGTTAATTATTAATGCTTGTTCTCAGAACACAATAGCGATCATGGGTTATGGACCTGAAGATAAAAATGCAGTTCTGCAATTAGCATATATTTATGGTGTCAAAAGCTATGATAAAGGAAATGGTTATGCTCAGGTAACAGCATTCAAACATATTATCGTTTGACATGTTGTTAAAGATAAGTAACGTTAGCAAACTCATTTGAAGTTATAATTGATCATAGATTCTTTCACAGACTTGAGAAAACTCTGTAGACCTCAGCTTGTAAGACACATTCCATATCTTTGCAGATTGCAGCAGGAACAGATGATGTTTACAAGACTGCAGAAGCTATAAAACTGTATGGTGGGAAAATTGTACTTGAACCTGGACCTTTGCCGGTTATAAATACCAAGATCATGGCATGCCTTGATCCTGATGGTTGGAAGACAGTAAGTCTTCCAACAATTATGATTATTTTGGCACGAACTAGCAGATTCTTTTCCAGCATTAGACAATGCACCAAAACTTGTTTCTAGACATCTCCTGCTTTATTTTTTCAGAATACTAGTTTGAAAGTATCTATAATTTGTAAGCCGATATTGACCTTAAAATATTGATTATCGTTATGCTTTACCTGAAGAAACGGACAAAGACCAAAGTTATAAAAAGATCAACCACTGAAAATTTCTCTTTGCTGACGCTCACTCATACCAATTGGCTAGGGCCACGTAGAATATGCAATACCTCTAGTACTGATAACCATACACTTGAGAGAGAGAAACACTGGTGCTACAAATCTGCAGCAGAGACATTGTTTTCTTAAATGTGTCTAACAGATTCATATGTTAATTTGAACTAAGTTCTTGGTTAGCATCACGTATGTCAGCACCTATTGAATTTAGGAAAAATTCATGTTACTTTTTCATTGGATTCAAAACTTAATCGCTGAAAAATTAATCCATGCAATCTTAAAACTGAAGTATATGGATAGTTTCTAGGTCTGTAATCTGTTCAATTGAGACATAGGATGTATCAGTAAATGGCAAAAAGCATACACCACTATAAAGTTGGTGATTGATATAAGGTTTCTGGCTTGTGAAATGATGCCATGTTGAATCAAGCCAGGAAGACTACTTTGTAGACATAACAGAGATGAAATAAAATGCTCAGCTTCAGTGTAGAACACTCGACACATATCTGAATAGGAAGGATAAATGTTTTTTCCTTATTTGCTTTCCGTCTTAATCTTTTCCATTTGTTTTCTTGCAGGTTTTTGTTGATAATGCTGATTTTATGAAGGAATTAGAGTGAACGTATGCAGTATTACCCCAAACATCCCAATTCTGCACTAGGTTTCTGAATAATTTCTCACAATTTGTACAGTGATATCATTCAGATAATCTATTTCTGGCACAAACCATGGATATATTTACTTATATATAAAAAAGAAAACCATGGATAGCTCATTGTAGTGCCATTTTCCAATATGTAATATATCCCTATACAAATGTTACAGCTTAACAATCCATTGTTTCTCTGATTTGATGCTGTATTTTAGACTTTGGAAGTCACGCTTTATCAGTTGCTCTAAGAACTACTGTTTGGCTCTCTTCTGAAATGTTCATCCAAAGTCATGTCATGGACATGCGGCAGGACAAGAATTGTTGAATCCCATCCACCCACATTTGCTTCTCCCCTTTGTTTCTGCATTCAAATTCAATCACCCTGTCAGCAGTTTGTATCCCGAAGTAGCACTTCTGCTCGTCATGTTCCTCTTCTCTTCCAGGCCATGCTGGTACGTCACAATAGACTCCAGAGACCACATCTACACTCATGAATCACCAGTGGAGATGAAAGTGTAAAGGATCGCATATACAATTTGATACTAGAGTGAGTAATTTTTGCGCTTACATTTCTTTTTCTTTGTGAATGTTCCTGCCATATGCTTGCTTTTCAATTTAGCTATCACCTGCTACCAAGATTCATATTCGCACTTTTGTTATGATGATATAGGGAAAACATGAAATAACAACCATGTGGGCCGCACGAGTAAAGTTTATTGCTTTCAATCTTACTGCTAAGAGGACTTTAGAATGTCTGCTGAGCAGATTTAACATTATCTATTGATATGAAACACAGTTCATTTTTCTAATAGCCAGTATATTCATTTAGATGGTATACTCTGCATATTACCTGCCAATCTGAGTTTATGTTGAAAGAGACTTTTTTCCAGTGGAGATCTCCTGCATGAACAGAAACATTGTTGAAAAAACAACTGCAATATCTCTTTCAAGGTAAGTGTAGTTCCTTAATTCATATTACCTTTTCTTGTACGTTTGAGCAGTTCTCCCCCTTTAGCAACAAAACTAAGAGCTGCTGTAACAGTTGATTCTTTGTTACCTTCGACACACTCATCAGCTAGAGCAACAGCTGCAGCTCCATTTCCTTTTTGTAGCCTCGACCTTAAAGTGGCGGCGCCTCTCAATGCTGTAATAGAGAATGCCAATGAGAGAGACTAGTGTTACCAGTTTAAACTTTCTTTATGTGATGAAACAGTTGAGCAGAATTGTTTGCATCCCTATAGATAACAAATATTCTATGGATCATTTAGCAGCTACAGTTGGAAAATGAGGAGTATAAATTCTGTTCTGCTAAAATGCAGCAGTCTACATGGTCCACGGGAAATCGGCTCGACTGTTATGCTATGTATGCCACGGTAAAGAGTAATACAAGAGCTGTATTTATTTATCAAATTGGTTAGTTCTGTGCTCTCTTTATATTGATGGGCCACTTGGACCAGTTGGATTAATACCTGTAGCAGCTCCAGCAGTTAGAGTCATGATGTCTCCACTAGTTCTTGCATTGATAGCTGAATTTACTACTGATAAGATTTGATCCTGTTCAGCACCCATGTCCTCTGCAATTTCAATACAGTGGGATGCAACTAAAGCTGCTGCAGATGCAATTGCAGTGGACATCTTTGAAGATGTCTTGTGTTGAATTATGGACTTCTCTGGAGAAGTTACTGATAAGGTTGCAAGAGCAGCCACTGCAGCTGCAACCCCTGCTACTGAAACTGCTGCGTGCACCTGGGCATTGTGAGTTCTAAGCTCCTGTTTTTTCTTTTCTTTTTGATCTTTCAACCATCTACCCATTGTCTTGCCACGCATCATGGTCCTGTAGAGCTGCATTATTCCAGTTAAGTTGTGACTGTTCAGAGGAATCAATAAAGTTATTGTCAAAATAATTGTATACCCCAGCTTTCAGCAAATGATGACTGGAGAGGAAATCTGGATTGAGTGCCTGATGTAGTAAAAACAATTCCTGCACATATCAATACAATTAGTTTTGAATGTCAATTACTGATCCGAAGGGACTAGTATAGTTAATCAGCTAAGCGCAAACTGAGAGTGAAAGAATGATTTTACGGCCAAGGAAAAGAGTTGAAGTATTCCCATCAACATAGAGGGCACTCCAGCATAATTTGTCCATCTACTTATTTGGATTCACAAAATGATGATGAAGACTTTGTGGTTGCTTTTTTCAGCCAAATGCATAGTGCCTAATCTATATTATTTAATTAAAATATAAATGGTCCATCATTACTCTTACTCGTCTAGCCTATTTATAATTTCAAAGAGTGATGTAAATATCCAATATTCGCATGCATGAGCTAGAATAGTTAGGAACCCCCTTCCTCTTGCTTCTCCCTTTGCTTTACCTTTGTATCATCACTTCCTCTTGGAGAGACTGGAGGGCTATCAGAGTTGGGTAGTGGCTGTTCTTGCTGCAATATAGAAGACAATCACAGTAGAAACTTGTAAGCAATCAATGAAGCATGCATTACCGTAACAGTATAAATGAACAAAAACAGATGCTTACAGGTTCCTCTATAATCGAGGTCTTTCCATGTTGCACTTGTAATGAAGAGAGTGAGATCTTCTCATCTAGATAACTTGTTTGTTTTGTGTGAGAAAGAGCTTTAGAGAGTTCCTTAGCTGACAGACTCCATGATCTTGCAAGGAACTCCATAGACTCGGTAGGAGTTTCCGGTGGAGGGCATGCCACTGGTCGCCAATTTGCTGCACTGTCTTCATTGATCCCTTCCAACCGATTTGACTTGTATTTAACACCACAAGAGCTCACCGTCTCCATTATAACCATTCGAACGGAGATCAGTGAGTTATTAACTAGTTCAAATTTTGTTCTAGTAGAAACTTCTGAATGTTTTTTTAACTTTTAACTACACTTGATCCTATATCATTCTTCTGATACCAAAGAAAGTTTACATAGTATGCAAGGTGGAGGACAATGGAAGAAAATGGGAAGCAGCGTGATATATATATATATATATATATATATATAACAGTGGTGATGGAGTACTAACAGTGAACTTGCAAAAGTCCCTCGAAATCTTAAAAAATCAAAAAGATTGCAAGACATATATTCTAATAACACTGGATATGGACAGGTCCCAGTTTTAAAGTTCATCTTTAACTTTGTCTCCAACTTCCCTTTGTCTTTCTTCCCTTGTTTATTCTATAAACATAAAAGGGTTAAAAAAGATTAGTTCTTCATCATGACTAACGAATAGGGACCCTCTATGAAATATACCTTTATAGATATGCTTACATCTGCAATCAAAATAACAGCAGAAGATGACATATCCTTGACTTACAATCCTATTTTTGAAGTTAAAATATGTGGTTGTACAGCACTAGATGATCTCAAAGGGCATTTGCTTTTTCTTATACGTTTTAAGCTAAGTGATGAAAGATGGAGTTGAATATTCTTCTTATGATGTTTGTATGAGGGGTTTCCAGGAAACAACCTATCTACGTTTGTCAGGTAATGGTAAGGTCTACGTACATTCTACCTCCCTCAGATCACACTTATGGGATTTCACTGTTGTTGTTTGTTTGTACAAAGTGTCTTTTTTTCTTTTCATTTTCAAAAATTAGTGAAAAACGAAGGATGCAACCATTGGCATACGATAGAGTAACAGTTTTAAGAATCAATAACAAAATAGTACTTCACCAAAATAAGTTTACTTCAACTAGTTTAAAGTGATGCATTCCTTGAGCTTGGGGGCTTATCGAAAATAACATATCCTCACGAAAGTATCACTATTTCTTTTTTGGGAGCCATTGTTTTTGCAGTTGTGGTTAAGTCATAACAACTTTCTTAATCCTTTACTTTTGTTTCTATTATCCTTTAGTAAAGTAACCTTTCGCCAAATTTCGGGCTATGTAGCACTACTCGGGGCTATATGAGCATTAACGAAAACAATAATGAGTGAACAAGAAAAAAAGAAAATACACAAGTAGATACTTAAAAATGAGAGTTTATGACTCCGAGGCAATCAAAAAATAGAGAAAGCATCTCTCTTTAATTAACACTTTCATCATTGCTTTGTGTCTAATCATGTCTTAAGAGATAGCAAATGGAGCACTAACTCCTTGGAGGTCCCAACTTCCCCTTAATTATCACAAGTTTGGAATAGTCATTTGCATTTAATTTGTGACTGATTTAGTATGGAAAGAAGCAACATTTGGTGGCAGTGGGATGAGTAATTTTTGTATCAAGGACGTTCAACAATTGATATATATCAAAATATCTATATTTAACCTATATGCTAGAAAAAAGGAATTCGATAAAGGATGTTCAGACCACCCATTGGGTGAACGTAGCTCCGCTGGTTGATCACCTTATATATGGTTTTATTAGAGAAGGGTGACGTTTGGTAACTGTTAACATATATCTTCCTTAATTAAACCCAAAAAAAATGGCTATAGCATCAGAGATTACATGTAACGCCAATTAATTTGTAGTTTTGAGTGCCAAGTATTTCGATTAATAGTGTATACATGTCCATCAATATTTCCTTCTGGATGACACAGCAACAATTCTAAGCCGCCGCCTCCCTATGAAGATAAGAATGTCTTTCACAATGGATAATATCTTCATTTTGAAATTGTAATCTTTATAGTGATAGCAGCCTGAAAGCTATGGGCAAATGATCTCTTATCACCACTTGTGTGTAAATTGGACATCTCTGGTAAATCAAACATGAAACTAAAAACAACTTTATAAAGAGGTACAAACCAAAAGTGGGAGTGATGACTAGTTTTGGTATGTCCAGTGATATCATTGTCACTGTATTTGCAGGTAAAAGACAACTTGAACATCGAACAAACCAATGTGCTGAGGTTCTCAAGCCCATCCCAATCAAGAACAAACTCAGCACAAAAAATTTGGACCTGAGATTTGCGTTTTGAGTTCGAATGCAAGAATTAAAAAAATTCATACCACCTGTCTGATGTTGTATCTTGTCTAGCAGCTCGCTAATAGTAGCACTCTTGCATTCTTTTCCATCCAAATTTCTCCATCTCTGGATATGATCTGGCACTGAAAATGAAGATGGGAACACATACACCTCTGAAATATAACCCCAGCCCAACCCCAACAGAAAGGAACGTTCGATTATGATACATGACAATAACAAGAAGCTAATGGAAAAAGCTCGAAAATGGTCTAAACTAGCTGAAAGTATCATATATGTTTCATAGATATAGGAAAGCCTCTTGGTGTATTCATGTTGAGTTCTTCGAAAAGTTTAGCAAATTCAACGACTAGCCTCTTGACAGAACATGACTAAAACTACTACTTCTTTGTCTCATACCTTAAAGAGGAGAAACACAGATGAAACGATGTTCTTTAGCTAAATACATCAAAATCCTTGTTGAAGCATAGAATGGCCACCATGAAGTAGTATGAAGATTGTTTCCAAGAGATGATTAGATAAACTAAAAAGAGGAGCAGAAATGCTAAGGCTCTAGTCACACAGTACCTTTGACTCCAGGTTATAGAATTCCATCATCTCCACTGCGAGTATAGGATTATAAACAAATGTAAGGCTGATTTATTAAAAGAGCCATGATGGTGCCCCATTGGAACTTCAACACCAAAGGCAGGCTTCATCATCAAGTTCATGGTATAAAATGTCTGAAATTCATGAAAATTTAGCAAATAAGCTGAATCATACACAGCTAATGACAAGGTGAGTTAGAGCCTGAAAACCAACTAAATATATACCTGGAATGCTCTATACCAGATTTGAGCTTTCAGGCACTTGACCACCTATTTAAACTTATGCATGTAAAAATCCACGCTTTGCGCAAAGGAATTGAAGAAATAAAATTCGGATAAGATTCAATAAAACAATAAAACATTTGCCTTCTAATGCTCTATTAGAAAACAAATGAAAGGAGAACTTTACATATTGCTTATTGTGAACTGTAGCTGGCTTAGTCACTGTCGTACTATTCAAGACGAAGAGAACTTTAAAAGGATAAAGTTTTGATAGGCCATCTTTTAGCAATATCCAATGCTTTATACTTCATAGTCACCACTGGTACACAGGATTCAAGTGAATTCAACATCACGAAGTAGACCTCGATTTCTCCTGCATTTCTCCCACATACCATCCCTTTGTTTCCAAAAAAAAAAAAAAGGAATAAAGAGAAAGAATAGTCTTACTAATCCCATGGCCTGTAAATGGAAACAAGCACCTTATGATGCAACTTTAAAAAAAGAAAATCAATTTTATCGGAGAAAACTCTCACCAGTTTACTTGGAAGAAATCCTGCTAAAGAAATTCAGCTTGCTGCTTGAAGCACCAGCTTTTCCACTGTATGCATGACCTGTATGTCCAACTTCAATTGAATCTTCGTGTTTCGGAAAGCTTCTCTTGAAAGCGTCAGCCAACGATGTAGAAGGAATAGAAGCATCACTTGTTATCTGTAAGAAATTAGAAAAAGAGAGCAATTGTTTGGAACATGCATATACTGTATATGATATACAACAAACAGGTCTGCTAAATGAAGCACGATAAATGTTTTTATGTTAAAATGCCGCTCAATATTTAACAACGATGTAACTAAAATGGGATAGACAAAATCAACAACAGTCTCCAGCCTACATTTAACTTACCATTTTTCCAGTACGATTATCAGGTTTCAGATTGGTTGCTGATCCATCACCATGTATCAAATTACCCGATACCTTCTGTTTTGTAGCTTCAGCTAAGTGTGTGGCATTGTTACCTCCTAATGAAGATATAAAACCAGTTAAATATCAGTAAACTTCCAAACAAAATATATAATTTGAGATTTACTCCTTTTCTACATTGCAGATATTAAAGGGAACATTAACAATGTTAAGGTCGGTTAAATGGAGAAAAACTGTCATACTTGAGGAAAGTTCATAAGTACAAGTTTTATTAATTCAAAGAGATAGATTCCTAGGTTTTAAGCTAATGAAATGGGGCCATCTGAAATGGTCAAAAGTCCAACCACCCTGCATATTGTAAAAACAGTAATTTATTTTACACGCGCACATCGCATAAGTTCCGTCTATACTGCAGCTCCGTAAACTGACTGAACCCCATAGTACAGATTGCTAATGCTACTCCACAGAAATGGCTGTCATATTTGGAGATCAGTATCAGCAGATAAAAGAGCTAATATGCAACTGGAAGACAAGTTACCTTGCTTATTTAGAACTTTTGTCAATGCTCCAGTACCGGTCGTTACAGAAAGTGGATGCAGACTCTGCAATTTCAAGTGGCAGAGAAAATAATATCAAAATGGGTTGAAATAATCAAATTTACTTTTTATAAATATGATATACAAGACCAGATGTCTTCAAGACACAACAAACTATTTAAAGCTGAGGAAAACAACACTTCCTCCAAAAAATGAAGTGATGAACGTACTAACCGGTAGTTCTAGCTGTGACTTTGACCTCTGTGTCTGCTGATATTTCAAGATGGTCCAATCAAACACATAATCCATTTTATACCCTGAGGGGATAGAATACAGTAGTCACACAACACCAGATTCAGAAAAAACCTTAAATGAAATAACTGCTAAATCCTACAAGAATGCAGGTATGTCGGAACACTGCCCAAGAAAGATCAAGCCTACGCAAGAAACTTATAGAAGGACTAAAATTACGCAACTAAATGATTGAAGAACTAATCTTTAGGGGTAGAGAAGCCAATTAGTCTAGAGAGCTTAGGTTTACCTTCTATAATAGATAGTTATGGACACAGAATACTTGATGCTTTTGATGCTCCTAATCTTACATGTTCATGATCATAAAAAATTTTGCAGACTTCTTTGTCTTTTTAATCACATGGGACTCAAAAAGATGAGTCAGAGTACAGTAAGAAATGCAACAAGAATAGGAACTTCATTTTCTTGTGCTAGAATCTGAATTTAAAATCCATACCTTCACGTGTAAATAGGTCACAAAATAAGCGTTTCAGGAATCCATAATCAGGGCGCTGGTCAAATGTTAAAGAGTGACAATAATGCAAGTATGACGCAAACTCCACTGGAAGTGATTTGCATAGAACCTATAGCGAGAAAATTGAACGTCAGTTGACAATCCATTAAACTAAAATGAAATGACACCACCATGAATGTCTTAACCTAAATAAAGTTTTAATTATAGCACCCATTATCACAATAGTTTGAGATACATCATCATTTATTTATTTTTGGTTAGGCAAGTGCAGAACAGGCCAGCTGACGCTCAAAGAAGCTTCAGATTTCATATGGCCAAATACAGGTCATTTCCAAATTCTTCTTCTTCTTTTTTTAAATGGAAGAAGAAAGAATTTGGAAAAAAAAAATACCAGTCATCTCCAAATTCTCAGTGGATGAGAGTTCATACAAAGTTACTGGAAGATCTATTTAGGGCCCCTTCTAGTCTGACCTACAAAAGATGTACCAACTCAAAGCAAAAAACACAAGAATCTAGTCATCTGCCCCAAAGGGGTTAGCTGAAGTGACAATTATCCAAATAGAGGTGACATCAATTCTTCCCATCTACTCAAGTCTTGATATGCTTGGTACTTATACTGGAGCAATGTAGTAAGCACTCGGTGACTCAGCCCAGGTACACGTAAGCTGGCCCGGACATCATCTTTATCTTATAAATATACACACGAATTAAAAAATAAAGGAATATAGCCATCCAACTTTCTAAAACAGACCTCAATTGTTGTTGATACTTTTTTCTCACGGATCTTGTCATATTTCTGCTTCTTTGTATCAGCTTTTAGACCCTGCCATGGAAGGCTACATGAGAAAATCAACCAATTAATTCTGTCAATAAGAGAAAAGAACAAAAAACAAACCAAAGAAAAATCAACAGTAGTAAATAAGAAATAGTGTGGAGGAGAAGTGGCCAAACCTGCCTCTCAAGAAATACAAAAGAACGTAGCCAAGAGATTCGAGATCATCCCTCCGGCTTTGCTCTAGAGATTCAGAAAAGAAGGTAATTTAGTACAATGTCCAATCTCAGACATAAGAAATCAACATAGAACAGAATTTTACCTATTCCCAAATGTGTATTGCAACTGGCATACCTTGCTGTCCCTGTCAAATTCTTGTTCTCTCTGTAACAGTATAGGAAGCAGAAAGAATAATTCAGCACCAAGAAGTGGCAAGAACCACTGTTCAAGTAATTGGAAAGAACATAAAAAAAATCAAATTGGGGAAGAAACAGAAAACCAGAAAAAGGCATTTCTTTCTTAGGTGATGAAGCCTAGTGGGATTTTTCTATAAATTAATTAATAGGATACACCTTTTCAGTTTTGACATATTCCGAGCAATACACACATTTCAATCATCGACTCCTTAATGATAGCAAGGGACCAAGTATCATATAAACAAAAATGTTGAAAAATAAATACAATTCAAGTGAAGTGATTGAATTTACACTTGCAATGAAGTTTTGCCACTCAAAAAGCAGGAAAAAGGGAATAATTAAACATCAAACATCATATGCTTCCAGAGTGAAGTTACATAAAACCAATTATAGGCACACCTGTAAGGAATATGACGGCTGGTGGTTGGGTCACGATATTTTTTTGCAAGTCCGAAATCAATAATGTAGACCTGTTTAGTCAATAGGGAAAACAAGAAACAAAAAGCAAAGGTAAAACAGAATATCACAGGAAAATAATGATGGGTTAAATCACGTGACCGTGAAACTTATGTGGCTTCTCCCCTCCCCCAAGCACCCCACCCAAACCCCCACTAGGCCTTGATCTAGTGGTAAGAGTTCAGCACATGGTGTGGTTTATGCACGGGTCACCTGCCGCAGGTTCAGACAAAAGCCTAGTATTTCAGTGAGAAGGACAGAGGGGCAGGCCTATAATCCACCATGTTTCAAACTGCACCCCGCTGGTCCTTTGGAATTTCTTGCTTATCAAAAGAATGACTCTGAAGCTTATCTGAAAAGGTCATACCTGATTTGCCTTCCTGCCAAGACCCATGAGAAAGTTATCTGGTTTTATGTCCCTATGTAGAAATCCTTTTGAATGCAAATACTCTATTCTTGTAATCTGCTTTTGTCACAGAAAAGAATACCCAGTACAGTTATGAGCATAATTCCATGATAGATGTCACGGGGTAAAGGCAGCAATACTAAAAGCATTCATAACAAACATGCTTGATGAACGTAATTTCTGCAACATACTCTATCCAGATACAGCAGAGTACATGTCAAACTTGCATATACCACCCAAACTTAAACAACTAAATAAAGCCAAAGATAAAATAAAGGCCAAAGTAAGGCAATCCTCATTACCAAACTGAAAGTAATACACAAAACTTGCATTTCTCAAAAGAAACAGAGGAATGAATATTTTGATTACCATCTGATCAGCCAACATTAGGACAGTTTTCAGTGAGAATTTCCTCCCGCAGTGTACAACGAGGTCTTCAAGACTGGGACCAAGCAAGTCAATAATGAGGACACTGTCATTCCCATCGACCCCACGCCATTTTATATTGGGTATACCACCTGAAATCAAAACCAAGAAGTAATAATGAATACTCTCTCTGTTTCAATTTCCCTAGCAATGTTTGAATAGGCACGAAATTTAAAAAGAAAGAAAGACTTTTGATATTTGTGGTCTTAACCATGACAGTTGTGTAGCCATAAGAGCTTCATATTAAGGGTTAAATGGGAAGTTAAGTTAAATTATTTCCAACTTTAGAAAGTTGTCTTTTTTGGAATGGACTAAAAAGGAAACGTTGTCACACAAAGTAACCAAGGAAGACATACTTCCTCCCTGAAGTATAGTGTACAGCTTTGCCTCATAAAGCAACTGAGGATGTCTTGTCTGCCTATTTTCCTGTAATCACAAAGAGCAGAGTCAAATGACTGATTCAGCTTGTCCAGCAACCACAACTAAGATTTTTTTCTCTTGATAACCAACCACAACTGAGATTTCTAACTCAAACATTGCTTACAACTAGGTATCCTCACATCCTTCATCTATATCGTGGATATTCGGCATTTTATCAACAATGATGTCAAGGCAAGTTTGTGTGCAACTCGATGCATCTTATCAATAATACTGTAAGTGTTGTTTGAATAATACATAGCTAAGGAAGATTATTTGTTTGGACTAAACCAGGAAATACATCATGCTATAAAACGGAAAAGGCAGGGTAAATTATAAGATCAAATTAATCTACAAACTACATTGGGTTGATCAGTATCACGTGCTTTCAGATGACGGAGCCAGCAGATCAACAATAATCTTCATGAAGACAATGTAATAAATTCATGTGCATACATACTGATGACAAAAAAATAGCTAATTATATAATAAATCCATACAAACGAAGTGACTCGACTACCAACTCAAAGCAGCAATAGGCAAATGAGGATACCAAATTGTGTCACAGAACGAAACCCCATGATATTGAAGCTTGGGACAAATTTGGACTAGAGGAGTATACCGCTCTGTTGTAATAAATCAACACAAACGACGTGACTCAACAACCAACTCAAAGAGCAATAGGCAAATGAGTATAAAGAAACCCCATGATATTGGAACTTGGGACCAAATTTGGACTAGAGGAGTACACCGCATCTGTTCAAACAGCTAAGTACACAAACAAGGACGATGATGAAAGATTTGCGAAAGCAACTGTTGCAAAAGACAGAATATGATGAAATAATTCTCATGCAAAGAAGAAGGGGTAAGAGATATTAGAATGGAGGAAGTTAATATTTTCCATTTTCAGTAGGGAATGCTAAATCTAAAGGATGCCCACCTTCTAGATGGCCTACTACAGAAACAGTTATCAACATTTCCAAAAGAGTAAACCATTTTATCGAGGATAATAATAGTACCAAATATGGATTACTAGATGATGGATGACTGACAGCAGGTAAAAAAACTAGTCCCACCACATCAGCAGCCCAATGTGGTGCAAAATAGAAAGGTTCCCATGTTATGGACAAATGAGGATAGTTCAATAGAGCTGGATTCACCTAAGTAGCTGGAACATAAGCTCTTGGCGGAAAAGTCAATGGAATCCGTAGATACCTTAAAAGGGAGGAGATATACTTTTGTAGTAGGGGAGGGATGAGATAAGACTATACCCAAGTAGCAGAGACAAAATCTTTCACAATTTAATCATATTAGTTGAGAAGACAAGTTTGGGAATAACAATGCAGTGTGTGATATGGGATGCCATTAAACAGTAGACGTCATAAGAAAGAGCATGAAGATTAGTGTCCTTTAAACAACATCAAGCTGGTGCCATTCTAAAATGAAAACCTAAATTGATCACTAAAAATGAAGGGGAACATGTAAAGTTTGAATCTTGGCATATGGAACACTTGTTTTTCTCCTTTGGCACATATAAAAAACTTGCAGTTGTGGACAAGTATTGATCAATTTACTGTACTAGTAGATATATACAGGTGCCAAACCACAAACAAGGGAAGAAAGCTTACAATTTTAACAGCAACAATCTCAAAAGTTTCGATGTGGGTAGCTGAGCAAAAAGCATAAAGAAGAATCAGATTGTTGAAAACATAAATCAAGAAATGAGAGGAAAAAAGAAGGTACAGACCAAGATATATAACACCAAAAGAGCCGCTGCCAATCTTCCTACCTAACTTGTACTTTTCTCCAATTATTCTCTCCATACAGATACAGATTTTATGTTTATACAAACCCCAAGTAAGTTCTTGATTAAATCAAATGAACTCTTGTTCCTCCTCTTGGACAGAAGACAGAATATTATTCCTAATTCTTGACTTTTCCAGTAGGATTTATGGTTGCTGGGTGAATTTCTTTAGCAAATGGTCCTTTGAATTTAAGAATAAATCTTGTTTCAACCTTTGTATACTATATACTAGGCATAACTAGTCCTTTTTAAGTTTCTATTTCTGGTCCAATTCTGATCTGGATAAATGACAGTTGACTGTTGACTGCTCCGGTCTTCTGGATCAAAAAGATTAATATAACTCCAATTTTTAAAAGCTTAAATGCTTGGCTACCTGATTTCATTGCATTTGTGTTTTGAGTTACGTATATGTGAAATTAATCTTTCCTCTATTCTGAATTTAATAGAATTGTTTGGTATGTTAGTTGGATTTTTTTTTTTAATTTGTAGTTGGGAGTTTGATTCCCATTTTTCTTTCTCCCTAATGTATAATAAAAATTTACTCAAAAAAACTTTATTTACTTGAAACATTAATAAACTTTGCAGTTCATATTGATCGGCAGTACAAATTTTTATATATTTTTTCTGTGTTTAAATCTTAACTATTTGTTGGTATTTATATTGTGTTTTGAAGGAGATGATTTGTTATTTTTGTGTCTTAATTTCTTTGATATGGATATAATTTAGATATATTACTATCGTTAGTTATGCAGATTTATAGTAATTTTTACATAATTTTCTAATTAACTAATACATAATATTTCTTTTGTCTCCTTTTATAATTAATTTTTAAAATCAATAGATTTATGATAATTTTTAAGTAGTTTCCTAATTAAATAATACATATTATTCCTTTTTGTCCCTTTTTATGTGACACCAATAGATTAATTTCAATAATCAGTTAAATTTTATATTTAAAAATTTTAAAGTTGTCAAATATCATGATTTAGAGTATTTTTTATGCTTATCTAGATTCATAGTAATTTTTATTATAACTTCAGACAAATAACATGATTTATTATATATTTTTTATACTTCATAATTTTTATGTAGCTTCTTAATTAAGTTGATATATTAATTTCAATAATAAAAAAATTTAAAATTAAGCAGTTGAAGCAGACACGTCTGGACAGCTGCTTGCTTAAGTTCAGCTGACATGTCGTCCATCAACTGTCTGCTTCAACTACTTTGTAATCTCTTAATCAAATAGATAAAACAAATACATCAATAAATAATTATTTATTTAAAAAAATAAAAAAAATAAATATATCGTCCATCAGCTATCTTCTCCGCTGCTTTTAACCTCCGACAATGATAAGAGTATGAAATAATATTTTTGAAGTTGGCGTAAAAGTCATAATGAATTCCAGAGTTGAGAAGCAAGCATGCCTAAAAAGGAAGTTGAAAAATGATGTCCTATAAAATGTAGGGGTGCACCACAGTAAGATAAAAGTTTTGACTTGGTCCCACCAACTATATTTTTTACCAATAATCCCTATTAATTTTGGATTAGAAATGGTATTTCAGTTGAAGGTCAAAAGAAATTCTTATGAAATAATATTTTTTTATTATATACTCCTTCTATCTCATTTTATGTGTCATCTTTTTTTTTCGTCCATCCAAAAATAATGTCATCTTACTCTAATCGAAAACAATTTACCTTTAAAGTTTTTTTTTTACCCTTAATGAAATTATTCTTAGGCACACAAATATCTAAGAATGATTTTAGATCACAAATTTTAAAAATCTTCCTTTTTTTCTTAAAGACCGTGTCAAGTCAAAATATGTCAAATAAAATAAGACGATCGGAGTATTATTTATAAATCACGTATACTTATATGAGCAATGGACATCAATCACGTAGTATTTTTATTATACATTCAACAAAATATTGACAAC
>JAABOM020000103.1:16235958-16257442 GCA_011800125.2 Solanum clarkiae
GGAATTCGGGACTAAGGGAAAGAGTCAAATTGTCATAAATTATTAAAGAGTCAAAGCTCAAAGCATAAGTACTTCAACTATTCCAATAACACCTCTAAACATAGGCTTGAGCGGGGGTCAAGACACTTTCTGGGATCACCCTTATAGTATCAAATATCTAACATAAAGACATAAACAAAGAACAAGAGTAGCATAGTTTGTGTCCTCGAACTTGAGGACTCACCAAAACTTATCTTTTGGAAGACAATCTAGCCATGTGGAGGATGATCAATAGGTGCTCTGATTCCTACATGGTAATATCATGTAGGCATAAAGTATGTGTTAGTACGTTTGAATGTACTAAGTATGTATATAGGATGTAATGCAAGCAAGGGATAGACAACATAATCAAAATGTATAATTATAAAAAAAAAAGAATAAGTATAACATCAATATGGCATGCATGATCAATGCTCAAGGAAAAACATGCTTGTAAATCATAATCAGGGAATGCAAACTCAATATGGAATACATACTCAAACCTTTCACCAACATGCATGAGATAGGTCAAATAGCCACTCACTCGCCTTACGGTATAACCTTTTCAGAGAGTGTTACCAATACCCCTACCTTACGACATACTCTTTTTAATAGGCAGCATAAGACATCCCCTACTTTACGATATAATCTTTTGGGTAGGAACCGTGATTCATACTACCTTATAGCATAGCCTTTTCGGTAGAATGTCCACACCTTATGATATGAGCTTTTCGGTAGGAATCATGATTTGTACCTTATGGAATGACCTTTTTGGTAAGTATAGTAAGATGTCCTTGCCTTACGATATAATCTTTTCGGTAGGAACCATTAGTCATTCTACATTACGGCATGACCTTATCAGTAGAATGTCCATACATCACGATATAATCTTTTCGGTAGTAGTCATAGAAATAGCTCATAAAACTATTACATTTCAATCATTAAGAAAGGGCTTCTCAATTTTCTCAAGAACACAATATACATGGACACCCAACAATCTACTTGCAACACCATAGGTACTTTTCATGAATTCAACACATAGGCACATTCCTTTCATCATCCTAAAGCCACTTAACTCATAAGCAATGCAATAAACCCTCAATAACTCAAGAATCCTTAGCAAGACATTTTATCAAACACTTGACGGGTATATAATGCTAGTTCAAAATCATACAATTCAAGAGTGAAATCATGTGAGAGAAATCAATATAAATCAACCCACAAATACTAGGTAATGTCCTCTTGCAAGATACATCAAAACCCCTAATCAATTCACACAATAGATCATAGCTCCATAGCTCAAAACATGCATAGTTGAACAATATTTCATAAAACTCCCAATATAGTTTATACTCAAAATTCATAATAAGATATACCCATAGATAATCCAACTTGAAAACATGCATTTATATAAAAAAAAGAAGGTTGGGCACCATGGGTGAAAGGACCCAATGGTTGAAACCCACATACCTTAATCTTGGAGTTTCTTGAAGAAAACTTGAGAAGGAATTGGGGCATGGCTTGATTTTCTTGAATTCCAACAAAACTTTTTGAAAACCTTGAGAATTGATAGGGAATTTGAGGAAGACTAGAGTGGAATTTGAGAGGTTTTTGGTGAGTTTTTAGGGCTCAAAACGGCTGAACAATGAGGGATTCTCGTATATATGGGCACTGGATTATTACCCAATTGCCCTAGAGTAAAAAAAAAAAATTTTTTCAAAACTTTTTGAACTAGTCTGTGCCAGGACCGCGTCGTGGACTGGTTGCGGATAGCTACTATTTTTGCATTCACCAAATATTACTTTTATTGTCACGGATAAAGTATACCTTGTAGGTACTCGCTTTCCCACTCAATGTTACCCTCTGAAAAAGAATATGAAGTCAGATTTATAAAATTATGCACGGATTTTGAGATATTAAAAAAAATGCATCATAGGGTTTTTTCGAGCTCCAAGGAGGGGTGTTTAAATATCTCAATTTTGAGATATAAGGAAATTACGATTATGGGGCATTCCTATGCAAATGTGGGGCGTTTCAATATCTCCCCCTTGGGAACATTCACATCAAATGTGAAAGACACGTATATAAGAGAAGTTGTCAAGACAA
This sequence comes from Solanum clarkiae, assembly GCA_011800125.2. Classification (NCBI taxonomy): domain Eukaryota; kingdom Viridiplantae; phylum Streptophyta; class Magnoliopsida; order Solanales; family Solanaceae; genus Solanum; species Solanum clarkiae. Next base: position 16,238,083 of record JAABOM020000103.1, read on the forward strand.
TTACAGCCCTCACAACAATGCAACAATGCACTTAAACATCATTTCAAAATCTCAACTTAAGTGTCAAAATCACCATGAACTTTACAATATAAATATGAATGTATGCAAATGACATGAGGACTGAAACTTAAGACTTGAAATCATATAAAGGACTTAGTTGTTATCTTAGGCTTAAATAGAGTGAAAGAAGTACGAATATCACTCTTTTATGACCGCTTCGGCTTCACTACTAACTCCTTCGTATTGTCAATTCCCCAAAGAACCTTGACGGAAGTTACATCCTTACCTCTCAACCTTCTCACTTGTCTATTCAAGATTTCTATCGGAACCTCCCATAACTCAAATTATCCTTCATCACACCTACACCATTCAAAGTCACCATAGCACTTGGGTCACCACACACCACCTTAACACAGACACATGAAAAATCGAATGAACTATATCCATATCCATAGGCAACTCCCATCCTTATGCAACGTTACCAATTTCTCCTCCAAACCCTATAAGGACCTACAAACCTTAACCCAATTCTCAACCTTAAATACATATAGCCCACTTTTGCACCAAAAGCCACCATATCCTCATTGGGAGAAAACCTCCGCTCTACCATCCCTCACCAAGACCTCCAACTCTATTAAAGCGGAATCAAAGCCTTGCTTAAACAAGACCTCTTCAACCAAAGAAGATTTGGAACCATCAAAACCACTATACTACCATTCTCAACTTCACCCAACCTCATCCAAACCTAGTCAACCGATGTAATTCTCCAACCACCATCTTGTTGCCTAAAGATCCTCATTTTTCATAATTAGCAAGCAACCTTACATTCCTCAAAATTCGCAACATCATCCTCAAATGATTCATAAACTCTTCCTCACTTTCGGAAAAGAATCAACATATCGCCACCAAAGACCACCACAAACATGACAAGGTAGGGTTTAAAAACACTACTCATGAGTATATAGACATAGCCGGTGCATAAGCCAAACCCAAAGACACTACCCGAAATTCAAAATATCAAAAAAGATATCAAGGACTCATTGACCATCGGAATCGACTCAATAGGAAAGGCCCTAGGCTCAACACCCCTAACCTTACAAGATGATAAATGCAACTTTTAGAAATCAACTGGACCTAACCCCTTCACCACCACTTTACAATCTCCCACTCAAGGATGGTTTCATTAGGGAATTGAGATCTAACTCTACTGGTCTTACAATCAATGGAGACATAATATGCATATGATCAAACCACCCTAAGAATGACATCAAAATCTACTACAGCTAATTCAACAAAATAACAAGGCAAGACCTAATGCAATATGACCACGAAATAATTTCTATAGACTCTTCTAGCAACAATAGACTCACCAATGGGATAGACACCAAAAGGGTTCACACAACAATTCGAGACATACATGAAGCCCACAAGCAACAAAAAGAATAATAAAAGAAATAGTGGCACCTAGATCGATCAATGCACACACATCTAAGTCAAAGAAAACTACAATATACCGGTAGCAACATCAGGCATCTCATCTACCCCTTTGCCTCCTTTGAAGAGCATAGAACCGAGTATGTCGCAGAGCACCCCTTTGTTGGCACTCTTGAACTCTTTGATTAACAGGTCCACCTTGCCCTCGTGGCCGGCTATCTTCAATCTTGTTTTGAGCACCTGGGCAACTCAGAATTTTGTGGCCTATCTCACCACACCCAAAGCATGCACCCGTATTCCTCCAACATGTACCACCATGTTTCCTCCCACATTTTGGGCACCTAGGATAAGTCACCCCATCATCTCCTTGGGGCTTTAAGTTTGGAACCCATCCTTGGAAACCCTTTTGTTTGGAGCATCATCGGACTCTTGATCTTGGTAGCTACCATCAAATTGATCCCTCTCGGACCCCTCACTTCTCCTCTTTCTAAGCTTCTCCCCCTCAAGTTGCTCGGCATTAGTCATTAGCCGAGACAAATTCATATCACTTATCAACGTGGCGGTACGACACTCCTCATTAACCAATTCAGACACCCTCATCACAAATTTGTTCTCCCTAGACCTCGGCTCAGCCACCAATTGAGGAGCATACTTAGAGAGCTTGTTGAAATTGAGAGCATACTCCATCGTACATATGGAGTCTCACTTAAGATTCATGAACTTCATCATTTTAGCTTTCCTTTGTTCAATAGGAAAGAACCGGTTAAGGAATGCGGCTTTGAACTCCTCCTAAGGAATGACATTGTCATTTCTCCTCTCCCTTTTCCATTGCACAAACCAAATTTGAGCAACTCCTTTTAGTTAGTAGGTTGCTAGTTTCGTCTTCTCCTCTGAATTGACCCCTATAATGGATAGCACCTTTTGCACCTCATCTATGAAATCTTGGGGATCCTAATCCGTTTTGGATCCATGGAACTCCAATGGGTTCATCCTAGTGAAATCCATCACCCCAGAAGCCGGAGTGGGTGCATTATGGGCTTGGACCCCTTGGTGAATTTGGTTGGTCATAGCATGTGCCAATATAGTAATAACATCCCGGAACTCAACATCGGTAGCCCCTCCATCTTGAGGAGAGGGGTAAGCCAGTTGTCCCATAGGTGCACAACCCCTCCTTGGTCTTCCTTTATATAGAGGCATGGTCAACAACTAGAAGAGCAAAGAACATTCGTTAGGGGAAAAAGCCTTACCTTACAACTAAGGCACGATATAAGCGATGAAGAAGTGAAACATTTCCTAAAATGCCTCACAGCTTCCCATTCATAGTTGTGGCGCACTTCACTACCATGAATAAGACTCTAATAGATGCGGTGTGTTAGATTCTGAGGACCATTAACAATCTAATACTTTGATACCATAATTGTTACGACCTAAACTAGGGCCTAGACTTGACACGGCAAATGGAGAACCCGAAGGAACTCTAAACAAGCCTCTTATCATATCATACATACATCCTTGGTCACGGAATCAAAATAAATAATAGTGAATAATAAAAAAAAAAGGAATTCGGGACTAAGGGAAATAGTCAAATTGTCATAAATCATTAAAGAGCCAAAGCTCAAAGCATAAGTACTTCAATTATTCCAACAACATCTCTAAACGTAGACTTGAGCGGGGGCCAAGAAACTTTCCAAGCTCACCCTCATAGTATGAAATATCCAATATAAAGAGATAAACAAAGAACAAGAGTAGTATAGCTTGTGTCCTCGAACTTGAGAACTCACCAAAGATTATCTTTCGGAAGACAATTAGCAACGTGGAGGATGATCAATAGGTGCTACAGTTCCAATATGGTAACATCATGTAGACATAGAGTATGCGTTAGTACATTTGAATGCACTAAGTATATAGGATGCAATGCAAGCAAGGGATAGACAACATAATCAAAATGTATAATTATAAAAAAAAAGGATAAGTATAACATCAATATGACATGCATGATCAATGCTTAAGGAAAAACATGCTTGTAAATTATAATCAAGAAATGAAAACTCAATATGGAATACATACTCAAACCTTTCACCAACATGCATGAGATGGGCTAAATAGTAACCCACTCGCCTTACGGTATAACCTTTTCGGAGAGTGTTACTAATACCTCTACCTAATGACATACTCTTTTTGATAGGCAGTATAAGACGCCCCCTACTTTACAAGTGATTTATTCTACCTTACGACATGGTCTTTTCAGTAGAATGTCCACACCTTACGATATGAGCTTTTCGGTAGGAATCATGATTTGTACCTTATGGAATGACCTTTTTGGTAAGTGTAGTAAGATGTCCTTGCCTTACAATATAATCTTTTCGGTAGGAACCTTTAGTCATTCTACATTACGACATGACCTTATCGGTAGAATGTCTATACATTACGATATAATCTTTTCGGTAGGAGTCATAGAAATAGCTCATCAAACCATTACTTTTCAAGCATCAAGAAAGGGCTTCTCAATTTTCTCAAGAACACAACATACATAGAAACCCAACAATCTACTTGCAACACCATAGGTACTTTTCATGAATTCAACACATAGGCACATTCCTTTCATCATCCTAAAGCCACTTGACTCATAAGCAATGCAATAAACCCTCAATAACTCAAGAATCCTTAGCAAGACATTTTATCAAACATTTGTCGGGTGTGTAATGCTAGTTCAAAATCATGCAATTCAAGAGTGAAATCATTTGAGAAAAATCAGTGTAAATCAACCCACCAACACTAGATAATACCCTCTTGCAAGATACATCAAAACCCCTAACCAATTTACACAATAAATCATAGCTTCATAGCTCAAAATATGCATAGTTGAACAACATTTCAAAAAAACCCAATATAGTTTATATTCAAAATTGATAATAAGATATACATATAAATAAACCAACTTCAAAACATGCAATTTATATAAAAAGGAAGGTTGGGCACTACGAGTGAAAGGATCCAATAGTTGAAACCCACATACCGTAATCTTTGAGTTTCTTGAAGAAAACTTGAGAAGAACTTGGGGCTTGACATGGTTTCCTTGAATTCCAACAAAACTTCTTGAAAACCTTAAGAATGAATGGAGAATTTGATGAAGATTAGAGAGGAATTTAAGAGATTTTTGGTGAGTTTTTAGGGCTCAAAACGACTTAACAATTAGGGATTCTCGTATATATAGGTATTGGATTAGTACCCAATTACCTTGGTGTTAAAAAAAAATTTCAGAAATTTTTAAACTAGTCCACGCCAGGTCCGCATCGCGGACTAGTCGTGGATAGCTACTATTTTTGTGAAGTTTCACCAAAACTTTTTTCACTTACAAAGTATACCTTGTAGGTACTCGTTCTCCCACCTAATTTTTTCCTCTGAGCAATAACATGAAGTCGGATTTGCAAAATTCTGCATGAATTTTGAGAAATTAAAAGAAATGCATCATAGAATTTTTCTGAGCTATGAGGAGGGATGTTTAAATATCCCCAATTTTGAGATATAAGGAAATTACGATTATGGGGCATCCCTATGCAAATGTGGGGCGTTTCAATATCTTCCCCTTGGGAACATTCGTACCGAATGTGAAAGACACGTATATAAGAGAAGTGGTCAAGACAATTACAGCCCTCACAAGAATGCAACAATGCACTTAAACACCATTTCAAAATCTCAACTTAAGTGTCAAAATCACCATGAACTTGTCAATATAAACATGAATGTATGCAAATGACATGAGGGCTGAAACATAGGACTTGAAATCATATAAATGACTTAGTTGTTATCTTGGGCTTGAATAGTGTGAAAGAGGTTTAGTTGTTATCTTGGGCTTTAATAGAGTGAAAGAGGTACGAATATCGCTCCTTTATGACCATTTTTGGCTTCCCTAGTGACTCCTTCGTCTTGTCGATTTCCCAAAGAACCTTGACGGAAGTTACATCCTTGCCTCTCAATCTTCTCACTTGTCTATCCAAATTTCTACTGGAGCCTCCCATAAGTCAAATTATCCATCATCACACCCACACCCTTCAAAGTCAAAATAGCACTTGGGTCACCACACACCACCTTAACATGGACACATAAAAAACCAAATGAATTATATTCATATCCATAGGCAACTCCAATCTTATGCAACTTTACCAATTTCTCCTTCATACCCTATAAGGACCTACAAAACTTAACCAAATTGTCAACCTTAAACACACATAGCCCACTTTAGCACCAAAAGCCACCATCTCCCCCTTGGGAGAAAACATCCACTCTACCATCCCTCACCAAGACCTCCAACTTGATTAAGGAGGAATCAAGGCATTGCTTCAAATAGACCTCTTCAACCAAAAAAGATTTAGAACCATCAAAACCACTACACTTCCATTCTCAAATTCACCCAACCTCATCCCAACCTAGTCAATCGATGTACTTCTCTAACCACCCTCTTGTTACCCAAAGATCCTCATTTTCCATAATTAACAAGCAACCTCGTATTCCTCAAAATTTGCAACATCACCCTCAAATGATTCACAAACTCTTCCTCACTTTCAGAAAAGAATCAACATACCATCACCAAAGAGGATCAAAAACACGACAAGGTAAGGTTTAAAGACTCTATTCATGAGTCATATAGACATATCCAGTGCATAAGTCAAATCCAAAGACACTGCCCCAAATTTAAAATATCAAAAAGGACATCAAGGACTCATTGACCACCGGAATCGACTCAATAGGAAGGACCCTAGTCTCAACATCCCTATCCTTACAAGATGACAAATGCAACCCTCAGAAATCAATTAGACCTACCCCTTCACCACCACTTTACAATCTCTCACTCAAGGACGGGTTCATTAGGGAATTGGAATCTAACTTTATCGGTCTTACAATCAATAGAGACATAATATGCACGTGACCAAACCACCCCAAGAATGACATCAAAATCCACCATATTTAATTCAACAAAATAACAAGGCAAGACCTAATGCAATATGACCATCGGACAATTTTTATAGGCTCTTCTGGCAATAATAGACTCACCGATGGGCTACACCAAAAGGCTTCACATAACAATTCGAGACACACATGAATCCCACAAGCAACAAAAAGAAAATGAAAGAAATAGTGGCACCCGGACCTATTAATGCACACATATCTAAGCCAAAGGAAACTTTAATATACTGATAACAACATCGGGTGCCTCATCTACCCCTTGCCTCCTTTGAAGATCTTAGAACCGATTATTTCGTGCAACACCCCCTTGTTGGCCTTCTTGAACTCTTTGATTAACAGGTCCACCTTTTCCTTTTGGCCGACCATCTCCAACCTTATTTTGAGCATGTGGGCAATCCAGAATTTTGTGGCCTACCTCTCCATACCCAAAGCATGCACCCGTATTCCTCCAACATGCACCATCATGTATCATAATGTTTCCTCCCACATTTTGGGCATCTAGGATGAGTCACCCCATCATCTCATTGGGGCCTTGGATTTGACACCCCATCCTTAGCAACCCTCTTGTTTGGAGCATCGTCGGACTCTTGATCTTGGAAGCTACCATCAAATCGAGCCCTCTTGGACCCCTCACTTCTCCTCTTTCTGAGCTTCTTCCCCTCAAGTTGCTCGACATAAATCATTAGCCAAGACAAATCCATATCACTTATCAATATGGTCGCACGATGCTCCTCATTAACCAAGTCGGATACCCCCATCATAAATTTGTTCATCCTAACCTAGGCTTAGCCACTAATTGAGGATCATACTTAGAGAGCTTGTTGAACTTGAGGGCATACTCCCTCACACTCATAAGACTTTGCTTAAGATTCATGAACTTCATCATTTTAGCTTCCCTAAGTTTAATAGGAAATAACTGGTTGAGGAATGTGACCTTGAACTTCTCCCAAGGAATGACATTGTCATTTTCTTTCTCCCACTTCCATTTCCCCTCTCCCCCTTCTATTGCACAAACCAAATTTGAGAAACTCTTTTTAGTTGGTAGGCTTCTAGTTCTGCCTTCTCCTTCGAATTGACCCCATAATGGATAGCACTTTGTACACCTCATCTATGAACTCTTGGAAATCCTCATCCATCTTGGATCCATGGAACTTCGATGGGTTCATCCTAGTAAAATCCCTCACCCTAGAAGCCGGAGTGGGAGCATTGGGGGATTGGGTCCTTTGGTGAATTTGGTTGGTCCTAGCATGTGCCAACATAGTAATAGCATTCCAAAACTCAACTTCGGTAGCTCCTCCATCTTGAGGAGCTTGAGGAGCGGGGTAAGCTGGTTGTCCCATAGGTGCACGACCCCTCCTTAGTTTTTCTCTCAGCAGCGACATGGTCAACAACTAGAAGAACAAAGAACATCCATTAGGGGAAAAATCCTTACCTTACAACTAAGGCACGATATAGACCATGAAGAAGTGAAATATTTTCTAAAAGGCCTCATAGCCTCTCATTCATAGTTGTGGCGCGCTTCACAACCATGAATAAGACTCTAATCAATGCAGTGTGTTGGATTTCGAGGACTATTAACAACCTAGTGCTTTGAAACCATACTTGTCACGACCTAAACTAGGGCCTAGACGTGATACGGCGAATGGGGAACCCGAAGGAACTCTAAAGAAGTCTCTTAGAATATCCTACACATATCCTTGGTCGCGGAAGAAAAATAAACAATAGTGAATAATATAAATAAAGGAATTCGGGACTAAGGGAAAGTGTCAAATTGTCATAAATCATTAAAGTGTCCAAGCTCAAAGCATAAGTACTTCATTTATTCCAACAATACCTCTAAACGTAGACTTGAGCGGGGCCACGTCACTTTCGGGGCTCACCTCATAGTATAAAATATCGGACATAAAAAGATAAAAAAAAGAACAAGAATAGCATAGCTTGTGTCCCCGAACATGAGGACTCATCAAAGCTTATCTTTCGGAAGACAATCTAGCCACGTGGAGGATGATCAATAGGTATTCCGGTTCCTACATGGTAACATCATGTAGACATAGAGTATGCGTTAGTACGTTTGAATGTACTAAGTATGTAGGATGCAAGCAAGGGATGGCAATATGATCAAAATGCATAATTCTAAACAAAGGATAAGTATAACATCATCATGACATGCATGATCAATGCTTAAGAAAAAATATGTTTGTAAATCATAATCAAGGAATGCAAACTCAATATGAAATACATACTCAAACCTTTCGCCAACATGCATGAGATGGGCCAAATAGCCACCCACTTTCCTTATAGTATAATCTTTTCAGAGAGTGTTACCAATACCCCTACCTTACGAAATACTCTTTTTGATAGGCAGTATAAGACATCCCCTACTTTACGATATAATCTTTTGAGTAGGAGACGTGATTTATTCTACCTTACGACATGGTCTTTTTGGTAGAATGTCCACATCTTACGATATGATCTTTTCGGTAGGAATCATGATTTGTACCTTACGACATGGCCTTTTCGGTAGGTGTAGTAAAATGTCCTTGCCTTATGATATAATCTTTTCAGTAGGAACCATTAGTCATTCTACATTACAGCATGACCTTTTCGATAGAATGTACATACCTTACGATATAATCTTTTCGGTAGGAGTCATAGAAATAGAAATAACTCATCAAACCATTACATTTCAAATATCAAGAAAGGGCTTCTCAATTTTCTCAAGAACACAACAAACATGGAAACCCAACAATCTACTTGCAACACCATAAGTACTTTTCATGAATTCAACACATACCCACATTCCTTCATCATCCTAAATCCATTTGACTCATAAGTCATGCAATAAACCCTCAATAACTCAAGAATCCTTAATAAGACATTTTATCAAACACTTGGTGGGTATGTATTGCTAGTTCAAAATCATGCAATTCAAGAGTGAAATCATGTGAGAAAAATCAATGTAAATCAACCCACCAATACTAGGCAATACACTCTTGCAAGATACATCAAAAACCCCTAATCCATTCACACAATAGATCATATCTCCATAGCTCAAAATATGCATAGTTGAACAACATTTCATAAAACTCCCAATATAGTTTATAATCAAAATTCATAATAAGATATACCAATAGATAAACCAACTTGAAAACATACAATTTAAATAAAAAGGAAGGTTGGGCACAATGGGTGAAAGGACCCAATGGTTGAAACCCATATACCTTAATCTTAGAGTTTCTTGAAGAAAAATTGAGAAGGACTTGAGGCTTGACTTGATTTTTTTGAATTCCAACAAAACTTCTTGAAAACCTTGAGAATGGATGGAGAATTTGATGAAACATATCAATTTAAGAGTTTTTTGTGAGTTTTAGGGCTCAAAACGGCTGAACAATGAGGATTCTCATATATATGGGTATTGGATTATTACCCAATTTCCCTGGAGTGAAAAAGAATTTTGTCAGAAACTTTTGAACTAGTCCGCGCCAGGTCCGTGTCGCGGACAGCTACTGTTTTTACGAAGTTTCACCAAAAATTATTTTTCTTGGCACGGACAAAATATACCTTGTAGGTACTTGTTTTTCCACATAATTTTGTCCTTTGAACAAAAATATGAAGTCAAATTTGTAAAATTCTGCACGAATTTTGAGATATTAAAAAAAATTTATCATAGGATTTTTTCAAGCTATGAGGAGGGGTGTTTAAATATCCCCAATTTTGAGATATAAGGAAATTACGATTATGGGGCATTCCTATGCAAATATGAGCATTTCACTCATTCACGGATAATAGTCCATAATGATCCTCTCATGGAACATATACCCATATTGTTAGTGTATTGGCGCGACACTCAATCCAATAGTTAGCATGTTGAAATGTAACACTCGATCTAATGTGTGTTAGACGTGAAAATAACCAGAGTCACATATATAATTATCATCACAATGAATGATTGATACACTTGCACAGCCAAGTAACTGGTTCAAATCAACAATGGCCCTATCATGGAACACATACCAAACTATTAGCTTGTCAGAACATGACATTCGATTCAATAATATGTCAGAACGTGACACCTAATCTAATAATGTGTTGAAACATAACACCCGATCAAAGTCATGATTCTTGAGGTTTTTTCTGTCTTTCTCGATTCATATACATGTAGGCAATACTAACATACAGTTAAATGATGTGTTTGTGTGTATATATATATAGTAGAGATACATGAATTATTATATACTATGTGACTTCGTTCTCATCCTTTATTTATAGGATTATACAGAGGTAGACAAAGAGAATATCATTAACATGACAAAGGGGGACGATAATAGCGGAAGTGGGGAGACTTAGCAATAAAAATTTGACATCACGGAGGACGTGGGAAATAATAATGAAGAGTAGTTAGACATTACATTTAGTGGACATCACATACAAATAATATATTTTTTATGAATCAATATAATTAATATTGGAAAGACAATTAAAAATACTAAAATATGAAACAAATAATAACTAAATATGTATACATTGGCCCCACATGACCTATTTTTCTTAGAAAAAATAACATAATTAGGCAAACATATGAATGTATACCAACTGCATATATACAATTATTTGGACAGATATACATATACACTTCGCTTCTCTCCACTTTCGCTCATCTCTCTCCTCACTCTCCCAATCTCGCTTGCCAGATATACAAATATATATGTATATTAATTACACATATACAATTATTTGACAGATATACACATACAATTTGAAAAATATACATATACAATTCGCCTTTTTCCTCTCTCTCTCGATTTCGCTTACCTCTATCCTCCCCTCAGGTCACATAGCCGATGTTATATTGTGTAATTATGTAAAATACAGCTATTTGACCATATTAAATTTCAATCCTAGGCTATTTATCAAAATTCCCCTTCATTTGAAGCCCAAGTCCGATTCCTTACCTACGTTAGGGGTGCAAATTACATATTATTACGAAATAACAGACTATAAACAAGCTTTCCCTTTTAAACTACTGCAGTCTGCAAATATGTTTTGGTGAAAATATTACCATTTGACTGGCAAACAGTCGTGAATAGTCAAAGGGACAAATAGAACTTCCATGTGCAACATTTGACAAATTTATGATGAATCTTCCCTATGATAAATTGATAATACAACTTGAATTGACAAAAATCATTTCTGGTTGAGAACAACTTACAACAAAACTAAAACAGTCACCTTATCATACATATACATTTTGTTCTAATACAAGATAGTATCAGATACACATCAATCTCCCTGAGTACTGTATTCACATTGTTTTTGCTGAACTTCCTGGTCAGGACGATTGTATCGACAAATAAGAAGAAAATAAAGGAAGTTTACAGCATTGAAGAAAGCAAGTAACCAGTAGTAATAATCTAAATGACCATTGTTAATATTACTTGACAACCAGCTAACTCTACCTCCACATGAGGTAATAATATCCACAGCACTCACTAAAAGACTCCCAAGAAAACCAGATACAGACATTCCAAGTGTGAAAATAGCCACAACAAAACTAGACATGCTTTTTGGAAGCTCGGAGTAAAGGAACTCTACCAATCCAATTGCATTGAAAGCGTCAGCTAGTCCAAGAAGCATGTACTGTGGCACGAACCACATAGCCGACATGTGTACTGATGCAATATTTGGACCGTCTTGTGGATCTTTCTGATCAATTGCTTTGCCCCTCCTTATGACCTCTGTTATTGCTGAAAGTGTCATCGCTGTAGCAGAGAGAACTATACCAATTCCCATACGAAGAACGGGGCTTAAGCCACCTGGCTGTCCGGTATATCTGGCCTTTATTGGCACGAGAACACGATCATAAAAGGCAATCCACATCACTAGAGCGATCACCATAAAGACAGAAAAGGATCCCACTGGTACTTCAAAATCCGAGAAGATACGTCTATCCATTGTCTTTGTTTGGAGTGTGGAAAATGAAAATTGGTTTAAGCTCAACTGAACCATTATGTTACTGGACCACATGGGAACAACTCTAAGAATAGACTTCAAAGATGCTACTTGTTCTACACTACACAGTCTCCATGGATTTGAAGCGAATCCATCCAGATTTATATCTCTTTCAGGATCTTCAATTATGCAAGCTTTGTTTAAACACCTACATGAAGACCAGACGAAAAAGGTACAACTTTAGCTAGAACAGTTGATAATAACATATAATCTTGATGTAACTAAAATTAAACATAGGACCCACCAAACAAATCATACCTAAAGCTGCTTGTTAAGGCTTGACTTTCAGAATCAGGCGATTGATGATAGCAGTTTTCGGGATTAACAGAGTGAAGATTGATATTTCTTTTTCTAATAGAAGCAACAAGTACTTGAAAAAATCCAGTGAACAAGCTTTCACTAGCACTAACTTTGATATACATAGAAGAACCCAAAAGGAAGGCTGAAACAGAGAAAACCATAAGGATAGCTGGAATGCCGAAACCAATTCGCCAACCGAAAGCATCTTGAATATACACAATGAAGGTTGTTGCTACAAGTGTTGACATTCCAATAGTAGCATAGTACCAGTTGAAATAACTTTCCATAATCCTTTTATTATTTGGATTTTCTTTATTGTCCAATTGATCAGCACCAAACGCTATAGAACAAGGTCTAACAAAACCAGCTCCTAGCGCAATTATCCAGAAAGAAAACAATAATACAAGGAGTTGTACTGGTGTCGGTCTAGCACATTCATTGATCTTGAAATGATCACAATGTAAAGGCCTCAGTTGTGGAACCATGGTGGTTAACCAAAGAATAGTCATTCCCTATGAAACAAAAATCAGAAACTTTGTCTCAGTATAGTTGAATTCTACATCACTAGAAATGTTATTCGCCCAGATACCTATCCATTGGTGAATGAGGTTCTTGATTGTTTTCCCATGAACCAACTGTTACTTGTTTTAGACATACAAGGCTTCCAACTGTGATTGACACTATTACTATGGAGCTAAGTTGCTCGGATTCTCCAAAAATGTTCCGCACCCGTGTCGGATCCTTCAAAAATACACCATGTTGGAGGATCCGACACGCACCTATCGATATTTTTGAAGAGTCCGAGCAACATTGCTATGGAGTGATAGAAATGACATAATACATGAACATGCTCTTTAACTTTGCCTCAGCTGGCATCTACGCCCTCCAACTTTGGGCCCGCACAAGTAGAGACTTCAACTTGTCATGCATCCTAACCAGCAGATGCAAATCAACTCCAATGTATCTCCAGTAAATTGCCACATAGAAGCATATATCTACTCGTTCAACTATATAAAAGTTTAAATGTCTACTTGTGCACGCTCAAAATTGGAGGGCACAGATGTTAGGTAAGGCCAAGTCAAAAAACACATGTATTTATTACGCCAATACAATTAAATCAACGAGCTTTGATTTCTCTTAAATAAGACGTGTCAATACAATTTGGCACATCCATACTGCATTTAGGGAAAGGACAGACTTCACAAGGAAATAATGAGCTAACCTTACCTGAAATACATATTTTTTGACAACTAAACATCAGCAATTGACCTATTTTCCTTCATACTATAGCATAAAGGAAATAATTCAGCTGAAATGACCTTAAAAAGAAAAACTTAAATAGCAGAGTCATAATTGGGACATACAACAAGGCTGGAGATGGATCCAATAGCAACAACAGTGAAGCGACCCAAGAAAGAATCAGAAACAAAGGCACCCAAAAGGGCTAATCCATGGGAAAGAGCAGACCACATACTCAGTAAGATTGTAGCTGTTACAGCTTCTAAATTATAAACATTCATCAAGTATATCACCATATTTGGCTGCACCCCATAACTTGCCACTTTCTCTAATGTTTCATTCACTGCAAAAAAAAAAAAAAAAAAAGAGATTCTTGATAAAAGTGTAACTAAAAAATTAAACATAATGGAAGAAAGACCATAAAGAATTTGCATGACCTATGATGAATGGCATGGTTTTAAAACCACCCTTTGTACAAGATTTTGGCAAATGATCTAACAAACCTTCTTCTTCCTCCTCAGTAATTGCCATCTTTTTTCTTTCCCAATCTGTTCGCAAAGGGGTGAAAAAAGAAGAGATAAATGTCAGTATACAGTTTATTGTTACTATTTTGCTTTTCTAAATTAATTTAATTAAACTTTAAAATAATTATATTTAATATTTAAAATATAAATTAATACAACAAATATTCTAAGTTGGTAAATTAATACTATGAAAATCACTAGAGGTGGCATTTTTAGATTAGGAAGAATCAACACCTTTTCATAATTCAATCAATGTAATGATTGAATTATACAAGTTATTTAGTGGTAGTAATATTCAAGTGATCTTGATTAAACTTTTTGACTTTATATTACAGTATTACTTTTCATTTGAAAAGATGGCTTCCCGAACAAAATAGAAAGAGATGTAATACTAAAACTTTTGATAATTTAAAATTACTTTGATTAAAAAAAAAAATCAAACCGGTATATATGATCATTATATGTTAATAAGTTGGGAGTTCTCCTCATAATATGGAGTGGTAACTAATTACTGTATTACCAATTCAGTGCTTGTTGATTCATGTGAGTTCTGATGATTAATATTTCGTAAGTTATTAATTAAAAGATAATTGGATGAGAAATATTGCCTAGGGAAAAAAAAGGGAAGAAGAGAGAATAAGATTGTGGGATTACAACAGTTATTGGAAAAAAATATATTATTGACATTCAATTTTGGCCTAATTTTTAAAGAGTTCATACTTTTATAGTATTATTTTTAATTTTTTACTAAATTATTGTTTTATGTTAAATTACATGTATTTTTTTGTTTATTTTATTTATTTATTATTTATGATTAATTATATTTGTGTTATTCATTTTAACATTTTTAGTGTAGTGCAATAAATTATTTTTTCTTTTAAATTTTTTTATTTCATTATGTTTTATTGAGTTGTCACGACGTTGTGCCTTCAGGATTTCAACAAAATGGCAACTCCACTGGAGATATTTCGAGGCTCTAACCATTATGAGTTCGTTTTTCAAATTAAGGAGGATTCTATTTTATTTATTTATTTATTTTTGTATTATATCACACGTGTATATATTGTTATTTGTATATTTATATTCATTCATTATTTGTTTACTTATATGTACATCATCATTGTATTCATGCCATGTCTCGATATTTTCCTTGTATATTTGTTGTTTATTTGTATATTGTATTTGTTATTTATTTATTATTTATTTTATTTTTGTCATTTCTTGCATAGCGTACCTTCCGCCAATTGGTCATTTTTTATTTCTTACTTCAATGAGGGTTATACGGGTCGCAGTCGTTGAATCCAAATTATTTATCAGGGTACTCTGACGAAATGAGTGGACCTCAAGGGGTCAACGGTCGTTATCTTCCCCAATCCAAGTAGTGGGTCACCGGTCCACTTCAAATAAAGCCCACTCTTAGTAAATCTAGGTTAGAGCGAATTCATTTAAGTGCATTTGCCTAGATTGACCCGATATTTATGATGTGGGTCCATTAGAACACCATCTTGCATCTAATTGAAAAAATGTGTATGTCGGGTTGTCTGTACCATTGCCCTTTCGGTTTGGGATTTTTATTATTTGTAGCTTAGTTCATTTTATTGTAAATAAATAGTTTAGAGTTGTACCCCTGCGTGGGAATTATTTTTGTTTGTATACCCTTTTCCCTCATTTTGTATCCCCATTTATTTTATTCATATAATTTGTATAATGTATTTTTAGGGGGAGGGTGATATGACGTACAAACGACATACACATTTTTCAATATTTAGGTTTATTATGACACATTATACTTATTCATTTATGTAAATATTACATAATTTGTTCCATTCATGTTTATTTAGCCTTGTGTAAATATATATACTTTGTTTGAAATGTTATTTTGTTAATTATATCTGTTTGAACTACTTTTGATCTGATTCCCATTTTAATAGGATAAGTAGGCGCCACAATGGCTCGATCATATTCCCCATAAGCTTTCATAATAAAAACGGGGGCAAATCTTTTCTAGAATGTCAAAAAAAAAAAAGATTTCTTGTGTAAATATATATTATTGTTTGAATTGTGATTTTGCCAAAGTGATAATCTGTTTGAACTATGGTTGACCTGATTCCTATTTCAACAGGATACACAGGCGTCAAAATGGCTCGGTCATATTCCTTGTAAGCTTTTCGTTTATTACTATAGAAACATGGACAATTTCTTTTTAGGTTTAAAAAATATACTTTTGAACACCAGAGTTTGTTGATGCTCCAATAAGACAGAATTTTTGAAGACTCATTTTTGAGAAATCCTCAAAAATTCTACCAAGATTGTACTCAAATACTAGATTTGCAAGACACCACTCTGAGTTTGTAGATATTGTTAATTTTGGTATGTAATTTTATATTCAAAAGATTTCTTTCACATTTGGTTATCTTACATTTTTTTTAAAAAAAAAAAGAGGGAATTTTTATTTGATATTAATAGTTTTTCCTTTAGTGTGATTCATTGATTATTTTTTAATTATATTATTTTTCTTTCAAAAAATTCATTTATTTATTTAAAATTTTATACAATATCCTTACGAACTACGCATACCTGATTCTTATTTTCATGAGATACGTAGGCATCCTTTCTGGGTTTGATGCTTCTTTTTCAATTCTCAAAAACAAAAGATTCAAATTGTTCATATTTTATACTATATCTTTACGAACTACGCGTACCTGATTTTCATTTTCATGAGATACGTAGGCAACCCTTTTGAGTTCGATGGTCATTTTTCAAACAAAAAAAAATTTACATATTTTAAGAGCCAATCTTTGACTCAACTGGGGCCATTACAGTTAAAGACATGTGAAATATTTTGTAGGATGGAAATAATTGATTTTGTTGCAAACCATAGATTCTTTTGGTACCTTTCATTATATTTTTGTGATACTTAAAAATTCTTTTGCACTCATCAAGATAAGAATAAAACCAACTTCATAGTTTCAAGTGCATTGTGTGGTGGGTGTTAAATTAAAATTCAATTGTATCACATTTTTGATCTAGAATTTGGTCCGAATGTTTGTTGAGGCAAAATCCTGAGTAATGTTTGGTTTGAGAAAGAATTTTAGGCTTTCTCTGACCCGTTTGTGCCTTTCAAAGCCTACCAAATGATATTAATCCTTAGCTTTTTCCACTTTGACCCTGAAGCATTTTCTTAGGACAATCACACCTTAGTTGTTGCCCCTTTTAAATGCTTACATGTACTATCACTCTCTTGGCTCATCCTTCTTGAGTGCACAAAAAATATGCAAATGATAAGATGAAGATTCCAGTTTGAAATTACTATAGGCAAAAGATGCAAAGTCTCAAAGTTAAGGAAGCAAAACGACTTCTAGAGACAGAAAAGAAAATAAAAGAGAGAAAAGAAAAAAGATGTTAAAAAAAATAAGAAAAGACAAAAATATCCCTGTAAGGTTAAAGAAATACAAGAAGAGAATTGTTCTAACAAAAGAGAAAAATTTCTAAAAAGGGGGGTAAAGTGAAGAAATTTCTTAGGGAGTAATGTTTCTATGAAGTCGAAACAAGGACAACAAAGAGTATCAAGCGTCAAACGCACATCAATTGTCAAAAGCACAATTCAGTGTGATGCCAAGCAGAGATTAAGTCACTTTTATCCCAGATAAATATTCTACCAATCCCTGATCCTGCATTACAAGTCAATTGCAAGTCCTGCAAGATCTCATTTCAAATGTCCTCATATTAGTGGCGACTTACATGAAGTCCAAGCAAAGTCCAAGCATATGACAATCTTTTTGAGTGTGAGCCTATATTTGCAAAATGTCCTTAAATCAAATATTTTTTACATGTGTGAAATAGGACTTTCTTTGTTGTGAGAGCACTTGACACATGTGAATCGGTATAATTCAAAATCTTTGTTTGAATCAAGTTTAACAGATCTTGTTGATACTTAAGTATGTTTGACGTACCACTTGAACCTGTAGAAGTTACTTCAAACTCAATTTTGATTGAAAGAGAAAAAAATTATAATGTATTTTTTTTGGGATTCCTTTTTATTATTCTTTTTATATATACACCTTTACAGAGATTTTTGAATTATTTTCTTATAAATTGCATTTTTCTTTTGATATATGATTGTTTGTTTTAGTAATGTAACATTTGGTTAATCCCTCAATGTGAGATGCCTATTTTATTTCATTGAATTGCGCATTCCAAAGAATGCAGTAGATCTGTTATTTTTTAAGTTAAATAATTTTAGAGTGTCACTTGCCTTTAACGTGATAAGTTAAATAATTTTGGAGTGTCACTTCCTTCAATTTGACAAGTTGAATAATGTTGGAGTGTCACTGCCTTCAGTATGACAAGTTAAATAATTTTGGAACATCACTTGCCTTCAATGTGTTATGCTGAAAAATGGCTTTTTGAAAAAAAAAATTCAAAAATCGATTTAAAACTCAATTAATTTAAGAGAAAACTAATTTTGAAATTTTCGAAAGAAAACAGAGTCGCCACCTAATTTTAGGATAATTAGGAAACCAATAAACATTTTAAAAGACCTAACAGAAAAATCGTTTAAAATCCAGAGAAAAGGGCTCGGGTTCACATTTCCACTTCAAGAAGGTTTTACGCACTCGAAATGGCCGCTAAATGCGGTTATCCGTCGATTGGGAGAGTTTGACTAACTTAAAATATTTATTTGACTTAAAAAGTTTGACTGGGTTTAAAAAGATTGATTAATTTTGGACAAAATTGATAAAAAAATTTGAAAGAATTTAACATGACTTACTAACTTGAAATCCATTGATTGAAATAAAATTGACTAATTTTGACAATTTAGGTAAAGTGCAAAAATTTCCTTTTTATTATTCTTTATTCTTTGCATTTATCATTATCCTAATTATTAT